>JARLTB010000235.1:0-486872 GCA_030141615.1 Unio pictorum | reverse complement strand
ATTATTATTGAAAAATATGTTGTAAACTACCAAAGTCTTGTATTGATTGATTTAAAATACAATTATTATTGAAAAATATGTTGTAAACTACCAAAGTCTTGTATTGATTGACTTAAAATACAATTATTATTGAAAAAATATGTTGTAAACTACCAAAGTCTTGTATTGATTGACTTAAAATACAATTATTAATTGAAAAATATGTTGTAAACTACAAAGTCTTGTATTGATTGACTTAAAATACAATTATTATTGAAAAACATGTTGTAAACTACCAAAGTCTTGTATTGATTGACTTAAAATACAATTATTATTGAAAAATATGTTGTAAACTACCAAAGTCTTGTATTGATTGACTTAAATACAATTATTATTGAAAGATATGTTGTAAACTACCAAAGTCTTGTATTGATTGGACTTAAAATACAATTATTATTGAAAAATATGTTGTAACTACAAAAGTCTTGTATTGATTTTCTTAAAATACAATTATTTTTGTAAAATATGTTGTAAACTACCAAAGTCTTGTATTGATTGACTTAAAATACAATTATTATTGAAAAATATGTTGTAAACTACCAAAGGTATTGTATTGATTGACTTAAAATACAATTATTATTGGAAAATATGTTGTAAACTACCAAAGTCTTGTATTGATTGATTTAAAATACAATTATTATTGAGAAATATGTTGTAAACTGCCAAAGTCTTGTATTGATTGACTTAAAAATACAATTATTATTGTAAAATATGTTGTAAACTGTCAAGTCTTGTATTGATTGACTTAAAATACAATTATTATTGAAAAATATGGTTGTAAACCTACCAAGTCTTGTATTGATTGACTTAAAATACAATTCTTATTGAAAAATATGTTGTAAACTGTCAAAGTCTTGTATTGATTGGCTTAAAATACAATTATTATTGAAAAATATGTTGTAAACTACCAAGTCTTGTATTGATTGACTTAAAATAAAATTATTATTGTAAAATATGTTGTAAACTACCAAAGTCTTGTATTGATTGACTTAAATTACAAATTATTATGAAAAATATGTTGTAACTACCAAATCTTGTATTGATTGGCTAAAAATACAATTATTATTGAAAAATATGTTGTAAACTGCCAAAGTCTTGTATTGATTGACTTAAAATAGAATTATTATTGAAAAATATGTTGTAAACTGTCAAAGTCTTGTATTGATTGGCTTAAAATACAATTATTATTGAAAAATATGTTGTAAACTACCAAAGTCTAGTATTGATTGACTTAAAATACAATTATTATTGTAAAAATATGATGTAAACTGTCAAAGTCTTGTACTGATTGACTTTAAATACAATTATTATTGAAAAATATGTTGTATACTACCAAAGTCTTGTATTGATTGACTTAAAATACAATTATTATTGAAAAATATGTTGTAAACTACCAAAGTCTTCTATTGATTGATTTAAAATACAATTATTATTGAAAAATATGTTGTAAACTACAAAGTCTTGTAGTTATTGACTTAAAATACAATTATTATTGAAAAATATGTTGTAAACTACCAAAGTCTTGTATTGATTGACTTAAAATACAATTATTATTGAAAAAGATGTTGTAAACTACCAAAGTCTTGTATTGATTGACTTAAATACAATTATTATTGAAAAATATGTTGTAAACTACCAAAGTCTTGTATTGATTGACTTAAAATACAATTATTATTAAAAAATATGTTGTAAACTACCAAAGTCTTGTATTGATTGACTTAAAATACAATTATTAATAAAAAATATGTTGTAAACTACCAAAGTCTTGTATTGATTGGCATAAAATACAATTATTATTGAAAAAGATGTTGTAAACTGCCAAAGTCTTGTATTGATTGGCTTAAAATACAATTCTTATTGAAAAAATATGTTGTAAACTAACAAAGTCTTGTATTGATTGACTTAAAATACAATTATTATTGAAAAATATGTTGTAAACTGTCAAATTCTTGTATTGATTGGCTTAAAATACAATTATTATTGAAAAATATGTTGTAAACTGTCAAAGTCTAGTATTGATTGGCTTAAAATACAATTATTATTGTAAAATATGTTGTAAACTACCAAAGTCTTGTATTGATTGGCTTAAAATACAATTATTATTGAAAAAGATGTTGTAAACTGCCAAAGTCTTGTATTGATTGGCTTAAAATACAATTATTATTGAAAAATATGTTGTAAACTAACAAAGTCTTGTATTGATTGACTTAAAATACAATTATTATTGAAAAATATGTTGTAAACTGTCAAAGTCTTGTATTGATTGCTTAAAATACAATTATTATTGAAAAATATGTTGTAAACTGTCAAAGTCTTCTATTGATTGACTTAAATACAATTATTATTGAAAAATATGTTGTAAACTACCAAAGTCTTGTATTGATTGACTTAAAATACAATTATTATTAAAAAATATGTTGTAAACTACAAGTCTTGTATTGATTGGCTTAAAATACAATTATTATTGAAAAAGATGTTGTAAACTGCCAAAGTCTTGTATTGATTGGCTTAAAATACAATTATTATTGAAAAATATGTTGTAAACTACCAAAGTCTTGTATTGATTGACTTAAATTACAATTATTATTGAAAAATATGTTGTAAACTACAAAAGTCTTGTATTGATTGGCTTAAAATACAATTATTATTGAAAAATATGTTGTAAACTGCCAAAGTCTTGTATTGATTGACTTAAAATAGAATATTATTGAAAAATATGTTGTAAACTGTCAAAGTCTTGTATTGATTGGCTTAAAATACAATTATTATTGAAAAATATGTTGTAAACTACCAAAGTCTAGTATTGATTGACTTAAAATACAATTATTATTGTAAAATATGTTGTAAACTGTCAAAGTCTTGTATTGATTGACTTAAAATACAATTATTATTGAAAAATATGTTGTAAACTACCAAAGTCTTGTATTGATTGACTTAAAATACAATTATTATTGAAAAATATGTTGTAAACTACCAAAGTCTTGTATTGATTGATTTAAAATACAATTATTATTGAAAAATATGTTGTAATCTACCAAAGTCTTGTAGTGATTGGACTTAAATACAATTATTATTGAAAAATATGTTGTAAACTACCAAAGTCTTGTATTGATTGACTTAAAATACAATTATTATTGAAAAACATGTTGTAAACTACCAAAGTCTTGTATTGATTGACTTAAAATACAATTATTATTGAAAAAGATGTTGTAAACTACCAAAGTCTTGTATTGATTGACTTAAATACAATTATTATTGAAAAATATGTTGTAAACTACCAAAGTCTTGTATTGATTGACTTAAAATACAATTATTATTGAAGAATATGTTGTAAACTGCCAAAGTCTTGTATTGATTGACTTAAAATACAATTATTATTGAAAAAAATGTTGTAAACTACCAAAGTCTTGTATTGATTGACTTAAAATACAATTATTATTAAAATATATGTTGTAAACTACCAAAGTCTTGTATTGATTGGCTTAAAAAATACAATTATTATTGAAAAAGATGTTGTAAACTGCCAAAGTCTTGTATTGATTGGCTTAAAATACAATTATTATTGAAAAATATGTTGTAAACTACCAAAGTCTTGTATTGATTGACTTAAAATACAATTATTATTGAAAAATATGTTGTAAACTGTCAAAGTCTTGTATTGATTGACTTAAAATACAATTATTATTGAAAAATATGTTGTAAACTGCCAAAGTCTTGTATTGATTGGCTTAAAATACAATTATTATTGAAAAATATGTTGTAAACTAACAAAGTCTTGTATTGATTGACTTAAAATACAATTATTATTGAAAAATATGTTGTAAACTGTCAGTCTTGTATTGATTGACTTAAAATACAATTATTATTGAAAAATATGTTGTAAACTGCCAAAGTCTTGTATTGATGGCTTAAAATACAATTATTATTGAAAAATATGTTGTAAACTAACAAAGTCTTGTATTGATTGACTTAAAATACAATTATTATTGAAAAATATGTTGTAAACTGTCAAAGTCTTGTATTGATTGGCTTAAAATACAATTATTATTGAAAAATATGTTGTAAACTGTCAAAGTCTTGTATTGATTGACTTAAAATACAATTATTATTGAAAAATATGTTGTAAACTACCAAAGTCTTGTATTGATTGACTTAAAATACAATTATTATTAAAAAATATGTTGTAAACTACCAGTCTTATATTGATTGGCTTAAAATACAATTATTATTGAAAAAGATGTTGTAAACTGCCAAAGTCTTGTATTGATTGGCTTAAAATACAATTATTATTGAAAAATATGTTGTAAACTACCAAAGTCTTGTATTGATTGACTTAATTACAATTATTATTGAAAAATATGTTGTAAACTACCAAAGTCTTGTATTGATTGGCTTAAAATACAATTATTATTGAAAAATATGTTGTAAACTGCCAAAGTCTTGTATTGATTGACTTAAAATAGAATTATTATTGAAAAATATGTTGTAAACTGTCAAAGTCTTGTATTGATTGGCTTAAAATACAATTATTATTGAAAAATATGTTGTAAACTAACAAAGTCTTGTATTGAATGACTTAAAATACAATTATTATTGAAAAATATGTTGTAAACTGTCAAAGTCTTGTATTGATTGGCTTAAAAAACAATTATTATTGAAAAATATTTTGTAAACTACCAAAGTCTTGTATTGATTGACTTAAAATACAATTATTATTGAAAAACATGTTGTAAACTACCAAAGTCTTGTATTGATTGACTTAAAATACAATTATTATTGAAAAAGATGTTGTAAACTACCAAAGTCTTGTATTGATTGACTTAAATACAATTATTATTGAAAAATATGTTGTAAACTACCAAAGTCTTGTATTGATTGACTTAAAATACAATTATTATTGAAAAAGATGTTGTAAACTACCAAAGTCTTGTATTGATTGACTTAAATACAATTATTATTGAAAAATATGTTGTAAACTACCAAAGTATTGTATTGATTGACTTAAAATACAATTATTATTGAAAAATATGTTGTAAACTGCCAAAGTCTTGTATTGATTGGCTTAAAATACAATTATTATTGAAAAATATGTTGTAAACTACCAAAGTCTTGTATTGATTGACTTAAATTACAATTATTATTGAAAAATATGTTGTAAACTACCAAAGTCTTGTATTGATTGACTTAAAATACAATTATTATTGAAAAATATGTTGTAAACTGTCAAAGTCTTGTATTGATTGACTTAAAATACATTATTATTGAAAAATATGTTGTAAACTACCAAAGTCTTGTATTGATTGGCTTAAAATACAATTATTATTGAAAAATATGTTGCAAACTACCAAAGTCTTGTATTGATTGACTTAAAATACAATTATTATAGTTAAATATGTTGTAAACTGTCAAAGTCTTGTATTGATTGACTTAAAATACAATTATTATTGAAAAATATGTTGTAAACTGTAAAAGTCTTGTATTGATTGGCTAAAATACAATTATTATTGTAAAATATGTTGTAAACTACCAAAGTCTTGTATTGATTGACTTAAAATACAATTTTTATTGAAAAATATGTTGTAAACTGCCAAAGTCTTGTATTGATTGACTTAAAATACAATTATTATTGAAAAATATGTTGTAAACTACCAAAGTCTTGTTTTGATTGGCTTAAATACAATTATTATTAAAAAACATGTTGTAAACTACCAAAGTCTTGTATTGATTGGCTTAAAATACAATTATTATTGAAAAATATGTTGTAAACTACCAAAGTCTTGTATTGATTGACTTAAAATACAATTATTATTGAAAAATATGTTGTAAACTGTCAAAGTCTTGTATTGATTGGCTTAAAATACAATTATTATTGTAAAATATGTTGTAAACTACCAAAGTCTTGTATTTATTGACTTAAATTACAATTATATTGAAAAATATGTTGTAAACTACCAAATTCTTGTATTGATTGGCTTAAAATACAATTATTATTGAAAAATATGTTGTAAACTGCCAAAAGTCTTGTATTGATTGACTTAAAATAGAATTATTATTGAAAAATATGTTGTAAACTGTCAAAGTCTTGTATTGATTGGCTTAAAATACAATTATTATTGAAAAATATGTTGTAAACTACCAAAGTCTAGTATTGATTGACTTAAAATACAATTATTATTGTAAAATATGTTGTATACTGTCAAAGTCTTGTATTGATTGACTTAAATACAATTATTATTGAAAATATGTTGTATACTACCAAAGTCTTGTATTGATTGACTTAAAATACAATTATTATTGAAAAATATGTTGTAAACTACAAAGTCTTCTATTGATTGATTTAAATTACAATTATTATTGAAAAATATGTTGTAAACTACCAAAGTCTTGTAGTGATTGACTTAAAATACAATTATTATTGAAAAATCTGTTGTAAACTACCAAAGTCTTGTATTGATTGACTTAAAATACAATTATTATTGAAAAAGATGTTGTAAACTACCAAGTCTTGTATTGATTGACTTAAATACAATTATTATTGAAAAATATGTTGTAAACTACCAAAGTCTTGTATTGATTGACTTAAAATACAATTATTATTGAAAAATATGTTGTAAACTACCAAAGTCTTGTATTGATTGACTTAAAATACAATTATTATTGAAAAACATGTTGTAAACTACCAAAGTCTTGTATTGATTGACTTAAAATACAATTATTATTGAAAAATATGTTGTAAACTACCAAAGTCTTGTATTGATTGACTTAAATACAATTATTATTGAAAGATATGTTGTAAACTACCAAAGTCTTGTATTGATTGACTTAAAATACAATTATTATTGAAAAATATGTTGTAAACTACAAAAGTCTTGTATTGATTTTCTTAAAATACAATTATTTTTGTAAAATATGTTTGTAAACTACCAAAGTCTTGTATTGATTGACTTAAAATACAATTATTATTGAAAAATAAGTTGTAAACTACCAAAGTCTTGTATTGATTGACTTAAAATACAATTATTATTGAAAATATGTTGTAAACTACCAAAGTCTTGTATTGATTGATTTAAAATACAATTATTATTGAGAAATATGTTGTAAACTGCCAAAGTCTTGTATTGATTGACTTAAAATACAATTATTATTGTAAAATATGTTGTAAACTGTCAAAGTCTTGTATTGATTGACTTAAAATACAATTATTATTGAAAAATATGTTGTAAACTACCAAAGTCTTGTATTGATTGACTTAAAATACAATTCTTATTGAAAAATATGTTGTAAACTGTCAAAGTCTTGTATTGATTGGCTTAAAATACAATTATTATTGAAAAATATGTTGTAAACTACCAAAGTCTTGTATTGATTGACTTAAAATAAAATTATTATTGTAAAATATGTTGTAAACTACCAAAGTCTTGTATTGATTGACTTAAATTACAATTATTATTGAAAAATATGTTGTAAACTACCAAATTCTTGTATTGATTGGCTAAAAATACAATTATTATTGAAAAATATGTTGTAAACTGCCAAAGTCTTGTATTGATTGACTTAAAATAGAATTATTATTGAAAAATATGTTGTAAACTGTCAAAGTCTTGTATTGATTGGCTTAAAATACAATTATTATTGAAAAATATGTTGTAAACTACCAAAGTCTAGTATTGATTGACTTAAAATACAATTATTATTGTAAAATATGATGTAAACTGTCAAAGTCTTGTACTGATTGACTTTAAATACAATTATTATTGAAAAATATGTTGTATACTACCAAAGTCTTGTATTGATTGACTTAAAATACAATTATTATTGAAAAATATGTTGTAAACTACCAAAGTCTTCTATTGATTGATTTAAAATACAATTATTATTGAAAAATATGTTGTAAACTACCAAAGTCTTGTAGTTATTGACTTAAAATACAATTATTATTGAAAAATATGTTGTAAACTACCAAAGTCTTGTATTGATTGACTTAAAATACAATTATTATTGAAAAAGATGTTGTAAACTACCAAAGTCTTGTATTGATTGACTTAAATACAATTATTATTGAAAAATATGTTGTAAACTACCAAAGTCTTGTATTGATTGACTTAAAATACAATTATTATTAAAAAATATGTTGTAAACTACCAAAGTCTTGTATTGATTGACTTAAAATACAATTATTAATAAAAAATATGTTGTAAACTACCAAAGTCTTGTATTGATTGGCATAAAATACAATTATTATTGAAAAAGATGTTGTAAACTGCCAAAGTCTTGTATTGATTGGCTTAAAATACAATTCTTATTGAAAAATATGTTGTAAACTAACAAAGTCTTGTATTGATTGACTTAAAATACAATTATTATTGAAAAATATGTTGTAAACTGTCAAATTCTTGTATTGATTGGCTTAAAATACAATTATTATTGAAAAATATGTTGTAAACTGTCAAAGTCTAGTATTGATTGGCTTAAAATACAATTATTATTGTAAAATATGTTGTAAACTACCAAAGTCTTGTATTGATTGGCTTAAAATACAATTATTATTGAAAAAGATGTTGTAAACTGCCAAAGTCTTGTATTGATTGGCTTAAAATACAATTATTATTGAAAAATATGTTGTAAACTAACAAAGTCTTGTATTGATTGACTTAAAATACAATTATTATTGAAAAATGTGTTGTAAACTGTCAAAGTCTTGTATTGATTGGCTTAAAATACAATTATTATTGAAAAATATGTTGTAAACTGTCAAAGTCTTCTATTGATTGACTTAAAATACAATTATTATTGAAAAATATGTTGTAAACTACCAAAGTCTTGTATTGATTGACTTAAAATACAATTATTATTAAAAAATATGTTGTAAACTACAAGTCTTGTATTGATTGGCTTAAAATACAATTATTATTGAAAAAGATGTTGTAAACTGCCAAAGTCTTGTATTGATTGGCTTAAAATACAATTATTATTGAAAAATATGTTGTAAACTACCAAAGTCTTGTATTGATTGACTTAAATTACAATTATTATTGAAAAATATGTTGTAAACTACAAAAGTCTTGTATTGATTGGCTTAAAATACAATTATTATTGAAAAATATGTTGTAAACTGCCAAAGTCTTGTATTGATTGACTTAAAATAGAATTATTATTGAAAAATATGTTGTAAACTGTCAAAGTCTTGTATTGATTGGCTTAAAATACAATTATTATTGAAAAATATGTTGTAAACTACCAAAGTCTAGTATTGATTGACTTAAAATACAATTATTATTGTAAAATATGTTGTAAACTGTCAAAGTCTTGTATTGATTGACTTAAAATACAATTATTATTGAAAAATATGTTGTAAACTACCAAAGTCTTGTATTGATTGACTTAAAATACAATTATTATTGAAAAATATGTTGTAAACTACCAAAGTCTTGTATTGATTGATTTAAAATACAATTATTATTGAAAAATATGTTGTAAACTACCAAAGTCTTGTAGTGATTGACTTAAAATACAATTATTATTGAAAAATATGTTGTAAACTACCAAAGTCTTGTATTGATTGACTTAAAATACAATTATTATTGAAAAACATGTTGTAAACTACCAAAGTCTTGTATTGATTGACTTAAAATACAATTATTATTGAAAAAGATGTTGTAAACTACCAAAGTCTTGTATTGATTGACTTAAATACAATTATTATTGAAAAATATGTTGTAAACTACCAAAGTCTTGTATTGATTGACTTAAAATACAATTATTATTGAAGAATATGTTGTAAACTGCCAAAGTCTTGTATTGATTGACTTAAAATACAATTATTATTGAATAAAATGTTGTAAACTACCAAAGTCTTGTATTGATTGACTTAAAATACAATTATTATTAAAATATATGTTGTAAACTACCAAAGTCTTGTATTGATTGGCTTAAAATACAATTATTATTGAAAAAGATGTTGTAAACTGCCAAAGTCTTGTATTGATTGGCTTAAAATACAATTATTATTGAAAAATATGTTGTAAACTACCAAAGTCTTGTATTGATTGACTTAAAATACAATTATTATTGAAAAATATGTTGTAAACTGTCAAAGTCTTGTATTGATTGACTTAAAATACAATTATTATTGAAAAATATGTTGTAAACTGCCAAAGTCTTGTATTGATTGGCTTAAAATACAATTATTATTGAAAAATATGTTGTAAACTAACAAAGTCTTGTATTGATTGACTTAAAATACAATTATTATTGAAAAATATGTTGTAAACTGTCAGTCTTGTATTGATTGACTTAAAATACAATTATTATTGAAAAATATGTTGTAAACTGCCAAAGTCTTGTATTGATTGGCTTAAAATACAATTATTATTGAAAAATATGTTGTAAACTAACAAAGTCTTGTATTGATTGACTTAAAATACAATTATTATTGAAAAATATGTTGTAAACTGTCAAAGTCTTGTATTGATTGGCTTAAAAATACAATTATTATTGAAAGATATGTTGTAAACTGTCAAAGTCTTGTATTGATTGACTTAAAATACAATTATTATTGAAAAATATGTTGTAAACTACCAAAGTCTTGTATTGATTGACTTAAAATACAATTATTATTAAAAAATATGTTGTAAACTACCAGTCTTATATTGATTGGCTTAAAATACAATTATTATTGAAAAAGATGTTGTAAACTGCCAAAGTCTTGTATTGATTGGCTTAAAATACAATTATTATTGAAAAATATGTTGTAAACTACCAAAGTCTTGTATTGATTGACTTAAATTACAATTATTATTGAAAAATATGTTGTAAACTACCAAAGTCTTGTATTGATTGGCTTAAAATACAATTATTATTGAAAAATATGTTGTAAACTGCCAAAGTCTTGTATTGATTGACTTAAAATAGAATTATTATTGAAAAATATGTTGTAAACTGTCAAAGTCTTGTATTGATTGGCTTAAAATACAATTATTATTGAAAAATATGTTGTAAACTAACAAAGTCTTGTATTGAATGACTTAAAATACAATTATTATTGAAAAATATGTTGTAAACTGTCAAAGTCTTGTATTGATTGGCTTAAAAAACAATTATTATTGAAAAATATTTTGTAAACTACCAAAGTCTTGTATTGATTGACTTAAAATACAATTATTATTGAAAAACATGTTGTAAACTACCAAAGTCTTGTATTGATTGACTTAAAATACAATTATTATTGAAAAAGATGTGTAAACTACCAAAGTCTTGTATTGATTGACTTAAATACAATTATTATTGAAAAATATGTTGTAAACTACCAAAGTCTTGTATTGATTGACTTAAAATACAATTATTATTGAAAAAGATGTTGTAAACTACCAAAGTCTTGTATTGATTGACTTAAATACAATTATTATTGAAAAATATGTTGTAAACTACCAAAGTATTGTATTGATTGACTTAAAATACAATTATTATTGAAAAATATGTTGTAAACTGCCAAAGTCTTGTATTGATTGGCTTAAAATACAATTATTATTGAAAAATATGTTGTAAACTACCAAAGTCTTGTATTGATTGACTTAAATTACAATTATTATTGAAAAATATGTTGTAAACTACCAAAGTCTTGTATTGATTGACTTAAAATACAATTATTATTGAAAAATATGTTGTAAACTGTCAAAGTCTTGTATTGATTGACTTAAAATACAATTATTATTGAAAAATATGTTGTAAACTACCAAAGTCTTGTATTGATTGGCTTAAAATACAATTATTATTGAAAAATATGTTGCAAACTACCAAAGTCTTGTATTGATTGACTTAAAATACAATTATTATAGTTAAATATGTTGTAAACTGTCAAAGTCTTGTATTGATTGACTTAAAATACAATTATTATTGAAAAATATGTTGTAAACTGTAAAAGTCTTGTATTGATTGGCTTAAAATACAATTATTATTGTAAAATATGTTGTAAACTACCAAAGTCTTGTATTGATTGACTTAAAATACAATTTTTATTGAAAAATATGTTGTAAACTGCCAAAGTCTTGTATTGATTGACTTAAAATACAATTATTATTGAAAAATATGTTGTAAACTACCAAAGTCTTGTTTTGATTGGCTTAAAATACAATTATTATTAAAAAACATGTTGTAAACTACCAAAGTCTTGTATTGATTGGCTTAAAATACAATTATTATTGAAAAATATGTTGTAAACTACCAAAGTCTTGTATTGATTGACTTAAAATACAATTATTATTGAAAAATATGTTGTAAACTGTCAAAGTCTTGTATTGATTGGCTTAAAATACAATTATTATTGTAAAATATGTTGTAAACTACCAAAGTCTTGTATTTATTGACTTAAATTACAATTATTATTGAAAAATATGTTGTAAACTACCAAATTCTTGTATTGATTGGCTTAAAATACAATTATTATTGAAAAATATGTTGTAAACTGCCAAAGTCTTGTATTGATTGACTTAAAATAGAATTATTATTGAAAAATATGTTGTAAACTGTCAAAGTCTTGTATTGATTGGCTTAAAATACAATTATTATTGAAAAATATGTTGTAAACTACCAAAGTCTAGTATTGATTGACTTAAAATACAATTATTATTGTAAAATATGTTGTATACTGTCAAAGTCTTGTATTGATTGACTTAAAATACAATTATTATTGAAAAATATGTTGTATACTACCAAAGTCTTGTATTGATTGACTTAAAATACAATTATTATTGAAAAATATGTTGTAAACTACCAAAGTCTTCTATTGATTGATTTAAATTACAATTATTATTGAAAAATATGTTGTAAACTACCAAAGTCTTGTAGTGATTGACTTAAAATACAATTATTATTGAAAAATCTGTTGTAAACTACCAAAGTCTTGTATTTATGAACTTAAAATACAATTATTATTGAAAAAGATGTTGTAAACTACCAAAGTCTTGTATTGATTGACTTAAATACAATTATTATTGAAAAATATGTTGTAAACTACCAAAGTCTTGTATTGATTGACTTAAAATACAATATTTATTGAAAAATATGTTGTAAACTGCCAAAGTCTTGTATTGATTGACTTAAAATACAATTATAATTGAAAAATATGTTGTAAACTACCAAAGTCTTGTATTGATTGACTTAAAATACAATTATTATTAAAAAATATGTTGTAAACTACCAAAGTCTTGTATTGATTGGCTTAAAATACAATTATTATTGAAAAAGATGTTGTAAACTGCCAAAGTCTTGTATTGATTGGCTTAAAATACAATTATTATTGAAAAATATGTTGTAAACTACCAAAGTCTTGTATTGATTGACTTAAAATACAATTATTATTGAAAAATTTGTTGTAAACTGTCAAAGTCTTGTATTGATTGGCTTAAAATACAATTATTATTGAAAAATATGTTGTAAACTGTCAAAGTCTTGTATTGATTGGCTTAAAATACAATTATTATTGTAAAATATGTTGTAAACTACCAAAGTCTTGTATTGATTGGCTTAAAATACAATTATTATTGAAAAAGATGTTGTAAACTAACAAAGTCTTGTATTGATTGACTTAAAATACAATTATTATTGAAAAATATGTTGTAAACTGTCAAAGTCTTGTATTGATTGGCTTAAAATACAATTATTATTGAAAAATATGTTGTAAACTGTCAAAGTCTTGTATTGATTGACTTAAAATACAATTATTATTGAAAAATATGTTGTAAACTACCAAAGTCTTGTATTGATTGACTTAAAATACAATTATTATTAAAAAATATGTTGTAAACTACCAGTCTTGTATTGATTGGCTTAAAATACAATTATTATTGAAAAAGATGTTTTAAACTGCCAAAGTCTTGTATTGATTGGCTTAAAATACAATTATTATTGAAAAATATGTTGTAAACTACCAAAGTCTTGTATTGATTGACTTAAATTACAATTATTATTGAAAAATATGTTGTAAACTACCAAAGTCTTGTATTGATTGGCTTAAAATACAATTATTATTGAAAAATATGTTGTAAACTGCCAAAGTCTTGTATTGATTGACTTAAAATAGAATTATTATTGAAACATATGTTGTAAACTGTCAAAGTCTTGTATTGATTGGCTTAAAATACAATTATTATTGAAAAATATGTTGTAAACTACCAAAGTCTAGTATTGATTGACTTAAAATACAATTATTATTGTAAAATATGTTGTAAACTGTCAAAGTCTTGTATTGATTGACTTAAAATACAATTATTATTGAAAAATATGTTGTAAACTACCAAAGTCTTGTATTGATTGACTTAAAATACAATTATTATTGAAAAATATGTTGTAAACTGTCAAAGTCTTGTATTGATTGACTTAAAATACAATTATTATTGAAAAATATGTAGTAAACTACCAAAGTCTTGTATTGATTGGCTTAAAATACAATTATTATTGAAAAATATGTTGTAAACTACCAAAGTCTAGTATTGATTGACTTAAAATACAATTATTATTGTAAAATATGTTGTAAACTGTCAAAGTCTTGTATTGATTGACTTAAAATACAATTATTATTGAAAAATATGTTGTAAACTACCAAAGTCTTGTATTGATTGACTTAAAATACAATTATTATTGAAAAATATGTTGTAAACTACCAAAGTCTTCTATTGATTGATTTAAAATACAATTATTATTGAAAAATATGTTGTAAACTACCAAAGTCTTGTATTGATTGACTTAAAATACAATTATTATTGAAGAATATGTTGTAAACTGCCAAAGTCTTGTATTGATTGACTTAAAATACAATTATTATTGAAAAAAATGTTGTAAACTACCAAAGTCTTGTATTGATTGACTTAAAATACAATTATTATTAAAAAATATGTTGTAAACTACCAAAGTCTTGTATTGATTGGCTTAAAATACAATTATTATTGAAAAAGATGTTGTAAACTGCCAAAGTCTTGTATTGATTGGCTTAAAATACAATTATTATTGAAAAATATGTTGTAAACTACCAAAGTTTTGTATTGATTGACTTAAAATACAATTATTATTGAAAAATATGTTGTAAACTGTCAAAGTCTTGTATTGATTGACTTAAAATACAATTATTATTGAAAAATATGTTGTAAACTACCAAAGTCTTGTATTGATTGGCTTAAAATACAATTATTATTGAAAAATATGTTGTAAACTACCAAAGTCTTGTATTGATTGACTTAAAATACAATTATTATTGAAAAATATGTTGTAAACTACCAAAGTCTTGTATTGATTGGCTTAAAATACAATTATTATTGAAAAATATGTTGTTAACTACCAAAGTCTTGTATTGATTGACTTAAAATACAATTATTATTGAAAAATATGTTGTAAACTGTCAAAGACTTGTATTGATGGGCTTAAAATACAATTATTATTGAAAAATATGTTGTAAACTACCAAAGTCTTGTATTGATTGACTTAAAATACAATTATTATTGTAAAATATGTTGTAAACTGTCAAAGTCTTGTATTGATTGACTTAAAATACAATTATTATTGAAAAATATGTTGTAAACTACCAAAGTCTTGTATTGATTGACTTAAAATACAATTATTATTGAAAAATATGTTGTAAACTACCAAAGTCTTGTATTGATTGACTTAAAATACAATTATTATTGAAAAATATGTTGTAAACTGTCAAAGTCTTGTATTGATTGGCTTAAAATACAATTATTATTGAAAAATATGTTGTAAACTACCAAAGTCTTGTATTGATTGACTTAAAATACAATTCTTATTGAAAAATATGTTGTAAACTGTCAAAGTCTTGTATTGATTGGCTTAGAATACAATTATTATTGAAAAATATGTTGTTAACTACCAAAGTCTTGTATTGATTGACTTAAGATACAATTATTATTGAAAAATATGTTGTAAACTGTCAAAGACTTGTATTGATTGGCTTAAAATACAATTATTATTGAAAAATATGTTGTAAACTACCAAAGTCTTGTATTGATTGACTTAAATTACAATTATTTTTGAAAAATATGTTGTAAACTACCAAAGTCTTGTATTGATTGACTTAAAATACAATTCTTATTGAAAAATATGTTGTAAACTGTCAAAGTCTTGTATTGATTGACTTAAAATACAATTATTATTGAAAAATACGTTGTAAACTGCCAAAGTCTTGTATTGATTGACTTAAAATACAATTATTATTGAAAAATATGTTGTAAACTGTCAAAGTCTTGTATTGATTGGCTTAAAATACAATTATTATTGAAAAATATGTTGTAAACTACCAAAGTCTTGTATTGATTGACTTAAAATAAATTATTATTGTAAAATATGTTGTAAACTGTCAAAGTCTTGTATTGATTGACTTAAAATACAATTATTATTGAAAAATATGTTGTAAACTACCAAAGTCTTGTATTGATTGACTTAAAATACAATTATTATTGAAAAATATGTTGTAAACTACCAAAGTCTTGTATTGATTGACTTAAAATACAATTATTATTGAAAAATATGTTGTAAACTACCAAAGTCTTGTATTGATTGACTTAAAATACAATTATTATTGAAAAATATGTTGTAAACTACCAAAGTCTTGTATTGATTGACTTAAATTACAATTATTTTTGAAAAATATGTTGTAAACTACCAAAGTCTTGTATTGTTTGACTTAAAATACAATTATTTTTGAAAAATATGTTGTAAACTGCCAAAGTCATGTATTGATTGACTTAAAATACAATTATTATTGAAAAATATGTTGTAATCTGTCAAAGTCTTGTATTGATTGGCTTAAAATACAAATATTATTGAAAAATATGTTGTAAACTGTCAGTCTTGTATTGATTGACTTAAAATACAATTATTATTGAAAAATATGTTGTAAACTGTCAAAGTCTTGTATTGATTGGCTTAAAATACAATTATTATTGAAAAATATGTTGTAAACTACCAAAGTCTTGTATTGATTGACTTAAAATACAATTATTATTGTAAAATATGTTGTAAACTGTCAAAGTCTTGTATTGATTGACTTAAAATACAATTATTATTGAAAAATATGTTGTAAACTACCAAAGTCTAGTATTGATTGACTTAAAATACAATTCTTATTGAAAAATATGTTGTAAACTGTCAAAGTCTTGTATTGATTGGCTTCAAATACAATTATTATTGAAAAATATGTTGTAAACTACCAAAGTCTTGTATTGATTGACTTAAAATAAAATTATTATTGTAAAATATGTTGTAAACTGTCAAAGTCTTGTATTGATTGACTTAAAATACAATATTTATTGAAAAATATGTTGTAAACTACCAAAGTCTTGTATTGATTGAATTAAAATACAATTATTATTGAAAAATATGTTGTAAACTACCAAAGTCTTGTATTGATTGACTTAAAATACAATTATTATTGAAAAATATGTTGTAAACTACCAAAGTCTTGTATTGATTGACTTAAAATACAATTATTATTGAAAAATATGTTGTAAACTACCAAAGTCTTGTATTGATTGACTTAAAATACAATTATTATTGAAAAATATGTTGTAAACTGCCAAAGTCTTGTATTGATTGACTTAAAATACAATTATTATTGAAAAATATGTTGTAATCTGTCAAAGTCTTGTATTGATTGGCTTAAAATACAATTATTATTGAAAAATATGTTGTAAACTGTCAAAGTCTTGTATTGATTGACTTAAAATACAATTATTATTGAAAAATATGTTGTAAACTGTCAAAGTCTTGTATTGATTGGCTTAAAATACAATTATAATTGAAAAATATGTTGTAAACTACACAAGTCTTGTATTGATTGACTTAAAATACTATTATTATTGTAAAATATGTTGTAAACTGTCAAAGTCTTGTATTGATTGACTTAAAATACAATTATTATTGAAAAATATGTTGTAAACTACCAAAGTCTTGTATTGATTGACTTAAAATACAATTCTTATTGAAAAATATGTTGTAAACTGTCAAAGTCTTGTATTGATTGGCTTAAAATACAATTATTATTGAAAAATATGTTGTTAACTACCAAAGTCTTGTATTGATTGACTTAAAATACAATTATTATTGAAAAATATGTTGTAAACTGTCAAAGACTTGTATTGATGGGCTTAAAATACAATTATTATTGAAAAATATGTTGTAAACTACCAAAGTCTTGTATTGATTGACTTAAAATACAATTATTATTGTAAAATATGTTGTAAACTGTCAAAGTCTTGTATTGATTGACTTAAAATACAATTATTATTGAAAAATATGTTGTAAACTACCAAAGTCTTGTATTGATTGACTTAAAATACAATTATTATTGAAAAATATGTTGTAAACTACCAAAGTCTTGTATTGATTGACTTAAAATACAATTATTATTGAAAAATATGTTGTAAACTGTCAAAGTCTTGTATTGATTGGCTTAAAATACAATTATTATTGAAAAATATGTTGTAAACTACCAAAGTCTTGTATTGATTGACTTAAATTACAATTATTATTGAAAAATATGTTGTAAACTACCAAAGTCTTGTATTGATTGGCTTAAAATACAATTATTATTGAAAGATATGTTGTAAACTGCCAAAGTCTTGTATTGATTGACTTAAAATAGAATTATTATTGAAAAATATGTTGTAAACTGTCAAAGTCTTGTATTGATTGGCTTAAAATACAATTATTATTGAAAAATATGTTGTAAACTACCAAAGTCTAGTATTGATTGACTTAAAATACAATTATTATTGTAAAATATGTTGTAAACTGTCAAAGTCTTGTATTGATTGACTTAAAATACAATTATTATTGAAAAATATGTTGTAAACTACCAAAGTCTTGTATTGATTGACTTAAAATACAATTATTATTGAAAAATATGTTGTAACTACCAAAGTCTTCTATTGATTGATTTAAAATACAATTATTATTGAAAAATATGTTGTAAACTACCAAAGTCTTGTAGTGATTGACTTAAATACAATTATTATTGAAAAATATGTTGTAAACTACCAAAGTCTTGTATTGATTGACTTAAAATACAATTATTATTGAAAAATATGTTGTAAACTGCCAAAGTCTTGTATTGATTGACTTAAAATACAATTATAATTGAAAAATATGTTGTAAACTACCAAAGTCTTGTATTGATTGACTTAAAATACAATTATTATTAAAAAATATGTTGTAAACTACCAAAGTCTTGTATTGATTGGCTTAAAATACAATTATTATTGAAAAAGATGTTGTAAACTGCCAAATTCTTGTATTGATTGGCTTAAAATACAATTATTATTGAAAAATATGTTGTAAACTAACAAAGTCTTGTATTGATTGACTTAAAATACAATTATTATTGAAAAATATGTTGTAAACTGTCAAAGTCTTGTATTGATTGGCTTAAAATACAATTATTATTGAAAAATATGTTGTAAACTGTCAAAGTCTTGTATTGATTGGCTTAAAATACAATTATTATTGTAAAATATGTTGTAAACTACCAAAGTCTTGTATTGATTGGCTTAAAATACAATTATTATTGAAAAATATGTTGTAAACTGTCAAATTCTTGTATTGATTGACTTAAAATACAATTATTATTGAAAAATATGTTGTAAACTACCAAAGTCTTGTATTGATTGACTTAAAATACAATTATTATTAAAAAATATGTTGTAAACTACCAGTCTTGTATTGATTGGCTTAAAATACAATTATTATTGAAAAAGATGTTGTAAACTGCCAAAGTCTTGTATTGATTGGCTTAAAATACAATTATTATTGAAAAATATGTTGTAAACTACCAAAGTCTTGTATTGATTGACTTAAATTACAATTATTATTGAAAAATATGTTGTAAACCACCAAAGTCTTGTATTGATTGGCTTAAAATACAATTATTATTGAAAAATATGATGTAAACTGCCAAAGTCTTGTATTGATTGACATAAAATAGAATTATTATTGAAAAATATGTTGTAAACTGTCAAAGTCTTGTATTGATTGGCTTAAAATACAATTATTATTGAAAAATATGTTGTAAACTACCAAAGTCTAGTATTGATTGACTTAAAATACAATTAATATTGTAAAATATGTTGTAAACTGTCAAAGTCTTGTATTGATTGACTTAAAATACAATTATTATTGAAAAATATGTTGTAAACTACCAAAGTCTTGTATTAATTGACTTAAAATACAATTATTATTGAAAAATATGTTGTAAACTGTCAAAGTCTTGTATTGATTGAATTAAAATACAATTATTATTGAAAAATATGTTGTAAACTGTCAAAGTCTTGTATTGATTGACTTAAAATACAATTATTATTGAAAAATATGTTGTAAACTACCAAAGTCTTGTATTGATTGGCTTAAAATACAATTATTATTGAAAAATATGTTGTAAACTACCAAAGTCTAGTATTGATTGACTTAAAATACAATTATTATTGTAAAATATGTTGTAAACTGTCAAAGTCTTGTATTGATTGACTTAAAATACAATTATTATTGAAAAATATGTTGTAAACTACCAAAGTCTTGTATTGATTGACTTAAAATACAATTAATATTGAAAAATATGTTGTAAACTACCAAAGTCTTCTATTGATTGATTTAAAATACAATTATTATTGAAAAATATGTTGTAAACTACCAAAGTCTTGTATTGATTGACTTAAAATACAATTATTTTTGAAGAATATGTTGTAAACTGCCAAAGTCTTAAATTGATTGACTTAAAATACAATTATTATTGAAAAAAATGTTGTAAACTACCAAAGTCTTGTATTGATTGACTTAAAATACAATTATTATTAAAAAATATGTTGTAAACTACCAAAGTCTTGTATTGATTGGCTTAAAATACAATTATTATTGAAAAAGATGTTGTAAACTGTCAAAGTCTTGTATTGATTGGCTTAAAATACAATTATTATTGAAAAATATGTTGTAAACTACCAAAGTCTTGTATTGATTGACTTAAAATACAATTATTATTGAAAAATATGTTGTAAACTGTCAAAGTCTTGTATTGATTGACTTAAAATACAATTATTATTGAAAAATATGTTGTAAACTGCCAAAGTCTTGTATTGATTGACTTAAAATACAATTATTATTGAAAAAAATGTTGTAAACTACCAAAGTCTTGTATTGATTGACTTAAAATACAATTATTATTGAAAAATATGTTGTAAACTGTCAAAGTCTTGTATTGATTGACTTAAAATACAATTATTATTGAAAAAGATGTTGTAAACTGTCAAAGTCTTGTATTGATTGGCTTAAAATACAATTATTATTGAAAAATATGTTGTAAACTACCAAAGTCTTGTATTGATTGACTTAAATTACAATTATTATTGAAAAATATGTTGTAAACCACCAAAGTCTTGTATTGATTGGCTTAAAATACAATTATTATTGAAAAATATGATGTAAACTGCCAAAGTCTTGTATTGATTGACATAAAATAGAATTATTATTGAAAAATATGTTGTAAACTGTCAAAGTCTTGTATTGATTGGCTTAAAATACAATTATTATTGAAAAATATGTTGTAAACTACCAAAGTCTAGTATTGATTGACTTAAAATACAATTAATATTGTAAAATATGTTGTAAACTGTCAAAGTCTTGTATTGATTGACTTAAAATACAATTATTATTGAAAAATATGTTGTAAACTACCAAAGTCTTGTATTAATTGACTTAAAATACAATTATTATTGAAAAATATGTTGTAAACTGTCAAAGTCTTGTATTGATTGACTTAAAATACAATTATTATTGAAAAATATGTTGTAAACTGTCAAAGTCTTGTATTGATTGACTTAAAATACAATTATTATTGAAAAATATGTTGTAAACTACCAAAGTCTTGTATTGATTGGCTTAAAATACAATTATTATTGAAAAATATGTTGTAAACTACCAAAGTCTAGTATTGATTGACTTAAAATACAATTATTATTGTAAAATATGTTGTAAACTGTCAAAGTCTTGTATTGATTGACTTAAAATACAATTATTATTGAAAAATATGTTGTAAACTACCAAAGTCTTGTATTGATTGACTTAAAATACAATTAATATTGAAAAATATGTTGTAAACTACCAAAGTCTTCTATTGATTGATTTAAAATACAATTATTATTGAAAAATATGTTGTAAACTACCAAAGTCTTGTATTGATTGACTTAAAATACAATTATTATTGAAGAATATGTTGTAAACTGCCAAAGTCTTGTATTGATTGACTTAAAATACAATTATTATTGAAAAAAATGTTATAAACTACCAAAGTCTTGTATTGATTGACTTAAAATACAATTATTATTAAAAAATATGTTGTAAACTACCAAAGTCTTGTATTGATTGGCTTAAAATACAATTATTATTGAAAAAGATGTTGTAAACTGTCAAAGTCTTGTATTGATTGACTTAAAATACAATTAATATTGAAAAATATGTTGTAAACTACCAAAGTCTTCTATTGATTGATTTAAAATACAATTATTATTGAAAAATATGTTGTAAACTACCAAAGTCTTGTATTGATTGACTTAAAATACAATTATTATTGAAGAATATGTTGTAAACTGCCAAAGTCTTGTATTGATTGACTTAAAATACAATTATTATTGAAAAAAATGTTGTAAACTACCAAAGTCTTGTATTGATTGACTTAAAATACAATTATTATTAAAAAATATGTTGTAAACTACCAAAGTCTTGTATTGATTGGCTTAAAATACAATTATTATTGAAAAAGATGTTGTAAACTGTCAAAGTCTTGTATTGATTGGCTTAAAATACAATTATTATTGAAAAATATGTTGTAAACTACCAAAGTCTTGTATTGATTGACTTAAAATACAATTATTATTGAAAAATATGTTGTAAACTGTCAAAGTCTTGTATTGATTGACTTAAAATACAATTATTATTGAAAAATATGTTGTAAACTACCAAAGTCTTGTATTGATTGGCTTAAAATACAATTATTATTGAAAAATATGTTGTAAACTACCAAAGTCTTGTATTGATTGACTTAAAATACAATTATTATTGAAAAATATGTTGTAAACTGTCAAAGTCTTGTATTGATTGACTTAAAATACAATTATTATTGAAAAATATGTTGTAAACTACCAAAGTCTTGTATTGATTGGCTTAAAATACAATTATTATTGAAAAATATGTTGCAAACTACCAAAGTCTTGTATTGATTGACTTAAAATACAATTATTATAGTTAAATATGTTGTAAACTGTCAAAGTCTTGTATTGATTGACTTAAAATACAATTATTATTGAAAAATATGTTGTAAACTGTAAAAGTCTTGTATTGATTGGCTTAAAATACAATTATTATTGTAAAATATGTTGTAAACTACCAAAGTCTTGTATTGATTGACTTAAAATACAATTTTTATTGAAAAATATGTTGTAAACTACTAAAGTCTTGTATTGATTGACTTAAAATACAATTATTATTGAAAAATATGTTGTAAACTACCAAAGTCTTGTTTTGATTGGCTAAAAATACAATTATTATTAAAAAATATGTTGTAAACTACCAAAGTCTTGTATTGATTGGCTTAAAATACAATTATTATTGAAAAATATGTTGTAAACTACCAAAGTCTTGTATTGATTGACTTAAAATACAATTATTATTGAAAAATATGTTGTAAACTGTCAAAGTCTTGTATTGATTGGCTTAAAATACAATTATTATTGTAAAATATGTTGTAAACTACCAAAGTCTTGTATTTATTGACTTAAATTACAATTATTATTGAAAAATATGTTGTAAACTACCAAATTCTTGTATTGATTGGCTTAAAATACAATTATTATTGAAAAATATGTTGTAAACTGCCAAAGTATTGTATTGATTGACTTAAAATAGAATTATTATTGAAAAATATGTTGTAAACTGTCAAAGTCTTGTATTGATTGGCTTAAAATACAATTATTATTGAAAAATATGTTGTAAACTACCAAAGTCTAGTATTGATTGACTTAAAATATAATTATTATTGTAAAATATGTTGTAAACTACCAAAGTCTTGTATTGATTGACTTAAAATACAATTATTATTGAAAAATATGTTGTATACTACCAAAGTCTTGTATTGATTGACTTAAAATACAATTATTATTGAAAAATATGTTGTAAACTACCAAAGTCTTCTATTGATTGATTTAAAATACAATTATTATTGAAAAATATGTTGTAAACTACCAAAGTCTTGTAGTGATTGACTTAAAATACAATTATTATTGAAAAATATGTTGTAAACTACCAAAGTCTTGTATTGATTGACTTAAAATACAATTATTTTTGAAAAAGATGTTGTAAACTACCAAAGTCTTGTATTGATTGACTTAAAAACAATTATTGTTGAAAAATATGTTGTAAACTACCAAAGTCTTGTATTGATTGACTTAAAATACAATTATTATTGAAAAATATGTTGTAAACTGCCAAAGTCTTGTATTGATTGACTTAAAATACAATTATAATTGAAAAATATGTTGTAAACTACCAAAGTCTTGTATTGATTGACTTAAAATACAATTATTATTAAAAAATATGTTGTAAACTACCAAAGTCTTGTATTGATTGGCTTAAAATACAATTATTATTGAAAAAGATGTTGTAAACTGCCAAAGTCTTGTATTGATTGGCTTAAAATACAATTATTATTGAAAAATATGTTGTAAACTACCAAAGTCTTGTATTGATTGACTTAAAATACAATTATTATTGAAAAATATGTTGTAAACTGTCAAAGTCTTGTATTGATTGGCTTAAGATACAATTATTATTGAAAAATATGTTGTAAACTGTCAAAGTCTTGTATTGATTGGCTTAAAATACAATTATTATTGTAAAATATGTTGTAAACTGTCAAAGTCTTGTATTGATTGGCTTAAAATACAATTATTATTGAAAAATATGTTGTAAACTGTCAAAGTCTTGTATTGATTGACTTAAAATACAATTATTATTGAAAAATATGTTGTAAACTACCAAAGTCTTGTATTGATTGACTTAAAATACAATTATTATTAAAAAATATGTTGTAAACTACCAGTCTTGTATTGATTGGCTTAAAATACAATTATTATTGAAAAAGATGTTGTAAACTGCCAAAGTCTTGTATTGATTGGCTTAAAATACAATTATTATTGAAAAATATGTTGTAAACTACCAAAGTCTTGTATTGATTGACTTAAATTACAATTATTATTGAAAAATATGTTGTAAACTACCAAAGTCTTGTATTGATTGACTTAAAATACAATTATTATTGAAAAATATGTTGTAAACTGCCAAAGTCTTGTATTGATTGACTTAAAATAGAAGTATTATTGAAAAATATGTTGTAAACTGTCAAAGTCTTGTATTGATTGGCTTAAAATACAATTATTATTGAAAAATATGTTGTAAACTACCAAAGTCTAGTATTGATTGACTTAAAATACAATTATTATTGTAAAATATGTTGTAAACTGTCAAAGTCTTGTATTGATTGACTTAAAATACAATTATTATTGAAAAATATGTTGTAAACTACCAAAGTCTTGTATTGATTGACTTAAAATACAATTATTATTGAAAAATATGTTGTAAACTGTCAAAGTCTTGTATTGATTGACTTAAAATACAATTATTATTGAAAAATATGTTGTAAACTACAAAAGTCTTGTATTTATTGGCTTAAAATACAATTATTATTGAACAATATGTTGTAAACTACCAAAGTCTAGTATTGATTGACTTAAAATACAATTATTATTGTAAAATATGTTGTAAACTGTCAAAGTCTTGTATTGATTGACTTAAAATACAATTATTATTGAAAAATATGTTGTAAACTACCAAAGTCTTGTATTGATTGACTTAAAATACAATTATTATTGAAAAATATGTTGTAAACTACCAAAGTCTTCTATTGATTGATTTAAAATACAATTATTATTGAAAAATATGTTGTAAACTACCAAAGTCTTGTATTGATTGACTTAAAATACAATTATTATTGAAGAATATGTTGTAAACTGCCAAAGTCTTGTATTGATTGACTTAAAATACAATTATTATTGAAAAAAATGTTGTAAACTACCAAAGTCTTGTATTGATTGACTTAAAATACAATTATTATTAAAAAATATGTTGTAAACTACCAAAGTCTTGTATTGATTGGCTTAAAATACAATTATTATTGAAAAAGATGTTGTAAACTGCCAAAGTCTTGTATTGATTGGCTTAAAATACAATTATTATTGAAAAATATGTTGTAAACTACCAAAGTTTTGTATTGATTGACTTAAAATACAATTATTATTGAAAAATATGTTGTAAACTGTCAAAGTCTTGTATTGATTGACTTAAAATACAATTATTATTGAAAAATATGTTGTAAACTACCAAAGTCTTGTATTGATTGTCTTAAAATACAATTATTATTGAAAAATATGTTGTAAACTACCAAAGTCTTGTATTGATTGACTTAAAATACAATTATTATTGAAAAATATGTTGTAAACTGTCAAAGTCTTGTATTGATTGACTTAAAATACAATTATTATTGTAAAATATGTTGTAAACTGTCAAAGTCTTGTATTGATTGACTTAAAATACAATTATTCTTGAAAAATATGTTGTAAACTACCAAAGTCTTGTATTGATTGACTTAAAATACAATTATTATTGAAAAATATGTTGTAAACTGTCAAAGTCTTGTATTGATTGACTTAAAATACAATTATTATTGAAAAATATGTTGTAAACTACAAAAGTCTTGTATTGATTGGCTTAAAATACAATTATTATTGACAAATATGTTGTAAACTAACAAAGTCTAGTATTGATTGACTTAAAATACAATTATTATTGTAAAATATGTTGTAAACTGTCAAAGTCTTGTATTGATTGACTTAAAATACAATTATTATTGAAAAATATGTTGTAAACTACCAAAGTCTTGTATTGATTGACTTAAAATACAATTATTATTGAAGAATATGTTGTAAACTGCCAAAGTCTTGTATTGATTGACTTAAAATACAATTATTATTGAAAAAAATGTTGTAAACTACCAAAGTCTTGTATTGATTGACTTAAAATACAATTATTATTAAAAAATATGTTGTAAACTACCAAAGTCTTGTATTGATTGGCTTAAAATACAATTATTATTGAAAAATATGTTGTAAACTACCAAAGTCTAGTATTGATTGACTTAAAATACAATTATTATTGTAAAATATGTTGTAAACTGTCAAAGTCTTGTATTGATTGACTTAAAATACAATTATTATTGAAAAATATGTTGTAAACTACCAAAGTCTTGTATTGATTGACTTAAAATACAATTATTATTGAAAAATATGTTGTAAACTACCAAAGTCTTCTATTGATTGATTTAAAATACAATTATTATTGAAAAATATGTTGTAAACTACCAAAGTCTTGTATTGATTGACTTAAAATACAATTATTATTGAAGAATATGTTGTAAACTGCCAAAGTCTTGTATTGATTGACTTAAAATACAATTATTATTGAAAAAAATGTTGTAAACTACCAAAGTCTTGTATTGATTGACTTAAAATACAATTATTATTGAAAAATATGTTGTAAACTGTCAAAGTCTTGTATTGATTGACTTAAAATACAATTATTATTGAAAAATATGTTGTAAACTACCAAAGTCTTGTATTGATTGGCTTAAAATACAATTATTATTGAAAAATATGTTGCAAACTACCAAAGTCTTGTATTGATTGACTTAAAATACAATTATTATAGTTAAATATGTTGTAAACTGTCAAAGTCTTGTATTGATTGACTTAAAATACAATTATTATTGAAAAATATGTTGTAAACTGTAAAAGTCTTGTATTGATTGGCTTAAAATACAATTATTATTGTAAAATATGTTGTAAACTACCAAAGTCTTGTATTGATTGACTTATAATACAATTTTTATTGAAAAATATGTTGTATACTGCCAAAGTCTTGTATTGATTGACTTAAAATACAATTATTATTGAAAAATATGTTGTAAACTACCAAAGTCTTGTTTTGATTTTCTTAAAATACAATTATTATTAAAAAACATGTTGTAAACTACCAAAGTCTTGTATTGATTGGCTTAAAATACAATTATTATTGAAAAATATGTTGTAAACTACCAAAGTCTTGTATTGATTGACTTAAAATACAATTATTATTGAAAAATATGTTGTAAACTGTCAAAGTCTTGTATTGATTGGCTTAAAATACAATTATTATTGTAAAATATGTTGTAAACTACCAAAGTCTTGTATTTATTGACTTAAATTACAATTATTATTGAAAAATATGTTGTAAACTACCAAATTCTTGTATTGATTGGCTTAAAATACAATTATTATTGAAAAATATGTTGTAAACTGCCAAAGTCTTGTATTGATTGACTTAAAATAGAATTATTATTGAAAAATATGTTGTAAACTGTCAAAGTCTTGTATTGATTGGCTTAAAATACAATTATTATTGAAAAATATGTTGTAAACTACCAAAGTCTAGTATTGATTGACTTAAAATACAATTATTATTGTAAAATATGTTGTATACTGTCAAAGTCTTGTATTGATTGACTTAAAATACAATTATTATTGAAAAATATGTTGTATACTACCAAAGTCTTGTATTGATTGACTTAAAATACAATTATTATTGAAAAATATGTTGTAAACTACCAAAGTCTTCTATTGATTGATTTAAATTACAATTATTATTGAAAAATATGTTGTAAACTACCAAAGTCTTGTAGTGATTGACTTAAAATACAATTATTATTGAAAAATCTGTTGTAAACTACCAAAGTCTTGTATTGATTGACTTAAAATACAATTATTATTGAAAAAGATGTTGTAAACTACCAAAGTCTTGTATTGATTGACTTAAATACAATTATTATTGAAAAATATGTTGTAAACTACCAAAGTCTTGTATTGATTGACTTAAAATACAATTATTATTGAAAAATATGTTGTAAACTGCCAAAGTCTTGTATTGATTGACTTAAAATACAATTATAATTGAAAAATATGTTGTAAACTACCAAAGTCTTGTATTGATTGACTTAAAATACAATTATTATTAAAAAATATGTTGTAAACTACCAAAGTCTTGTATTGATTGGCTTAAAATACAATTATTATTGAAAAAGATGTTGTAAACTGCCAAAGTCTTGTATTGATTGGCTTAAAATACAATTATTATTGAAAAATATGTTGTAAACTACCAATGTCTTGTATTGATTGACTTAAAATACAATTATTATTGAAAAATATGTTGTAAACTGTCAAAGTCTTGTATTGATTGGCTTAAAATACAATTATTATTGAAACATATGTTGTAAACTGTCAAAGTCTTGTATTGATTGGCTTAAAATACAATTATTATTGTAAAATATGTTGTAAACTACCAAAGTCTTGTATTGATTGGCTTAAAATACAATTATTATTGAAAAAGATGTTGTAAACTAACAAAGTCTTGTATTGATTGACTTAAAATACAATTATTATTGAAAAATATGTTGTAAACTGTCAAAGTCTTGTATTGATTGGCTTAAAATACAATTATTATTGAAAAATATGTTGTATACTACCAAAGTCTTGTATTGATTGACTTAAAATACAATTATTATTGAAAAATATGTTGTAAACTACCAAAGTCTTCTATTGATTGATTTAAATTACAATTATTATTGAAAAATATGTTGTAAACTACCAAAGTCTTGTAGTGATTGACTTAAAATACAATTATTATTGAAAAATCTGTTGTAAACTACCAAAGTCTTGTATTGATTGACTTAAAATACAATTATTATTGAAAAAGATGTTGAAAACTACCAAAGTCTTGTATTGATTGACTTAAATACAATTATTATTGAAAAATATGTTGTAAACTACCAAAGTCTTGTATTGATTGACTTAAAATACAATTATTATTGAAAAATATGTTGTAAACTGCCAAAGTCTTGTATTGATTGACTTAAAATACAATTATAATTGAAAAATATGTTGTAAACTACCAAAGTCTTGTATTGATTGACTTAAAATACAATTATTATTAAAAAATATGTTGTAAACTACCAAAGTCTTGTATTGATTGGCTTAAAATACAATTATTATTGAAAAAGATGTTGTAAACTGCCAAAGTCTTGTATTGATTGGCTTAAAATACAATTATTATTGAAAAATATGTTGTAAACTACCAAAGTCTTGTATTGATTGACTTAAAATACAATTATTATTGAAAAATATGTTGTAAACTGTCAAAGTCTTGTATTGATTGGCTTAAAATACAATTATTATTGAAAAATATGTTGTAAACTGTCAAAGTCTTGTATTGATTGGCTTAAAATACAATTATTATTGTAAAATATGTTGTAAACTACCAAAGTCTTGTATTGATTGGCTTAAAATACAATTATTATTGAAAAAGATGTTGTAAACTAACAAAGTCTTGTATTGATTGACTTAAAATACAATTATTATTGAAAAATATGTTGTAAACTGTCAAAGTCTTGTATTGATTGGCTTAAAATACAATTATTATTGAAAAATATGTTGTATACTACCAAAGTCTTGTATTGATTGACTTAAAATACAATTATTATTGAAAAATATGTTGTAAACTACCAAAGTCTTCTATTGATTGATTTAAATTACAATTATTATTGAAAAATATGTTGTAAACTACCAAAGTCTTGTAGTGATTGACTTAAAATACAATTATTATTGAAAAATCTGTTGTAAACTACCAAAGTCTTGTATTGATTGACTTAAAATACAATTATTATTGAAAAAGATGTTGTAAACTACCAAAGTCTTGTATTGATTGACTTAAATACAATTATTATTGAAAAATATGTTGTAAACTACCAAAGTCTTGTATTGATTGACTTAAAATACAATTATTATTGAAAAATATGTTGTAAACTGCCAAAGTCTTGTATTGATTGACTTAAAATACAATTATAATTGAAAAATATGTTGTAAACTACCAAAGTCTTGTATTGATTGACTTAAAATACAATTATTATTAAAAAACATGTTGTAAACTACCAAAGTCTTGTATTGATTGGCTTAAAATACAATTATTATTGAAAAAGATGTTGTAAACTGCCAAAGTCTTGTATTGATTGGCTTAAAATACAATTATTATTGAAAAATGTGTTGTAAACTACCAAAGTCTTGTATTGATTGACTTAAAATACAATTATTATTGAAAAATATGTTGTAAACTGTCAAAGTCTTGTATTGATTGGCTTAAAATACAATTATTATTGAAAAATATGTTGTAAACTGTCAAAGTCTTGTATTGATTGGCTTAAAATACAATTATTATTGTAAAATATGTTGTAAACTACCAAAGTCTTGTATTGATTGGCTTAAAATACAATTATTATTGAAAAAGATGTTGTAAACTAACAAAGTCTTGTATTGATTGACTTAAAATACAATTATTATTGAAAAATATGTTGTAAACTGTCAAAGTCTTGTATTGATTGGCTTAAAATACAATTATTATTGAAAAATATGTTGTAAACTGTCAAAGTATTGTATTGATTGACTTAAAATACAATTATTATTGAAAAATATGTTGTAAACTGCCAAAGTCTTGTATTGATTGACTTAAAATACAATTATAATTGAAAAATATGTTGTAAACTACCAAAGTCTTGTATTGATTGACTTAAAATACAATTATTATTAAAAAATATGTTGTAAACTACCAAAGTCTTGTATTGATTGGCTTAAAATACAATTATTATTGAAAAAGATGTTGTAAACTGCCAAAGTCTTGTATTGATTGGCTTAAAATACAATTATTATTGAAAAATATGTTGTAAACTACCAAAGTCTTGTATTGATTGACTTAAAATACAATTATTATTGAAAAATATGTTGTAAACTGTCAAAGTCTTGTATTGATTGGCTTAAAATACAATTATTATTGAAAAATATGTTGTAAACTGTCAAAGTCTTGTATTGATTGGCTTAAAATACAATTATTATTGTAAAATATGTTGTAAACTACCAAAGTCTTGTATTGATTGGCTTAAAATACAATTATTATTGAAAAAGATGTTGTAAACTGCCAAAGTCTTGTATTGATTGGCTTAAAATACAATTATTATTGAAAAATATGTTGTAAACTAACAAAGTCTTGTATTGATTGACTTAAAATACAATTATTATTGAAAAATATGTTGTAAACTGTCAAAGTCTTGTATTGGTTGGCTTAAAATACAATTATTATTGAAAAATATGTTGTAAACTGTCAAAGTCTTGTATTGATTGACTTAAAATACAATTATTATTGAAAAATATGTTGTAAACTACCAAAGTCTTGTATTGATTGACTTAAAATACAATTATTATTAAAAAATATGTTGTAAACTACCAGTCTTGTATTGATTGGCTTAAAATACAATTATTATTGAAAAAGATGTTGTAAACTGCCAAAGTCTTGTATTGATTGGCTTAAAATACAATTATTATTGAAAAATATGTTGTAAACTACCAAAGTCTTGTATTGATTGACTTAAATTACAATTATTATTGAAAAATATGTTGTAAACTACCAAAGTCTTGTATTGATTGGCTTAAAATACAATTATTATTGAAAAATATGTTGTAAACTGCCAAAGTCTTGTATTGATTGACTTAAAATAGAATTATTATTGAAAAATATGTTGTAAACTGTCAAAGTCTTGTATTGATTGGCTTAAAATACAATTATTATTGAAAAATATGTTGTAAACTACCAAAGTCTAGTATTGATTGACTTAAAATACAATTATTATTGTAAAATATGTTGTAAACTGTCAAAGTCTTGTATTGATTGACTTAAAATACAATTATTATTGAAAAATATGTTGTAAACTACCAAAGTCTTGTATTGATTGACTTAAAATACAATTATTATTGAAAAATATGTTGTAAACTGTCAAAGTCTTGTATTGATTGACTTAAAATACAATTTTTATTGATAAATATGTTGTAAACTACAAAAGTCTTGTATTGATTGGCTTAAAATACAATTATTATTGACAAATATGTTGTAAACTAACAAAGTCTAGTATTGATTGACTTAAAATACAATTATTATTGTAAAATATGTTGTAAACTGTCAAAGTCTTGTATTGATTGACTTAAAATACAATTATTATTGAAAAATATGTTGTAAACTACCAAAGTCTTGTATTGATTGACTTAAAATACAATTATTATTGAAGAATATGTTGTAAACTGCCAAAGTCTTGTATTGATTGACTTAAAATACAATTATTATTGAAAAAAATGTTGTAAACTACCAAAGTCTTGTATTGATTGACTTAAAATACAATTATTATTAAAAAATATGTTGTAAACTACCAAAGTCTTGTATTGATTGGCTTAAAATACAATTATTATTGAAAAATATGTTGTAAACTACCAAAGTCTAGTATTTATTGACTTAAAATACAATTATTATTGTAAAATATGTTGTAAACTGTCAAAGTCTTGTATTGATTGACTTAAAATACAATTATTATTGAAAAATATGTTGTAAACTACCAAAGTCTTGTATTGATTGACTTAAAATACAATTATTATTGAAAAATATGTTGTAAACTACCAAAGTCTTCTATTGATTGATTTAAAATACAATTATTATTGAAAAATATGTTGTAAACTACCAAAGTCTTGTATTGATTGACTTAAAATACAATTATTATTGAAGAATATGTTGTAAACTGCCAAAGTCTTGTATTGATTGACTTAAAATACAATTATTATTGAAAAAAATGTTGTAAACTACCAAAGTCTTGTATTGATTGACTTAAAATACAATTATTATTAAAAAATATGTTGTAAACTACCAAAGTCTTGTATTGATTGGCTTAAAATACAATTATTATTGAAAAAGATGTTGTAAACTGCCAAAGTCCTGTATTGATTGGCTTAAAATACAATTATTATTGAAAAATATGTTGTAAACTACCAAAGTCTTGTATTGATTGACTTAAAATACAATTATTATTGAAAAATATGTTGTAAACTGTCAAAGTCTTGTATTGATTGACTTAAAATACAATTATTATTGAAAAATATGTTGTAAACTGTCAAAGTCTTGTATTGATTGACTTAAAATACAATTATTATTGAAAAATATGTTGTAAACTACCAAAGTCTTGTATTGATTGCCTTAAAATACAATTATTATTGAAAAATATCTTGTAAACTACCAAAGTCTTGTATTGATTGACTTAAAATACAATTATTATTGAAAAATATGTTGTAAACTACCAAAGTCTTGTATTGATTGACTTAAAATACAATTATTATTGAAAAATATGTTGTAAACTACCAAAGTCTTGTATTGATTGGCTTAAAATACAATTATTATTGAAAAATATGTTGCGAACTACCAAAGTCTTGTATTGATTGACTTAAAATACAATTATTATAGTTAAATATGTTGTAAACTGTCAAAGTCTTGTATTGATTGACTTAAAATACAATTATTATTGAAAAATATGTTGTAAACTGTAAAAGTCTTGTATTGATTGGCTTAAAATACAATTATTATTGTAAAATATGTTGTAAACTACCAAAGTCTTGTATTGATTGACTTAAAATACAATTTTTATTGAAAAATATGTTGCAAACTGCCAAAGTCTTGTATTGGTTGACTTAAAATACAATTATTATTGAAAAATATGTTGTAAACTACCAAAGTCTTGTTTTGATTGGCTTAAAATACAATTATTATTAAAAAACATGTTGTAAACTACCAAAGTCTTGTATTGATTGGCTTAAAATACAATTATTATTGAAAAATATGTTGTAAACTACCAAAGTCTTGTATTGATTGACTTAAAATACAATTATTATTGAAAAATATGTTGTAAACTGTCAAAGTCTTGTATTGATTGGCTTAAAATACAATTATTATTGTAAAATATGTTGTAAACTACCAAAGTCTTGTATTTATTGACTTAAATTACAATTATTATTGAAAAATATGTTGTAAACTACCAAATTCTTGTATTGATTGGCTTAAAATACAATTATTATTGAAAAATATGTTGTAAACTGCCAAAGTCTTGTATTGATTGACTTAAAATAGAATTATAATTGAAAAATATGTTGTAAACTACCAAAGTCTTGTATTGATTGACTTAAAATACAATTATTATTAAAAAATATGTTGTAAACTACCAAAGTCTTGTATTGATTGGCTTAAAATACAATTATTATTGAAAAAGATGTTGTAAACTGCCAAAGTCTTGTATTGATTGGCTTAAAATACAATTATTATTGAAAAATATGTTGTAAACTACCAAAGTCTTGTATTGATTGACTTAAAATACAATTATTATTGAAAAATATGTTGTAAACTGTCAAAGTCTTGTATTGATTGGCTTAAAATACAATTATTATTAAAAAATATGTTGTAAACTGTCAAAGTCTTGTATTGATTGGCTTAAAATACAATTATTATTGTAAAATATGTTGTAAACTACCAAAGTCTTGTATTGATTGGCTTAAAATACAATTATTATTGAAAAAGATGTTGTAAACTAACAAAGTCTTGTATTGATTGACTTAAAATACAATTATTATTGAAAAATATGTTGTAAACTGTCAAAGTCTTGTATTGATTGGCTTAAAATACAATTATAATTGAAAAATATGTTGTAAACTGTCAAAGTCTTGTATTGATTGACTTAAAATACAATTATTATTGAAAAATATGTTGTAAACTACCAAAGTCTTGTATTGATTGACTTAAAATACAATTATTATTAAAAAATATGTTGTAAACTACCAGTCTTGTATTGATTGGCTTAAAATACAATTATTATTGAAAAAGATGTTGTAAACTGCCAAAGTCTTGTATTGATTGGCTTAAAATACAATTATTATTGAAAAATATGTTGTAAACTACCAAAGTCTTGTATTGATTGGCTTAAAATACAATTATTATTGTAAAATATGTTGTAAACTGTCAAAGTATTGTATTGATTGACTTAAAATACAATTATTATTGAAAAATATGTTGTAAACTACCAAAGTCTTGTATTGATTGACTTAAAATACAATTATTATTGAAAAATATGTTGTAAACTGTCAAAGTCTTGTATTGATTGACTTAAAATACAATTATTATTGAAAAATATGTTGTAAACTACCAAAGTCTTGTATTGATTGGCTTAAAATACAATTATTATTGAACAATATGTTGTAAACTACCAAAGTCTAGTATTGATTGACTTAAAATACAATTATTATTGTAAAATATGTTGTAAACTGTCAAAGTCTTGTATTGATTGACTTAAAATACAATTATTATTGAACAATATGTTGTAAACTACCAAAGACTTGTATTGATTGACTTAAAATACAATTATTATTGAAAAATATGTTGTAAACTACCAAAGTCTTCTATTGATTGATTTAAAATACAATTATTATTGAAAAATATGTTGTAAACTACCAAAGTCTTGTATTGATTGACTTAAAATACAATTATTATTGAAGAATATGTTGTAAACTGCCAAAGTCTTGTATTGATTGACTTAAAATACAATTATTATTGAAAAAAATGTTGTAAACTACCAAAGTCTTGTATTGATTGACTTAAAATACAATTATTATTAAAAAATATGTTGTAAACTACCAAAGTCTTGTATTGATTGGCTTAAAATACAATTATTATTGAAAAAGATGTTGTAAACTGCCAAAGTCTTGTATTGATTGGCTTAAAATACAATTATTATTGAAAAATATGTTGTAAACTACCAAAGTTTTGTATTGATTGACTTAAAATACAATTATTATTGAAAAATATGTTGTAAACTGTCAAAGTCTTGTATTGATTGACTTAAAATACAATTATTATTGAAAAATATGTTGTAAACTACCAAAGTCTTGTATTGATTGTCTTAAAATACAATTATTATTGAAAAATATGTTGTAAACTACCAAAGTCTTGTATTGATTGACTTAAAATACAATTATTATTGAAAAATATGTTGTAAACTGTCAAAGTCTTGTATTGATTGACTTAAAATACAATTATTATTGTAAAATATGTTGTAAACTGTCAAAGTCTTGTATTGATTGACTTAAAATACAATTATTCTTGAAAAATATGTTGTAAACTACCAAAGTCTTGTATTGATTGACTTAAAATACAATTATTATTGAAAAATATGTTGTAAACTGTCAAAGTCTTGTATTGATTGACTTAAAATACAATTATTATTGAAAAATATGTTGTAAACTACAAAAGTCTTGTATTGATTGGCTTAAAATACAATTATTATTGACAAATATGTTGTAAACTAACAAAGTCTAGTATTGATTGACTTAAAATACAATTATTATTGTAAAATATGTTGTAAACTGTCAAAGTCTTGTATTGATTGACTTAAAATACAATTATTATTGAAAAATATGTTGTAAACTACCAAAGTCTTGTATTGATTGACTTAAAATACAATTATTATTGAAGAATATGTTGTAAACTGCCAAAGTCTTGTATTGATTGACTTAAAATACAATTATTATTGAATAAAATGTTGTAAACTACCAAAGTCTTGTATTGATTGACTTAAAATACAATTATTATTAAAAAATATGTTGTAAACTACCAAAGTCTTGTATTGATTGGCTTAAAATACAATTATTATTGAAAAATATGTTGTAAACTACCAAAGTCTAGTATTGATTGACTTAAAATACAATTATTATTGTAAAATATGTTGTAAACTGTCAAAGTCTTGTATTGATTGACTTAAAATACAATTATTATTGAAAAATATGTTGTAAACTACCAAAGTCTTGTATTGATTGACTTAAAATACAATTATTATTGAAAAATATGTTGTAAACTACCAAAGTCTTCTATTGATTGATTTAAAATACAATTATTATTGAAAAATATGTTGTAAACTACCAAAGTCTTGTATTGATTGACTTAAAATACAATTATTATTGAAGAATATGTTGTAAACTGCCAAAGTCTTGTATTGATTGACTTAAAATACAATTATTATTGAAAAAAATGTTGTAAACTACCAAAGTCTTGTATTGATTGACTTAAAATACAATTATTATTAAAAAATATGTTGTAAACTACCAAAGTCTTGTATTGATTGGCTTAAAATACAATTATTATTGAAAAAGATGTTGTAAACTGCCAAAGTCCTGTATTGATTGGCTTAAAATACAATTATTATTGAAAAATATGTTGTAAACTACCAAAGTCTTGTATTGATTGACTTAAAATACAATTATTATTGAAAAATATGTTGTAAACTGTCAAAGTTTTGTATTGATTGACTTAAAATACAATTATTATTGAAAAATATGTTGTAAACTGTCAAAGTCTTGTATTGATTGACTTAAAATACAATTATTATTGAAAAATATGTTGTAAACTACCAAAGTCTTGTATTGATTGGCTTAAAATACAATTATTATTGAAAAATATGTTGTAAACTACCAAAGTCTTGTATTGATTGACTTAAAATACAATTATTATTGAAAAATATGTTGTAAACTGTCAAAGTCTTGTATTGATTGACTTAAAATACAATTATTATTGAAAAATATGTTGTAAACTACCAAAGTCTTGTATTGATTGGCTTAAAATACAATTATTATTGAAAAATATGTTGCAAACTACCAAAGTCTTGTATTGATTGACTTAAAATACAATTATTGTAGTTAAATATGTTGTAAACTGTCAAAGTCTTGTATTGATTGACTTAAAATACAATTATTATTGAAAAAATGTTGTAAACTGTAAAAGTCTTGTATTGATTGGCTTAAAATACAATTATTATTGTAAAATATGTTGTAAACTACCAAAGTCTTGTATTGATTGACTTAAAATACAATTTTTATTGAAAAATATGTTGTAAACTGCCAAAGTCTTGTATTGATTGACTTAAAATACAATTATTATTGAAAAATATGTTGTAAACTACCAAAGTCTTGTTTTGATTGGCTTAAAATACAATTATTATTAAAAAACATGTTGTAAACTACCAAAGTCTTGTATTGATTGGCTTAAAATACAATTATTATTGAAAAATATGTTGTAAACTACCAAAGTCTTGTATTGATTGACTTAAAATACAATTATTATTGAAAAATATGTTGTAAACTGTCAAAGTCTTGTATTGATTGGCTTAAAATACAATTATTATTGTAAAATATGTTGTAAACTACCAAAGTCTTGTATTTATTGACTTAAATTACAATTATTATTGAAAAATATGTTGTAAACTACCAAATTCTTGTATTGATTGGCTTAAAATACAATTATTATTGAAAAATATGTTGTAAACTGCCAAAGTCTTGTATTGATTGACTTAAAATAGAATTATTATTGAAAAATATGTTGTAAACTGTCAAAGTCTTGTATTGATTGGCTTAAAATACAATTATTATTGAAAAATATGTTGTAAACTACCAAAGTCTAGTATTGATTGACTTAAAATACAATTATTATTGTAAAATATGTTGTATACTGTCAAAGTCTTGTATTGATTGACTTAAAATACAATTATTATTGAAAAATATGTTGTATACTACCAAAGTCTTGTATTGATTGACTTAAAATACAATTATTATTGAAAAATATGTTGTAAACTACCAAAGTCTTCTATTGATTGATTTAAATTACAATTATTATTGAAAAATATGTTGTAAGCTACCAAAGTCTTGTAGTGATTGACTTAAAATACAATTATTATTGAAAAATCTGTTGTAAACTACCTAAGTCTTGTATTGATTGACTTAAAATACAATTATTATTGTAAAAGATGTTGTAAACTACCAAAGTCTTGTATTGATTGACTTAAATACAATTATTATTGAAAAATATGTTGTAAACTACCAAAGTCTTGTATTGATTGACTTAATATACAATTATTATTGAAAAATATGTTGTAAACTGCCAAAGTCTTGTATTGATTGACTTAAAATACAATTATAATTGAAAAATATGTTGTAAACTACCAAAGTCTTGTATTGATTGACTTAAAATACAATTATTATTAAAAAATATGTTGTAAACTACCAAAGTCTTGTATTGATTGGCTTAAAATACAATTATTATTGAAAAAGATGTTGTAAACTGCCAAAGTCTTGTATTGATTGGCTTAAAATACAATTATTATTGAAAAATATGTTGTAAACTACCAAAGTCTTGTATTGATTGACTTAAAATACAATTATTATTGAAAAATATCTTGTAAACTGTCAAAGTCTTGTATTGATTGGCTTAAAATACAATTATTATTGAAAAATATGTTGTAAACTGTCAAAGTCTTGTATTGATTGGCTTAAAATACAATTATTATTGTAAAATATGTTGTAAACTACCAAAGTCTTGTATTGATTGGCTTAAAATACAATTATTATTGAAAAAGATGTTGTAAACTAACAAAGTCTTGTATTGATTGACTTAAAATACAATTATTATTGAAAAATATGTTGTAAACTGTCAAAGTCTTGTATTGATTGGCTTAAAATACAATTATTATTGAAAAATATGTTGTAAACTGTCAAAGTCTTGTATTGATTGACTTAAAATACAATTATTATTGAAAAATATGTTGTAAACTACCAAAGTCTTGTATTGATTGACTTAAAATACAATTATTATTAAAAAATATGTTGTAAACTACCAGTCTTGTATTGATTGGCTTAAAATACAATTGTTATTGAAAAAGATGTTGTAAACTGCCAAAGTCTTGTATTGATTGGCTTAAAATACAATTATTATTTTGAAAAATATGTTGTAAACTACCAAAGTCTTGTATTGATTGACTTAAATTACAATTATTATTGAAAAATATGTTGTACTAAACTACCAAAGTCTTGTATTGATTGGCTTAAAATACAATTATTATTGAAAAATATGTTGTAAACTGCCAAAGTCTTGTATTGATTGACTTAAAATAGAATTATTATTGAAACATATGTTGTAAACTGTCAAAGTCTTGTATTGATTGGCTTAAAATACAATTATTATTGAAAAATATGTTGTAAACTACCAAAGTCTAGTATTGATTGACTTAAAATACAATTATTATAGTAAAATATGTGTAAACTGTCAAAGTCTTGTATTGATTGACTTAAAATACAATTATTATTGAAAAATATGTTGTAAACTACCAAGTCTTGTATTGATTGACTTAAAATACAATTATTATTGAAAAATATGTTGTAAACTGCCAAAGTCTTGTATTGATTGACTTAAAAATACAATTATTATTGAAAAATATGTTGTAAACTACCAAAGTCTTGTATTGATTGGCTTAAAATACAATTATTATTGAAAAATATGTTGTAAACTACCAAGTCTAGTATTGATTGACTTAAAATACAATTATTATTGTAAAATATGTTGTAAACTGTCAAAGTCTTGTATTGATTGACTTAAAATACAATTATTATTGAAAAATATGTTGTAAACTACCAAAGTCTTGTATTGATTGACTTAAAATACAATTATTATTGAAAAATATGTTGTAAACTACCAAGTCTTCTATTGATTGATTTAAAATACAATTATTATTGAAAAATATGTTGTAAACTACCAAAGTCTTGTATTGATTGACTTAAAATACAATTATTATTAAAGAATATGTTGTAAACTGCCAAAGTCTTGTATTGATTGACTTAAAATACAATTATTATTGAAAAAAATGTTGTAAACTACCAAAGTCTTGTATTGATTGACTTAAAATACAATTATTATTAAAAAATATGTTGTAAACTACCAAAGTCTTGTATTGATTGGCTTAAAATACAATTATTATTGAAAAAGATGTTGTAAACTGCCAAAGTCTTGTATTGATTGGCTTAAAATACAATTATTATTGAAAAATATGTTGTAAACTACCAAAGTTTTGTATTGATTGACTTAAAATACAATTATTATTGAAAAATATGTTGTAAAACTGTCAAAGTCTTGTATTGATTGACTTAAAATACAATTATTATTGAAAAATATGTTGTAAACTACCAAAGTCTTGTATTGATTGGCTTTAAATACAATTATTATTGAAAAATATGTTGTAAACTACCAAAGTCTTGTATTGATTGACTTAAAATACAATTATTATTGAAAAAATATGTTGTAATCTGTCAAAGTCTTGTATTGATTGACTTAAAATACAATTATTATTGAAAAATATGTTGTAAACTACCAAAGTCTTGTATTGATTGGCTTAAAATACAATTATTATTGAAAAATATGTAAAGTCTTGTATTGATTGACTTAAAATACAATTATTATAGTTAAAATATGTTGTAAACTGTCAAAGTCTTGTATTGATTGGCTTAAAATACAATTATTATTGTAAAAATATGTTGTAAACTACCAAAGTCTTGTATTGATTATTGATTGACTTAAATACAATTTTATTGAAAAATATGTTGTAAACTACTAAAGTCTTGTATTGATTGACTTAAAATACAATTATTATTGAAAAATATGTTGTAAACTACAAAGTCTTGTTTTGATTGGCTTAAAATACAATTATTATTAAAAAATATGTTTTAAACTACCAAAGTCTTGTATTGATTGGCTTAAAATACAATTATTTTTGAAAAATATGTTGTAAACTACCAAAGTCTTGTATTGATTGACTTAAAATACAATTATTATTGAAAAATATGTTGTAAACTGTCAAAGTCTTGTATTGATTGGCTTAAAATACAATTAATATTGAAAAATATGTTGTAAACTGTCAAAGTCTTGTATTGATTGACTTAAAATAGAATTATTATTGAAAAATATGTTGTAAACTACCAAAGTCTTGTATTGATTGACTTAAAATACAATTATTATTGAAAAATATGTTGTAAACTGTAAAAGTCTTGTATTGATTGGCTTAAAATACAATTATTATTGTAAAATATGTTGTAAACTACCAAAGTCTTGTATTGATTGACTTAAAATACAATTTTTATTGAAAAATATGTTGTAAACTACTAAAGTCTTGTATTGATTGACTTAAAATACAATTATTATTGAAAAATATGTTGCAAACTACCAAAGTCTTGTTTTGATTGGCTTAAAATACAATTATTATTAAAAAATATGTTGTAAACTACCAAAGTCTTGTATTGATTGGCTTAAAATACAATTATTAATGAAAAATATGTTGTAAACTACCAAAGTCTTGTATTGATTGACTTAAAATACAATTATTATTGAAAAATATGTTGTAAACTGTCAAAGTCTTGTATTGATTGGCTTAAAATACAATTATTATTGTAAAATATGTTGTAAACTACCAAAGTCTTGTATTGATTGACTTAAAATACAATTATTATTGAAAAATATGTTGTAAACTACCAAAGTCTTGTATTGATTGACTTAAAATACAATTATTATTGAAAAATATGTTGTAAATTACCAAAGTCTTGTATTGATTGGCTTAAAATACAATTATTATTGAAAAATATGTTGCAAACTACCAAAGTCTTGTATTGATTGGCTTAAAATACAATTATTATTGAAAAATATGTTGTAAACTGCCAAAGTCTTGTATTGATTGACTTAAAATACAATTATTATTGAAAAATATGTTGTAAACTACCAAAGTCTTGTATTGATTGACTTAAAATACAATTATTATTGAAAAATATGTTGTAAACTACCAAAGTCTTGTATTGATTGATTTAAAATACAATTATTATTGGAAAATATGTTGTAAACTACCAAAGTCTTGTATTGATTGACTTAAAATACAATTATTATTGAAAAATATGTTGTAAACTACCAAAGTCTTCTATTGATTGATTTAAAATACAATTATTATTGAAAAATATGTTGTAAACTACCAAGGTCTAGTATTGATTGACTTAAAATACAATTATTATTGAAAAATATGTTGTAAACTACCAAAGTCTTGTATTGATTGATTTAAAATACAATTATTATTGAAAAATATGTTGTAAACTACCAAAGTCTTGTATTGATTGACTTAAAATACAATTATTATTGAAAAATATGTTGTAAACTACCAAAGTCTTGTATTGATTGACTTAAAATACAATTATTATTGAAAAATATGTTGTAAACTACCAAAGTCTTGTATTGATTGACTTAAAATACAATTATTATTGAAAAACATGTTGTAAACTACCAAAGTCTTGTATTGATTGACTTAAAATACAATTATTATTGAAAAATATGTTGTAAACTACCAAAGTCTTGTATTGATTGACTTAAATACAATTATTATTGAAAGATATGTTGTAAACTACCAAAGTCTTGTATTGATTGACTTAAAATACAATTATTATTGAAAAATATGTTGTAAACTACAAAAGTCTTGTATTGATTTTCTTAAAATACAATTATTTTTGTAAAATATGTTGTAAACTACCAAAGTCTTGTATTGATTGACTTAAAATACAATTATTATTGAAAAATATGTTGTAAACTACCAAAGTCTTGTATTGATTGACTTAAAATACAATTATTATTGGAAAATATGTTGTAAACTACCAAAGTCTTGTATTGATTGATTTAAAATACAATTATTATTGAGAAATATGTTGTAAACTGTCAAGGTCTTGTATTGATTGGCTTAAAATACAATTATTATTGAAAAATATGTTGTAAACTACCAAAGTCTTGTATTGATTGAATTAAAATACAATTATTATTGAAAAAAATGTTGTAAACAACCAAAGTCTTGTATTGATTGACTTTAAATACAATTATTATTGAAAAAGATGTTGTAAACTACCAAAGTCTTGTATTGATTGACTTAAATACAATTATTATTGAAAAATTTGTTGTAAACTACCAAAATCTTGTATTGATTGACTTAAAATACAATTATTATTGATAAATATGTTGTAAACTGCCAAAGTCTTGTATTGATTGACTTAAAATACAATTATTATTGAAAAATATGTTGTAAACTACCAAAGTCTTGTATTGATTGACTTAAAATAAAATTATTATTGAAAAATATGTTGTAAACTACCAAAGTCTTGTATTGATTGGCTTAAAATACAATTATTATTGAAAAAGATGTTGTAAACTGCCAAAGTCTTGTATTGATTGGCTTAAAATACAATTATTATTGAAAAATATGTTGTAAACTAACAAAGTCTTGTATTGATTGACTTAAAATACAATTATTATTGAAAAATATGTTGTAAACTACCAAAGTCTTGTATTGATTGGCGTAAAATACAATTATTATTGAAAAATATGTTGTAAACTACCAAAGTATTGTATTGATTGATTTAAAATACAATTATTATTGAAAAATATGTTGTAAACTACCAAAGTCTTGTATTGATTGACTTAAAATACAATTATTATTGAAAAATATGTTGTAAACTACCAAAGTCTTCCATTGATTGATTTAAAATACAATTATTATTGAAAAATATGTTGTAAACTACCAAAGTCTAGTATTGATTGACTTAAAATACAATTATTATTGAAAAATATGTTTTAAACTACCAAAGTCTTGTATTGATTGATTTAAAATACAATTATTATTGAAAAATATGTTGTAAACTACCAAAGTCTTGTATTGATTGACTTAAAATACAATTATTATTGAAAAATATGTTGTAAACTGTCAAAGTCTTGTATTGATTGGCTTAAAATACAATTATTATTGAAAAATATGTTGTAAACTACCAAAGTCTTGTATTGATTGACTTTCAATACAATTATTATTGAAAAACATGTTGTAAACTACCAAAGTCTTGTATTGATTGACTTAAAATACAATTATTATTGAAAAATATGTTGTAAACTACCAAAGTCTTGTATTGATTGACTTAAATACAATTATTATTGAAAGATATGTTGTAAACTACCAAAGTCTTGTATTGATTGACTTAAAATACAATTATTATTGGAAAATATGTTGTAAACTACCAAAGTCTTGTATTGATTGATTTAAAATACAATTATTATTGAAAAATATGTTGTAAACTGCCAAAGTCTTGTATTGATTGGCTTAAAATACAATTATTATTGAAAAATATGTTGTAAACTACCAAAGTCTTGTATTGATTGACTTAAAATACAATTATTATTGAAAAATATGTTGTAAACTACCAAAGTCTTGTATTGATTGATTTAAAATACAATTATTATTGAAAAATATGTTGTAAACTGTCAAAGTCTTGTATTGATTGACTTAAAATACAATTATTATCGAAAAATATTTTGTAAACTACCAAAGTCTTGTATTGATTGGCTTAAAATACAATTATTATTGAAAAATATGTTGTAAACTACCAAAGTCTTGTATTGATTGACTTAAAATACAATTATTATTGAAAAATATGTTGTAAACTGTCAAAGTCTTGTATTGATTGGCTTAAAATACAATTATTATTGAAAAATATGTTGTAAACTACCAAAGTCTTGTATTGATTGACTTAAAATACAATTATTATTGTAAAATATGTTGTAAGCTGTCAAAGTCTTGTATTGATTGACTTAAATACAATTATTATTGAAAAATATGTTGTAAACTACCAAAGTCTTGTATTGATTGACTTAAAATACAATTATTATTGAAAAATATGTTGTAAACTACCAAAGTCTTGTATTGATTGACTTAAAATACAATAATTATTGAAAAATATGTTGTAAACTACCAAAGTCTTGTATTGATTGACTTAAAATACAATTATTATTGAAATATATGTTGTAAACTACCAAAGTCTTGTATTTATTGGCTTAAAATACAATTATTATTGAAGAATATGTTGTAAACTGTCAAAGTCTTGTATTGATTGGCTTAAAATACAATTATTATTGTAAAATATGTTGTAAACTACCAAAGTCGTGTATTGATTGACTTAAAATACAATTATTATTGAAAAATATGTTGTAAACTACCAAAGTCTTGTATTGATTGACTTAAAATACAATTGTTATTGATAAATATGTTGTAAACTACCAAAGTCTTGTATTGATTGACTTAAAATACAATTATTATTGAAAAATATGTTGTAAACTACCAAAGTATTGTATTGATTGATTTAAAATACAATTATTATTGAAAAATATGTTGTAAACTACCAAAGTCTTGTATTGATTGACTTAAAATACAATTATTATTGAAAAATATGTTGTAAACTACCAAAGTCTTCCATTGATTGATTTAAAATACAATTATTATTGAAAAATATGTTGTAAACTACCAAAGTCTAGTATTGATTGACTTAAAATACAATTATTATTGAAAAACATGTTGTAAACTACCAAAGTCTTGTATTGATTGACTTAAAATACAATTATTATTGAAAAATATATTGTAAACTACCAAAGTCTTGTATTGATTGACTTAAAATACAATTATTATTGAAAAATATGTTGTAAATTACCAAAGTCTTGTATTGATTGGCTTAAAATACAATTATTATTGAAAAATATGTTGTAAACTACCAAAGTCTTGTATTGATTGGCTTAAAATACAATTATTATTGAAAAATATGTTGTAAACTGCCAAAGTCTTGTATTGATAGACTTAAAATACAATTATTATTGAAAAATATGTTGTAAACTACCAAAGTCTTGTATTGATTCACTTAAAATACAATTATTATTGAAAAATATGTTGTAAACTACCAAAGTATTGTATTGATTGATTTAAAATACAATTATTATTGAAAAATATGTTGTAAACTACCAAAGTCTTGTATTGATTGACTTAAAATACAATTATTATTGAAAAATATGTTTTAAACTACAAAAGTCTTCTATTGATTGATTTAAAATACAATTATTATTGAAAAATATGTTGTAAACTACCAAAGTCTTGTATTGATTGACTTAAAATACAATTATTATTGAAAAATATGTTGTAAACTACCAAAGTCTTGTATTGATTGATTTAAAATACAATTATTATTGAAAAATATGCTGTAAACTACCAAAGTCTTGTATTGATTGACTTAAAATACAATAATTCTTGAAAAATATGTTGTAAACTACCAAAGTCTTGTATTGATTGAATTAAAATACAATTATTATTGAAAAATATGTTGTAAACTACCAAAGTCTTGTATTGATTGACTTAAAATACAATTATTATTGAAAAACATGTTGTAAACTACCAAAGTCTTGTATTGATTGACTTAAAATACAATTATTATTGAAAAATATGTTGTAAACTACCAAAGTCTTGTATTGATTGACTTAAATACAATTATTATTGAAAGATATGTTGTAAACTACCAAAGTCTTGTATTGATTGACTTAAAATACAATTATTATTGAAAAATATGTTGTAAACTACCAAAGTCTTGTATTGATTGGCTTAAAATACAATTATTTTTGTAAAATATGTTGTAAACTACCAAAGTCTTGTATTGATTGATTTAAAATACAATTATTATTGAAAAATATGTTGTAAACTGCCAAAGTCTTGTATTGATTGGCTTAAAATACAATTATTATTGAAAAATATGTTGTAAACTACCAAAGTCTTGTATTGATTGACTTAAAATACAATTATTATTGAAAAATATGTTGTAAACTACCAAAGTCTTGTATTGATTGACTTAAAATACAATTATTATTGTAAAATATGTTGTAAACTACCAAAGTCTTGTATTGATTGACTTAAAATACAATTATTATTGAAAAATATGTTGTAAACTACCAAAGTCTTGTATTGATTGACTTAAAATACAATTATTATTGAAAAATATGTTGTAAACTACCAAAGTCTTGTATTGATTGACTTAAAATACAATTATTATTGAAAAATATGTTGTAAACTACCAAAGTCTTGTATTGATTGGCTTAAAATACAATTATTATTGAAAAATATGTTGTAAACTACCAAAGTCTTGTATTGATTGGCTTAAAATACAATTATTATTGAAAAATATGTTGTAAACTGCCAAAGTCTTGTATTGATTGACTTAAAATACAATTATTATTGAAAAATATGTTGTAAACTACCAAAGTCTTGTATTGATTGACTTAAAATACAATTATTATTGAAAAATATGTTGTAAACTACCAAAGTCTTGTATTGATTGACTTAAGATACAATTATTATTGAAAAATATGTTGTAAACTGCCAAAGTCTTGTATTGATTGACTTAAAATACAATTATTATTGAAAAATATGTTCTAAACTACCAAAGTCTTGTATTGATTGACTTAAAATACAATTATTATTGAAAAATATGTTGTAAACTACCAAAGTCTTGTATTGATTGGCTTAAAATACAAATATTTTTGAAAAATATGTTGTAAACTACCAAAGTCTTGTATTGATTGACTTAAAATACAATTATTACTGAAAAATATGTTGTAAACTACCAAAGTCTTGTATTGATTGACTTAAAATACAATTATTATAGGAAAATATGTTGTAAACTACCAAAGTCTTGTATTGATTGATTTAAAATACAATTATTATTGAAAAATATGTTGTAAACTACCAAAGTCTTGTATTGATTGACTTAAAATACAATTATTATTGAAAAATATGTTGTAAACTACCAAAGTCTTGTATTGATTGACTTAAAATACAATTATTATTGAAAAATATGTTGTAAACTACCAAAGTCTTGTATTGATTGACTTAAAATACAATTATTACTGAAAAATATGTTGTAAACTACCAAAGTCTTGTATTGATTGACTTAAAATACAATTATTATAGGAAAATATGTTGTAAACTACCAAAGTCTTGTATTGATTGGTTTAAAATACAATTATTATTGAAAAATATGTTGTAAACTACCAAAGTCTTGTATTGATTGACTTAAAATACAATTATTATTGAAAAATATGTTGTAAACTACCAAAGTCTTGTATTGATTGGCTTAAAATACAATTATTTTTGAAAAAGATGTTGTAAACTGCCAAAGTCTTGTATTGATTGGCTTAAAATACAATTATTATTGAAAAATATGTTGTAAACTACCAAAGTCTTGTATTGATTGACTTAAGATACAATTATTATTGAAAAATATGTTGTAAACTACCAAAGTCTTGTATTGATTGACTTAAAATACAATTATTATTGAAAAATATGTTGTAAACTACCAAAGTCTTGTATTGATTGGCTTAAAATACAATTATTTTTGAAAAAGATGTTGTAAACTGCCAAAGTCTTGTATTGATTGGCTTAAAATACAATTATTATTGAAAAATATGTTGTAAACTACCAAAGTCTTGTATTGATTGACTTAAAATACAATTTTTATTGAAAAATATGTTGTAAACTGTCAAAGTCTTGTATTGATTGGCTTAAAATACAATTATTATTGTAAAATATGTTGTAAACTACCAAAGTCTTGTATTGATTGACTTAAAATACAATTATCATTGAAAAATATGTTGTAAACTACCAAAGTCTTGTATTGATTGACTTAAAATACAATTAGTATTGAAAATATATTGTAAACTGTCAAAGTCTTGTATTGATTGACTTAAAATACAATTAATATTGAAAAGTATGTAGTAAACTACCAAAGTCTAGTATTGATTGCCTTAAAATACAATTATTATTGAAAAATATGTTGTAAACTACCAAAGTCTTGTATTCATTGACTTAAATACAATTATTATTGAAAAATATGTTGTAAACTGTCAAAGTCTTGTATTGATTGACTTAAGATACAATTATTATTGAAAAATATGTTGTAAACTGCCAAAGTCTTGTATTGATTGACTTAAAATACAATTATTATTGAAAAATATGTTCTAAACTACCAAAGTCTTGTATTGATTGACTTAAAATACAATTATTATTGAAAAATATGTTGTAAACTACCAAAGTCTTGTATTGATTGGCTTAAAATACAATTATTTTTGAAAAAGATGTTGTAAACTGCCAAAGTCTTGTATTGATTGGCTTAAAATACAATTATTATTGAAAAATATGTTGTAAACTACCAAAGTCTTGTATTGATTGACTTAAAATACAATTATTATTGAAAAATATGTTGTAAACTGTCAAAGTCTTGTATTGATTGGCTTAAAATACAATTATTATTGAAAAATATGTTGTAAACTGTCAAAGTCTTGTATTGATTGGCTTAAAAAACAATTATTATTGAAAAATATGTTGTAAACTACCAAAGTCTTGTATTGATTGACTTAAAATACAATTATTATTGAAAAATATGTTGTAAACTACCAAAGTCTTGTATTGATTGACTTAAAATACAATTATTATTGGAAAATATGTTGTAAACTACCAAAGTCTTGTATTGATTGATTTAAAATACAATTATTATTGAAAAATATGTTGTAAACTGCCAAAGTCTTGTATTGATTGACTCAAAATACAATTATTATTGAAATATATGTTGTAAACTACCAAAGTCTTGTATTGATTGACTTAAAATACAATTATTATTGAAAAATATGTTGTAAACTACCAAAGTCTTGTATTGATTGACTTAAAATACAATTATTTTTGAAAAATATGTTGTAAACTACCAAAGTCTTGTATTGATTGACTTAAAATACAATTATTATTGAAAAATATGTTGCAAACTACCAAAGTCTTCTATTGATTGACTTAAAATACAATTATTATTGAAAAAGATGTTGTAAACTACCAAAGTCTTGTATTGATTGATTTAAAATACAATTATTATTGAAAAATATGTTGTAAACTACCAAAGTCTTGTATTGATTGACTTAAAATACAATTATTATTGAAAAATATGTTGTAAACTACCAAAGTCTTGTATTGATTGACTTAAAATACAATTATTATTGAAAAATATGTTGTAAACTAACAAAGTCTTGTATTGATTGACTTAAAATACAATTATTATTGAAAAATATGTTGCTAACTACCAATGTCTTGTATTGATTGACTTAAAATACAATTATTATTGTAAAATATGTTCTAAACTACCAAAGTCTTGTATTGATTGACTTAAAATACAATTATTATTGAAAAATATGTTGTAAACTACCAAAGTCTTGTATTGATTGACTTAAAATACAATTATTATTGAAAAATATGTTGTAAACTACCAAAAGTCTTGTATTGATTGACTTAAAATACAATTATTATTGAAAAATATGTTGTAAACTACCAAAGTCTTGTATTGATTGACTTAAAATACAATTATTATTGAAAAATATGTTGTAAACTTCCAAAGTCTTATATTGATTGACTTAAAATACAATTATTATTGAAAAATATGTTGTAAACTACCAAAGTCTTGTATTGATTGGCTTAAAATACAATTATTATTAAAAAATATGTTGTACACTACCAAAGTCTTGTTTTGATTGGCTTAAAATACAATTATTATTGAAAAATATGTTGTAAATTACCAGAGTCTTGTATTGATTGACTTAAAATACAATTATTATTGAAAAATATGTTGTAAACTACCAAAGTCTTGTATTGATTGACTTAAAATACAATTATTATTGGAAAATATGTTGTAAACTACCAAAGTCTTGTATTGATTGATTTAAAATACAATTATTATTGAAAAATATGTTGTAAACTGCCAAAGTCTTGTATTGATTGACTCAAAATACAATTATTATTGAAATATATGTTGTAAACTACCAAAGTCTTGTATTGATTGACTTAAAATACAATTATTATTGAAAAATATGTTGTAAACTACCAAAGTCTTGTATTGATTGACTTAAAATACAATTATTTTTGAAAAATATGTTGTAAACTACCAAAGTCTTGTATTGATTGACTTAAAATACAATTATTATTCAAAAATATGTTGCAAACTACCAAAGTCTTCTATTGATTGACTTAAAATACAATTATTATTGAAAAAGATGTTGTAAACTACCAAAGTCTTGTATTGATTGATTTAAAATACAATTATTATTGAAAAATATGTTGTAAACTACCAAAGTCTTGTATTGATTGACTTAAAATACAATTATTATTGAAAAATATGTTGTAAACTACCAAAGTCTTGTATTGATTGACTTAAAATACAATTATTATTGAAAAATATGTTGTAAACTGACAAAGTCTTGTATTGATTGACTTAAAATACAATTATTATTGAAAAATATGTTGCTAACTACCAATGTCTTGTATTGATTGACTTAAAATACAATTATTATTGTAAAATATGTTCTAAACTACCAAAGTCTTGTATTGATTGACTTAAAATACAATTATTATTGAAAAATATGTTGTAAACTACCAAAGTCTTGTATTGATTGACTTAAAATACAATTATTATTGAAAAATATGTTGTAAACTACCAAAAGTCTTGTATTGATTGACTTAAAATACAATTATTATTGAAAAATATGTTGTAAACTACCAAAGTCTTGTATTGATTGACTTAAAATACAATTATTATTGAAAAAAATGTTGTAAACTTCCAAAGTCTTGTATTGATTGACTTAAAATACAATTATTATTGAAAAATATGTTGTAAACTACCAAAGTCTTGTATTGATTGGCTTAAAATACAATTATTATTAAAAAATATGTTGTAAACTACCAAAGTCTTGTTTTGATTGGCTTAAAATACAATTATTATTGAAAAATATGTTGTAAATTACCAAAGTCTTGTATTGATTGACTTAAAATACAATTATTATTGAAAAATATGTTGTAAACTGTCAAAGTCTTGTATTGATTGGCTTAAAATACAATTATTATTGTAAAATATGTTGTAAACTACCAAAGTCTTGTATTGATTGCCTTAAAATACAATTATTATTAAAAAATATGTTGTAAACTACCAAAGTCTTGTATTGATTGGCTTAAAATACAATTATTATTGAAAAATATGTTGTAAACTACCAAAGTCTTGTATTGATTGACTTAAAATACAATTATTATTGAAAAATATGTTGTAAACTGTCAAAGTCTTGTATTGATTGGCTTAAAATACAATTATTATTGTAAAATATGTTGTAAACTACCAAAGTCTTGTATTGATTGACATAAAATACAATTATTATTGAAAAATATGTTGTAAACTACCAAAGTCTTGTATTGATTGACTTAAATACAATTATTATTGAAAGATATGTTGTAAACTACCAAAGTCTTGTATTGATTGACTTAAAATACAATTATTATTGAAAAATATGTTGTAAACTGCCCAAGTCTTGTATTGATTGACTTAAAATACAATTATTATTGAAAAATATGTTGTAAACTACCAAAGTCTTGTATTGATTGACTTAAAATACAATTATTATTGAAAAATATATTGTAAACTACCAAAGTCTTGTATTGATTGATTTAAAATACAATTATTATTGAAAAATATGTTGTAAACTACCAAAGTCTTGTATTGATTGACTTAAAATACAATCAATATTGAAAAATATGTTGTAAACTACCAAAGTCTTGTATTGATTGACTTAAAATACAATTATTATTGAAAAATATGTTGTAAACTACCAAAGTCTTGTATTGATTGATTTAAAATACAATTATTATTGTAAAATATGTTGTAAACTACCAAAGTCTTGTATTGATTGACTTAAAATACAATTATTATTGAAAAATATGTTGTAAACTACCAAAGTCTTGTATTGATTGACTTAAATACAAATATTATTGAAAGATATGTTGTAAACTACCAAAGTCTTGTATTGATTGACTTAAAATACAATTATTATTGAAAAATATGTTGTAAACTGCCAAAGTCTTGTATTGATTGACTTAAAATACAATTATTATTGAAAAATATGTTGTAAACTACCAAAGTCTTGTATTGATTGACTTAAAATACAATTATTATTGAAAAATATCTTGTAAACTACCAAAGTCTTGTATTGATTGACTTAAAATACAATTATTATTGAAAAATATGTTGTAAACTACCAAAGTCTTGTATTGATTGACTTAAAATACAATTATTATTGAAAAATATGTTGTAAACTACCAAAGTCTTGTATTGATTGACTTAAAATACAATTATTATTGAAAAACATGTTGTAAACTACCAAAGTCTTGTATTGATTGACTTAAATACAATTATTATTGAAATACATGTTGTAAACTACCAAAGTCTTGTATTGATTGACTTAAAATACAATTATTATTGAAAGATATGTTGTAAACTACCAAAGTCTTGTTTTGATTGACTTAAAATACAATTATTATTGGAAAATATGTTGTAAACTACCAAAGTCTTGTGTTGATTGATTTAAAATACAATTATTATTGAAAAATATGTTGTAAACTGCCAAAGTCTTGTATTGATTGGCTTGAAATACAATTATTATTGAAAAATATGTTGTAAACTACAAAAAGTCTTGTATTGATTGGCTTAAAATACAATTATTATTATAAAATATGTTGTAAACTACCAAAGTCTTGTATTGATTGACTTAAAATACAATTATTACACAAAAATATGTTGTAAACTACCAAAGTCTTGTATTGATTGACTTAAAATACAATTATTATAGGAAAATATGTTGTAAACTACCAAAGTCTTGTATTGATTGATTTAAAATACAATTATTATTGAAAAATATGTTGTAAACTGCCAAAGTCTTGTATTGATTGGCTTAAAATACAATTATTATTGAAAAATATGTTGTAAACTACCAAAGTCTTGTATTGATTGACTTAAAATACAATTATTATTGAAAAATATGTTGTAAACTACCAAAGTCTTGTATTGATTGACTTAAAATACAATTATTATTGGAAAATATGTTGTAAACTACCAAAGTCTTGTATTGATTGATTTAAAATACAATTATTATTGAAAAATATGTTGTAAACTACCAAAGTCTTGTATTGATTGACTTATAATACAATTATTATTGAAAAATATGTTGTAAACTACCAAAGTCTTGTATTGATTGACTTATAATACAATTATTATTGAAAAATATGTTGTAAACTACCAAAGTCTTGTATTGATTGACTTAAAATACAATTATTATTGAAAAATATGTTGTAAACTGTCAAAGTCTTGTATTGATTGGCTTAAAATACAATTATTATTGGAAAATATGTTGTAAACTACCAAAGTCTTGTATTGATTGACTTAAATTACAATTATTTTTGAAAAATATGTTGTAAACTACCAAAGTCTTGTATTGATTGGCTTAAAATACAGTTATTATTGAAAAATATGTTGTAAACTGCCAAAGTCTTGTATTGATTGACTTTAAATACAATTATTATTGAAAAATATGTTGCAAACTGTCAAAGTCTTGTATTGATTGGCTTGAAATACAATTATTATTGAAAAATATGTTGTAAACTACAAAAAGTCTTGTATTGATTGGCTTAAAATACAATTATTATTGTAAAATATGTTGTAAACTACCAAAGTCTTGTATTGATTGACTTAAAATACAATTATTACTGAAAAATATGTTGTAAACTACCAAAGTCTTGTATTGATTGACTTAAAATACAATTATTATAGGAAAATATGTTGTAAACTACCAAAGTCTTGTATTGATTGATTTAAAATACAATTATTATTGAAAAATATGTTGTAAACTGCCAAAGTCTTGTATTGATTGGCTTGAAAAACAATTATTATTGAAAAATATGTTGTAAACTACCAAAGTCTTGTATTGATTGACTTAAAATACAATTATTATTGAAAAATATGTTGTAAACTACCAAAGTCTTGTATTGATTGACTTAAAATACAATTATTATTGGAAAATATGTTGTAAACTGCCAAAGTCTTGTATTTATTGACTAAAAATACAATTATTTTTGAAAAATATGTTGTAAACTGTCAAAGTCTTGTATTGATTGGCTTAAAATACAATTATTATTGAAAAATATGTTGTAAACTACCAAAGTCTTGTATTGATTGACTTAAAATACAATTATTATTGTAAAATATGTTGTAAACTACCAAAGTCTTGTATTGATTGACTTAAAATACAATTATTATTGAAAAATATGTTGTAAACTACCAAAGTCTTGTATTGATTGACTTAAAATACAATTATTATTGAAAAATATGTTGTAAACTACCAAAGTCTTGTATTGATTGACTTAAAATACAATTATTATTGAAAAATATGTTGTAAACTACCAAAGTCTTGTATTGATTGGCTTAAAATACAATTATTATTGAAAAATATGTTGTAAACTACCAAAGTCTTGTATTGATTGGCTTAAAATACAATTATTATTGAAAAATATGTTGTAAACTGCCAAAGTCTTGTATTGATTGACTTAAAATACAATTATTATTGAAAAATATGTTGTAAACTACCAAAGTCTTGTATTGATTGACTTAAAATACAATTATTATTGAAAAATATGTTGTAATCTACCAAAGTCTTGTATTGATTGACTTAAGATACAATTATTATTGAAAAATATGTTGTAAACTGCCAAAGTCTTGTATTGATTGACTTAAAATACAATTATTATTGAAAAATATGTTCTAAACTACCAAAGTCTTGTATTGATTGACTTAAAATACAATTATTATTGAAAAATATGTTGTAAACTACCAAAGTCTTGTATTGATTGGCTTAAAATACAAATATTTTTGAAAAATATGTTGTAAACTACCAAAGTCTTGTATTGATTGACTTAAAATACAATTATTACTGAAAAATATGTTGTAAACTACCAAAGTCTTGTATTGATTGACTTAAAATACAATTATTATAGGAAAATATGTTGTAAACTACCAAAGTCTTGTATTGATTGATTTAAAATACAATTATTATTGAAAAATATGTTGTAAACTACCAAAGTCTTGTATTGATTGACTTAAAATACAATTATTATTGAAAAATATGTTGTAAACTACCAAAGTCTTGTATTGATTGACTTAAAATACAATTATTATTGAAAAATATGTTGTAAACTACCAAAGTCTTGTATTGATTGGCTTAAAATACAATTATTTTTGAAAAAGATGTTGTAAACTTCCAAAGTCTTGTATTGATTGGCTTAAAATACAATTATTATTGAAAAATATGTTGTAAACTACCAAAGTCTTGTATTGATTGACTTAAGATACAATTATTATTGAAAAATATGTTGTAAACTACCAAAGTCTTGTATTGATTGACTTAAAATACAATTATTATTGAAAAATATGTTGTAAACTACCAAAGTCTTGTATTGATTGGCTTAAAATACAATTATTTTTGAAAAAGATGTTGTAAACTGCCAAAGTCTTGTATTGATTGGCTTAAAATACAATTATTATTGAAAAATATGTTGTAAACTACCAAAGTCTTGTATTGATTGACTTAAAATACAATTTTTATTGAAAAATATGTTGTAAACTGTCAAAGTCTTGTATTGATTGGCTTAAAATACAATTATTATTGAAAAATATGTTGTAAACTGTCAAAGTCTTGTATTGATTGGCTTAAAATACAATTATTATTGTAAAATATGTTGTAAACTACCAAAGTCTTGTATTGATTGACTTAAAATACAATTATCATTGAAAAATATGTTGTAAACTACCAAAGTCTTGTATTGATTGACTTAAAATACAATTAGTATTGAAAATATATTGTAAACTGTCAAAGTCTTGTATTGATTGACTTAAGATACAATTAATATTGAAAAGTATGTAGTAAACTACCAAAGTCTAGTATTGATTGCCTTAAAATACAATTATTATTGAAAAATATGTTGTAAACTACCAAAGTCTTGTATTCATTGACTTAAATACAATTATTATTGAAAAATATGTTGTAAACTGTCAAAGTCTTGTATTGATTGACTTAAGATACAATTATTATTGAAAAATATGTTGTAAACTGCCAAAGTCTTGTATTGATTGACTTAAAATACAATTATTATTGAAAAATATGTTCTAAACTACCAAAGTCTTGTATTGATTGACTTAAAATACAATTATTATTGAAAAATATGTTGTAAACTACCAAAGTCTTGTATTGATTGGCTTAAAATACAATTATTTTTGAAAAAGATGTTGTAAACTGCCAAAGTCTTGTATTGATTGGCTTAAAATACAATTATTATTGAAAAATATGTTGTAAACTACCAAAGTCTTGTATTGATTGACTTAAAATACAATTATTATTGAAAAATATGTTGTAAACTGTCAAAGTCTTGTATTGATTGGCTTAAAATACAATTATTATTGAAAAATATGTTGTAAACTGTCAAAGTCTTGTATTGATTGGCTTAAAAAAACAATTATTATTGAAAAATATGTTGTAAACTACCAAAGTCTTGTATTGATTGACTTAAAATACAATTATTATTGAAAAATATGTTGTAAACTACCAAAGTCTTGTATTGATTGACTTAAAATACAATTATTATTGGAAAATATGTTGTAAACTACCAAAGTCTTGTATTGATTGATTTAAAATACAATTATTATTGAAAAATATGTTGTAAACTGCCAAAGTCTTGTATTGATTGACTCAAAATACAATTATTATTGAAATATATGTTGTAAACTACCAAAGTCTTGTATTGATTGACTTAAAATACAATTATTATTGAAAAATATGTTGTAAACTACCAAAGTCTTGTATTGATTGACTTAAAATACAATTATTTTTGAAAAATATGTTGTAAACTACCAAAGTCTTGTATTGATTGACTTAAAATACAATTATTATTGAAAAATATGTTGCAAACTACCAAAGTCTTCTATTGATTGACTTAAAATACAATTATTATTGAAAAAGATGTTGTAAACTACCAAAGTCTTGTATTGATTGATTTAAAATACAATTATTATTGAAAAATATGTTGTAAACTACCAAAGTCTTGTATTGATTGACTTAAAATACAATTATTATTGAAAAATATGTTGTAAACTACCAAAGTCTTGTATTGATTGACTTAAAATACAATTATTATTGAAAAATATGTTGTAAACTAACAAAGTCTTGTATTGATTGACTTAAAATACAATTATTATTGAAAAATATGTTGCTAACTACCAATGTCTTGTATTGATTGACTTAAAATACAATTATTATTGTAAAATATGTTCTAAACTACCAAAGTCTTGTATTGATTGACTTAAAATACAATTATTATTGAAAAATATGTTGTAAACTACCAAAGTCTTGTATTGATTGACTTAAAATACAATTATTATTGAAAAATATGTTGTAAACTACCAAAAGTCTTGTATTGATTGACTTAAAATACAATTATTATTGAAAAATATGTTGTAAACTACCAAAGTCTTGTATTGATTGACTTAAAATACAATTATTATTGAAAAATATGTTGTAAACTTCCAAAGTCTTGTATTGATTGACTTAAAATACAATTATTATTGAAAAATATGTTGTAAACTACCAAAGTCTTGTATTGATTGGCTTAAAATACAATTATTATTAAAAAATATGTTGTAAACTACCAAAGTCTTGTTTTGATTGGCTTAAAATACAATTATTATTGAAAAATATGTTGTAAATTACCAAAGTCTTGTATTGATTGACTTAAAATACAATTATTATTGAAAAATATGTTGTAAACTACCAAAGTCTTGTATTGATTGACTTAAAATACAATTATTATTGGAAAATATATTGTAAACTACCAAAGTCTTGTATTGATTGATTTAAAATACAATTATTATTGAAAAATATGTTGTAAACTGCCAAAGTCTTGTATTGATTGACTCAAAATACAATTATTATTGAAATATATGTTGTAAACTACTAAAGTCTTGTATTGATTGACTTAAAATACAATTATTATTGAAAAATATGTTGTAAACTACCAAAGTCTTGTATTGATTGACTTAAAATACAATTATTTTTGAAAAATATGTTGTAAACTACCAAAGTCTTGTATTGATTGACTTAAAATACAATTATTATTGAAAAATATGTTGCAAACTACCAAAGTCTTCTATTGATTGACTTAAAATACAATTATTATTGAAAAAGATGTTGTAAACTACCAAAGTCTTGTATTGATTGATTTAAAATACAATTATTATTGAAAAATATGTTGTAAACTACCAAAGTCTTGTATTGATTGACTTAAAATACAATTATTATTGAAAAATATGTTGTAAACTACCAAAGTCTTGTATTGATTGACTTAAAATACAATTATTATTGAAAAATATGTTGTAAACTAACAAAGTCTTGTATTGATTGACTTAAAATACAATTATTATTGAAAAATATGTTGCTAACTACCAATGTCTTGTATTGATTGACTTAAAATACAATTATTATTGTAAAATATGTTCTAAACTACCAAAGTCTTGTATTGATTGACTTAAAATACAATTATTATTGAAAAATATGTTGTAAACTACCAAAGTCTTGTATTGATTGACTTAAAATACAATTATTATTGAAAAATATGTTGTAAACTACCAAAAGTCTTGTATTGATTGACTTAAAATACAATTATTATTGAAAAATATGTTGTAAACTACCAAAGTCTTGTATTGATTGACTTAAAATACAATTATTATTGAAAAATATGTTGTAAACTTCCAAAGTCTTGTATTGATTGACTTAAAATACAATTATTATTGAAAAATATGTTGTAAACTACCAAAGTCTTGTATTGATTGGCTTAAAATACAATTATTATTAAAAAATATGTTGTAAACTACCAAAGTCTTGTTTTGATTGGCTTAAAATACAATTATTATTGAAAAATATGTTGTAAATTACCAACGTCTTGTATTGATTGACTTAAAATACAATTATTATTGAAAAATATGTTGTAAACTGTCAAAGTCTTGTATTGATTGGCTTAAAATACAATTATTATTGTAAAATATGTTGTAAACTACCAAAGTCTTGTATTGATTGCCTTAAAATACAATTATTATTAAAAAATATGTTGTAAACTACCAAAGTCTTGTATTGATTGGCTTAAAATACAATTATTATTGAAAAATATGTTGTAAACTACCAAAGTCTTGTATTGATTGACTTAAAATACAATTATTATTGAAAAATATGTTGTAAACTGTCAAAGTCTTGTATTGATTGGCTTAAAATACAATTATTATTGTAAAATATGTTGTAAACTACCAAAGTCTTGTATTGATTGACTTAAAATACAATTATTATTGAAAAATATGTTGTAAACTACCAAAGTCTTGTATTGATTGACTTAAATACAATTATTATTGAAAGATATGTTGTAAACTACCAAAGTCTTGTATTGATTGACTTAAAATACAATTATTATTGAAAAATATATTGTAAACTACCAAAGTCTTGTATTGATTGATTTAAAATACAATTATTATTGAAAAATATGTTGTAAACTACCAAAGTCTTGTATTGATTGACTTAAAATACAATTATTATTGAAAAATATGTTGTAAACTACCAAAGTCTTGGATTGATTGACTTAAAATACAATTATTATTGAAAAATATGTTGTAAACTACCAAAGTCTTGTATTGATTGATTTAAAATACAATTATTATTGAAAAATATGTTGTAAACTACCAAAGTCTTGTATTGATTGACTTAAAATACAATTATTATTGAAAAATATGTTGTAAACTACCAAAGTCTTGTATTGATTGACTTAAATACAATTATTATTGAAAGATATGTTGTAAACTACCAAAGTCTTGTATTGATTGACTTAAAATACAATTATTATTGAAAAATATGTTGTAAACTGCCAAAGTCTTGTATTGATTGACTTAAAATACAATTATTATTGAAAAATATGTTGTAAACTACCAAAGTCTTGTATTGATTGACTTAAAATACAATTATTATTGAAAAATATCTTGTAAACTACCAAAGTCTTGTATTGATTGACTTAAAATACAATTATTATTGAAAAATATGTTGTAAACTACCAAAGTCTTGTTTTGATTGACTTAAAATACAATTATTATTGAAAAATATGTTGTAAACTACCAAAGTCTTGTATTGATTGACTTAAAATACAATTATTATTGAAAAATATGTTGTAAACTACCAAAGTCTTGTATTGATTGACTTAAAATACAATTATTATTGAAAAATATGTTGTAAACTACCAAAGTCTTGTATTGATTGGCTTAAAATACAATTATTATTGAAAAATATGTTGTAAACTGTCAGAGTCTTGTATTGATTGGCTTAAAATACAATTATTATTGAAAAATATGTTGTAAACTACCAAAGTCTTCTATTGATTGATTTAAAATACAATTATTATTGAAAAATATGTTGTAAACTACCAAAGTCTTGTATTGATTGACTTAAAATACAATTATTATTGAAAAATATGTTGTAAACTACCAAAGTCTTGTATTGATTGACTTAAAATACAATTATTATTGAAAAATATGTTGCAAACTACCAAAGTCTTGTATTGATTGACTTAAAATACAATTATTATTGAAAAATATGTTGTAAACTACCAAAGTCTTGTATTGATTGATTTAGAATACAATTATTATTGAAAAATATGTTGTAAACTACCAAAGTCTTGTATTGATTGACTTAAAATACAATTATTATTGAAAAATATGTTGTAAACTACCAAAGTCTTGTATTGATTGACTTAAAATACAATTATTATTGAAAAATATTTTGTAAACTACCAAAGTCTTGTATTGATTGACTTAAAATACAATTATTATTGAAAAATATGTTGTAAACTACCAAAGTCTTGTATTGATTGACTTAAAATACAATTATTATTGAAAAATATGTTGTAAACTACCAAAGTCTTGTATTGATTGACTTAAAATACAATTATTATTGAAAAATATGTTGTAAACTGCCCAAGTCTTGTATTGATTGACTTAAAATACAATTATTATTGAAAAATATGTTGTAAACTACCAAAGTCTTGTATTGATTGACTTAAAATACAATTATTATTGAAAAATATGTTGTAAACTGTCAAAGTGTTGTATTGATTGGCTTAAAATACAATTATTATTGAAAAATATGTTGTAAACTACCAAAGTCTTGTATTGTTCGGCTTAAAATACAATTATTATTGAAAAATATGTTGTAAACTGTCAAAGTCTTGTATTGATTGGCTTAAAATACAATTATTATTGAAAAATATGTTGTAAACTGCCAAAGTCTTGTATTGATTGATTTAAAATACAATTATTATTGAAAAATATGTTGTAAACTACCAAAGTCTTGTATTGATTGACTTAAAATACAATTATTATTGAAAAATATGTTGTAAACTACCAAAGTCTTGTATTGATTGGCTTAAAATACAATTATTATTGAAAAATATGTTGTAAACTACCAAAGTCTTGTATTGATTGACTTAAAATACAATTATTATTGAGAAATATGTTGTAAACTACAAAAGTCTTGTATTGATTGGCTTAAAATACAATTATTATTGAAAAATATGTTGTAAACTACCAAAGTCTTGTATTGATTGACTTAAAATACAATTATTATTGAAAAATATGTTGTAAACTACCAAAGTCTTGTATTGATTGACTTAAAATACAATTATTATTGAAAAATATATTGTAAACTACCAAAGTCTTGTATTGATTGACTTAAAATACAATTATTATTGAAAAATATGTTGTAAACTACCAAAGTCTTGTATTGATTGACTTAAAATACAATTATTATTGAAAAATATGTTGTAAACTACCAAAGTCTTGTATTGATCGACTTAAAATACAATTATTATTGAAAAATATGTTGTAAACTACCAAAGTCTTGTATTGATTGACTTAAAATACAATTATTATTGAAAAATATGTTGTAAACTACCAAAGTCTTTTATTGATCGACTTAAAATACAATTATTATTGAAAAATATGTTGTAAACTACCAAAGTCTTTTATTGATTGACTTAAAATACAATTATTATTGAAAAATATGTTGTATTGATTGACTTAAAATACAATTATTATTGAAAAATATGTTGTAAACTACCAAAGTCTTGTATTGATTGATTTAAAATACAATTATTATTGAAAAATATGTTGTAAACTACCAAAGTCTTGTATTGATTGACTTAAAATACAATTATTATTGAAAAATATGTTGTAAACTACCAAAGTCTTGTATTGATTGACTTAAAATACAATTATTATTGAAAAATATGTTGTAAACTACCAAAGTCTTGTATTGATTGATTTAAAATACAATTATCTTGAAAATGTCATTACTGTACTCAATGTACTCAATCAGCTCTGTTTTCTTTTTGAATGAATTAATGCCAAACAGAATTTTGTTAATAGCAATGGCAGATCCATTCTGTGTATATCTATATATAAGACAGCTATCATCTTTTATGTTTAAAATGCATTTATATTTTAATTGAATGAGTCAGAAATATTAAATTCATATTATATATTATATATATATATGTATTAGTAGATATAGTAAGCTAAAATTGATTGTGGACCTGGAATGACTTCCCATATACATGTGCTTACAATCTCTTCTACCTATATTAACATTTATAAGACACAAATGTTTGCAGAATTTACAACCTCAAAGAGATAGATTGTAATGCTGTGATAAATGGTACTATCATGTTATAATTGTTATGGATAATTGTATTTGTTGTATCCATGGATTGTAATGCTGTGATAAATGGTACTATCATGTTATAATTGTTATGGATAATTGTATTTATTGTATCCATGGATTGTAATGCTGTGATAAATAGTACAATCATGTTATAAATGTTATGGATAATCATATTTGTTGTTATTTCTCTATTCGCTATCTTTTATAACATATTGCTATCTTTTTATAAGATATTGCTATCTTTATAACATATTGCTATCTTTTTATAACATTGATATTTTTTTATAACATAATGATATCTTATATAACATATTGCTATCTTTTATAACATATTGCTATCTTTTTATAACATACTGCTATCTTTTTATAACATATTGCTATCTTTTTATAATATATTGCTATCTTTTTATAACATATTGCTATCTTTTTATAACATTGATATTTTTTATAACATATTGCTATCTTTTATAACATATTGCTATCTTTTAATAACATACTGCTATTTTTTTATAACATATTGCTATCTTTTTATAACATATTGCTATTTTTTTATATTATATTGCTATCTTTTATATCATATTGCTATCTTTTTATAACATATTGCTATCTTTTTATAACATATTGCTATCTTTTTTAACATATTGCTATCTTTTTATAACATATTGCTATCTTTTATAACATATTGCTATCTTTTTAATCATGTTGTCTATTTTAACCTGACAGTATTTCATGTGTGTGACATCTTAATGTTTGTAAAGTATTTATAATACTATCCTACTCACTTTACCAATTTATTGTAATTATTTTCTTCCTGTTTTATGCATGCCACATTTCACTGTTTTTACTGAATTTATTTTTACATTGTATCCTGCATTCATCTACCTTATAAATTAAAATCATTCTCTCCCTGTTTTATTTTCCATTGTGCTTTTTTCCTTATAGCTTTTATCATGTGTTGTTTGACTTGATTTCTCCAGCTGATTTAACTGAATTCTGACCTTTTGACCCCAGACTCTACATGTTTCTTTAGTAACCTATGTGCAAACCATCCACAAAATTTGGTCACGAATGTTAAATTTAGAATAAAGCTGATGCAATTACTTTTAGTCACCATAACCTTTGACCTTTTAACATCTAAATCAACATGTCTATTTCAGTCTGAAAGGCCTTGACCTTTTACCTTTTCACCCCAATATCAGTTTAGTTCATCCTTGCCTCAAGTTCAAGACATTCAAAGCTCGGTAACTGATGATAGATGAGAACTCAAATTATTATGTAAAATAAATTTAATAACAGAGCAATGGAGAGAAAACAATTTTTTTTACATCACTATGTACTTTAACAAATTAATTAAAAAACCAAGCCAACAAGTTTGGTAAAATTTAACCAAAAATGTATTTTCAACAGTAACAAGTTAAAATGAAAATAGAACTTACAGTATTGTGAATTGATTCCTAGATGATCCTGAATGTTCTATTGCATGTTGACAAATATTGTGTTCCAAATAAATTCCATTACTGAATGTGCTGATGTGCCAACAGTCTTCATGTTTCACAATGATATACTCCAGAATGTCCTTGAATCAATTTATAATAATCCAAAAATAAGTGATTTAGTCCAAAATGTAATAGCATATTTTGTAATTTTAATAAATAACACTTTCTAAGTAGTAACAACATAAATAAGATAATTAAACAAAACATTTTTTGATATACTTTCTAAGTAGTAATGAGATAATCATGAAGATAAAACATTTTTTGGATATACTTTCTAAGTAGTAATGATATAATCATGAAGATAAAAACATTTTTTGATATACTTTCTAAGTAGTAATGAGATAATGATGAAGATAAAACATTCTTTAATATACTTTTTATGTAGTAATGAGATAATCATGAAGATTATAAAACAAAACAATTTTTGATATAATTTTCTAGTTAGTAATGATATAATCATGAAGATAAACATACAGCGCATTTCTCTCTGCATCACACATTATTTTATTTTCTGCTATGCATCTTTACCTTATAGCTATTATCATGTGTTGTTTGACTTGATTTCACCAACTGCATTAACTGAATGCTGACCTTTTGACCCCAGACACTACATGTTTCTTTAGTACCCTATGTACAAAGCATAAACAAAGATTGTTTAAGTTAAAATAAAGCTGATGCAATTACTTTTAGTCACCAAAACTTTTGACCTTTTAACATCTAAATCAACATGCCTATTTCAATCTGAAAGGCCTTGACCTTTTACCTTTTCACCCCAATATCAGTTCAGTTCATCCTTGCCCCAAGTTCAAGACATTCAAAGCTCGGTAACTAAAGATAGATGAGAACTCAAAATATTATGTAGAACAAATTTAATATCAGAGCAATGGACAGAAAACAATTTTTTTTTACAATGCTATGTACTTTAACAAATTAAATAAGAAAGCAAAGCCAGAATGTCCTTGAATGAATTTATAATAATCCAAAAATAGGTGATTTAGTCCAAAATGTAATAGCGTATTTTGTAACTCCAATTAAAAACACTTTCTAAGTAATAACAATATAAGTAAGATAATAAAACAAAACATTTTTTGGATATACTTTCTAAGTAGTAATGAGAAAGTCATGAAAATATAAAACACAACAATTTTCAAATAATTTTCTAGGTAGTAATACGATAATCATGAAGATAAAATGCAACACTTTTCTCTTGGCATCAAACATTAATTTATTGTTGCGTCATGTACTGATGTGTCTCAGTTCAAGATGTGCAGCCTGTTCATGACATGTTGGTGCATTGTGTGAGTACTGTTTAGTGTAACACTTAGGTTTCGTACTGACTTTGAGAATCTAATGTTGGTGCTGCTGATATTTTTTTGTCTGAGGCAAAGGATGTGAATGAGAAAGTCTTTGTGTTGTGATCAGAATAACCTCAATTTATCATCATTCATATGCAGCTTGTTACATGTCATCCATGATTTCACATCCGAAATGCACTTCTCTACTCCATGGATGGTAGCATAAGCTTCAGTTGGGTGGCTAGACTTGCATATTTGGGTGTCATCAGCATACAATTGGTGCGACACTGGGTGATGATCTGACACTTGAGAGTGGCTGAGTGTATAGAATGAAGAGAACAGGTTCAAGAACAGATCCCTGTGGAACACCACAACATACGTAAACTGGGCTGTAATGTATTCCATTTGCAAATATAATGTGTGTCCTGTTGACTAAGTAGGACTTGAACCACTGTAAGGCTATATTCTGAATGCCAAATACAGGCTGGAGACGGTGAAGTAATATATCATGGTCTATTGTGTCAAATGCTGCAGATAAGTCGAGGATAGTGAGGACTGTAATCTTTCCACTATCCAAAGCAGAGATAATGTCATTAAATACTTTCAGATGAGTAGTTTCAGTACTGTGGCAAGGGCAATATGCAGACTGTACATTGCTAAAAAGACTGTTTGAATTCAAATGAGATACAAGTTGGGTTAGAACAACCTTTTTTAAGATTTTTTATATGAATAGGAGATTAGAAACTGGGTGGTAGTTCTCTAAATCGTTATGGTCAAGTGTTGGTTTCTTCAGCAGAGGCTTTACAATGGCAGTTTTGAAAAATGATGGGAAATCCCCCGATGAGAGAGAGATATTAATAACATCAGTTAGTGAAGGCAATATTGGGTCTAAGCACTCAAGCAGCAGTGATATCGGAATCGGATCAAGTTCACACAACTTTGGTGCACTTTTCATCACGATTGTCCGTACTAAATCAATATAAATAGGTTAAAATGCTCCTAAAGGTTGTCGCTGAAATTCTGCATCATAACTGTATGGTGACGAGTCAGTTGAAATTGTGCTGTCAAGAAAATCTCTAATGGTTTGTACTTTGTCCCGGAAGAAATTTGCAAAGTTGTCCTTAAGGTATACTGGAGAGATGGTTGTAGGAAGTGGTGTACATTTGTTCCTTGATATTAGTTTTTTAGTTATCTTATATAACTACCATTGGTAGAGTCAAAATTTAAGCTGATTAAGCGTCGTTGAGGTAATCCTCACAATGTTGGGCGCAACATGATATCCAGTCCTTTTAGGCTCTGCACTCAAACTTTGCTTTTCTTAGGAAATATATTGGGGCCAGCCAAGAGCTGTTCTCAAGGAAGGCTGTTTAATGTTGATATTCAATGGCGATAACAGAACTGAGTGTGGGCTCATATTCAAGAATTGATATTCTAGATTCCTTGCCAGTCAATTAAGTCTTTGTCGGTCCTCATAATTGATTGCAGTAATGTCGTTCACACCAGTTTGAAGTTCTACAATACTCCACGATCTCAAAAAAAATGCAAATGTTTTCTTTGCAAACAGACCAACACTGTTTGCTTTTCAGCTTTCTTTATATCCATGATACGTTTTACGAACTGTCCCAGCTATTTCTTATGTTCCCGTTAGTTCTACCTCTTGTGCCACTGTGGCCTTTGAATAATATTTTATTTCCTCGGAACGTTCAACAATTTCATTTGTCAATCTAATTAGCTGCACTAATGTTGGTTCAAAGCCGGCTGTGAAATCATCATGCGCAGCCTATCGTCACTGCAACAAATCTTTGAACTATTTTGCTGCCGTTTATCACACGTTGTCTCTAAACACCCCAAGACACCCCCAGGAACACTCTAATATTGCATTTATTAGCCCCAAATCTCGCAAAAATTACCAAAAAGCGGAAAAAAGAAAAGAAAACACACATACGGACATTGTTACTATCAATGATTTATAGTATTGGTTGATGGCCCTATTTTTGATAATCTACGAAAACGAACTCTTATGCATCAAATAAAGGAATTGAGGAATAGTTAAATTGTTATTGAGATAAAGAAGTTATTTCATATACTTTAAATTTGCCATTTTGTTTAACTTATTTAACGACTTGTTTGTGGTGTTGCTAATTATTTATAAAGATTCACATTACTGTACAGGAACAATCTTCGTCAAAACTGGAGTTAATTCCCTTGGCAACCTTAATAATTTTCCTGTTGAGTTTTTGTTTGAAACTGAAATTTAAAATGGGTATCATGTAAAAGTTAAGGTGTTCTTTGAGTGTCATGGGGTGTATATTTAGTGAGACCCGTTTATCACATGCTCAATCAATTTCTGACGTTCGTATACGGTTTATGGCATCGCTTTCCATACTTTTTCATTGGCAGACATAATATATGATTCTCTTATGTATTATGTATGTCTGGTCAAATAAACTGAGAAAACTATTCAGGTGCTAGGCGATCCGCATAAACATTTCAAGAAATTCATCCCACCTGTCATTAGCGGCACACCAAGTTCAACGAATATTTCCAAGACCATGTGTGTCAGCGCTTTACAACATTGGACAACACAAGATATGATTACGAAAAACAAACACCATGAAAGTAAAAGAGAAAAACATGCTGAAAATATTTATGAAAGGAAACATTATTAGTTTTTTAAGTTTGTTCTTGTAATCAAAATAGACTATTTTTAAGAGTGCTCTTGAATGAGGTCACTGGGTCTTTGTGTCTAAGTTCAGTGGGCAGTAGAACATATCTTTTAACTCCATAACACCGTTGATCATGAGTCGACAGCGCAGTCACCTACAACAGATCCAATGTCAACCGTCCTAAAACCATATTCAACAGTGGTTGTTCATAATATTGCAGTCCCAATGATTAGCGCATGTACTGAGTTTGTAAATACAGTTCCATCACCATTCTTGGACGGTTAAGGTGTTGCTTTCTCAGAAATGTCACTGATGTAAAAAAAAGCAACTGAAAATTTTCCTTTTCGTGATTCCATTGAGTTATTAATACACTCGGCTATTCGTATTGTGTATAATGTCTCACGAGAACACTACCTCAAATCGAACACGTGTCCAGACATGTTATTGCGTAGCAGCAATTACTGGAATTTGTGCTAGATATGAAGCAAAGAAGTTTTCTTTTGTTATACAAAGAGTAGGTGGAGGTGAAATTGCGGCTGCATATATAAAGTTACATGGAACACCTTGCTTTAAATATCCGGGTGAAAAACACCTTCCTGGATATAACAACTATGATATGTAACACAGCTTGATATACACTGTATTGTGTGATTCTAACTAACAACTAACCAAGGCTTGGTGAATCACCTACCAACGGGCGTTGATCATGAGTGTTACAGAAATGAATTTGTTTATTAAGTATCCAATATATCCGCTCACATAGAGGATCAGACATGAATATAATCCATGATTTAACTGCAATTACTCCACCATTGTGAAAACAAATCGCTAGATTGGTCGTTAAAGGAGGCATGAAAGCCAAACTTGAACTTGGATGCAGCCAAATTCCACTCATTATAAGTAAATCATATTGATATAAACAAATAATGAACAAAAAAAAAACCCCGAGATTATCAAAAATATTGATTAACACAAAGGTCACACACAGGATCGCGCAGACATAGTTGGCCAAACAAGCGCTGTTAAAACTTTACTTACCACTACCAAGCAAAGATTCAAGTGTTTCGGTTGATGTTCAACACCATTACGACGTCAATCAAACTGTCCGTGATCGACAAGGTAAATTATGCTTATGCACGTACGCGCTAAATATTGCCAATGTGGCCAGCAAATACAAAGAAGAGAAGCTGTTGGAGTAAGAAGATTCTCCAAGTGTCACAGATCTATTCGAGCGTATTTAAGAACTCGAACCGCTCACATGGCCATGTTTGTTTCAAGGGTATCCTGATAAACATTTCTTAGATCTGTTGCTACGATGTCGATCAAATACCATTTGTAGTATTGACGTTGATCAAACACCATGTGAAATATTGACGTTAATCAAACACCATATGTAGTATTGACGTTGATCAATACCATGTAAAGTATTGACGTTATCAAACACCATGTGTAGTAACACTGTGTAGTATTAACGTTGATCAAACACCATGTGTAGTATTGACGTTAATCAAACACCATGTGTAGTATTAACGTTGATCAAATACCATGTGAAGTATTGACGTTATTAAACACCATGTGTAGTAACACTGTGTAGTATTAACGTTGATCAAACACCATGTGTAGTATTGACGTTAATCAAACACCATGTGTAGTATTAACGTTGATCAAACACCATGTGTAGTATTGACGTTGATCAAACACCATGTGCAGTATTGAAGTTGATCAAACACACTGTGTAGTATTGACGTTAATCAAACAACATGTTTAGTATTGAAGTTGATCAAACACACTGTGTAGTATTGACGTTGATCAAACATGTGTAGTATTGATATTGATCAATCACTAAGTGTACTAACATTTTGTGTAGTATTCATGTTGATGAAACACCATGTGTAGTATTGACGTTGATCAATCACCATGTTTATTGTTGACGTTGATCAATGACCATGTGTAGTGTCGACGTTGATGAAACACCACGTGTAGTATAGTCGTTGATCAATCACCATGTGTAGTATTAACATTGATCAAACACCATGTATAATATTGTCGTTGGTGAAAAACCATGTGTAGTATTGATGTTGATCAATCGCCATGTTTAGTGTCGACGTTGATCAAACACCATGTGTAGTATTGACGTTGATCAAACAAAAAGTGTACTAACATTTGGTGTCGTATCAATGTTGATGAAACACCATGTGTAGTAACACTTAGTGTAGTATTAATTAACGTTGATCAAACAACATGTGTAGTATTGATGTTGATCAATCACCATGTGTAGTATTGACGTTGATTAAACACCATGTGTAGCATTGACGTTGTTCAATTATCTTGTGTAGTATAGACGTTGATCAAACACCATGTGTAGTTTTAACGTTGGTGAAAAACATGTGTAGTATTGATGTTGATCAAGCACATGTGTGGTATTGACGCTGATCAAAGACCATGTGTAGTAACACTTTGTTTAGTATTAACAAAGTTATTAAACTCCATTTGCAGTATTGACGTTGATCAAACACCATGTTTAGTATTGACGTTGATCAAACACCATATTTAATATTGGCTTTGATCAAACACCATTTGTAATATTCCCGTTGATCAAACACCATGTGTAGTATTGACGTTGATCAAACACCATTTGTAATATTGACGTTGATTAAACACCATGTGTATAACACTTTGTGTAGTACTAACGTTGATCAAATACCACGAGTAATATTAACGTTAATCAAAAACCATTTGAGGCATTGCAGTTGATCAAACATCTTGTGTAGTATTGACGCTAATCAAACACAATATGTAGAATTGACGTTGATGAAATACCATGTGTAGTAATGACGTACATCAAAGACCATGAGAAGTATTAACGTTGGTCAATGACTATGTGTATATTGACGTTGATCAAACACCATGTGCATATTGACGTTGATCAAACCATGTGTTGTATTGACGTTCATTAAACCCCATGTGTAGTACTGGTATGTTGGCTATTTAAGATAAGAAAGAATTCTTTCTTTAAAGTCCATACCTCTAAATTAAAATATAGATATAAAGTAAGAAATATTTGAACATAAAAGTTCAAACTTTATATGATTATATATGTTGTACAGCGCTTAGAGCTTTTAAAGATCAGGCGTTATACAATATCCTCATTATGATTATTATTATGATTATTATTATTATTTTGTTAAAAGTTATTATTATCCTTGAAACCGATCTCGGTATTCCCAGTTTCCATTGCATTACAGCCATCTGAAATGTAGGCCAACAGTTCTTTAAAAAAAAACGTCCATTTGCTTGTTTGGGAATTTGAGTTGACTAGGAAAAGGTATCAGGGTACGTTTTATTAAATCATTGTAACTTTAATTTGTAGAAAAGTGCTGATATGGACTGCCAAGTGAGATATTCCTGACAATTTTTGACCGTGGTTATGTTAATGTTTTTAATTTAAATACTTGTTTTAATTATAAGGAATTACCTGTAATTGTTCACGTGTGAATTTACGTTGAGGGGCAGTTGAGTCTAATCTGCAGATTGCAGGTCTACCTGTAGATCGTACCACGCTGGATATTTTGTGTGTTGTAATACTCCAAATAGGATCTATCGCTCTTTTTTTTTCCTCCTTCAAGATCACCTCGTTCGTACAAATTCCTTACGATGACATTACCTAATATTGGCTGCGGTGAAACATTATGCTGTATTGGTATATATTTCCTTGTAAACGCATTATTAGGTTTCATTGCAGTTGTTCGAGTAACCTCATTGTGTAATGCAGCTATCACACTTGGTAATCGTGCAACCCATTCAGGAGATCTTGTATCATGAATGAATTCCTTCCCTTATTGATATCCAAATAATCATTCAGCAAGTGTTCTATTAAATCGTTCTATCATGATGAATTTCAGTATGTCCTCGTCGTATTTTAACATTATGTCGCTTCATTAATGATGATACTGCACCAAGCAATTCTAGGATCGACTTGTAAAAATCCTCGTCGATAAATCCGTTCGAAGGCAGATGCAACTGCTGTTTTAGTTGATAATGGTTCTGTTTCTTGATATTTACTTGCAACATCAACAACGGTTAATGCGTATTTAAATGTTACTTTGCGTATACGATCATGAGGTAAAAACATAATATCAGCTTGATGAACTTCATTAGGAACATTAACATCAAAATATCCGTACTCGATTCGTTTAGGCGGTGGTAGGTAAATTTGCCATATTGCTTGGTGTGCTAACCACGCTTCGGCGGTAGAACGTGTGACATTGCTGCATTAGCGGGTTTACCGACTGATGCTCTACCTTTCCAGTATCCTCTTGGGCTATAATAAATTGTTTCCATTATAAATAATTACCCAGCACCTATTGCTAATTTGGTTTTCATCGCAGATTTTACTAACCAATTGGCAAATCCTTCCTTGAGATTTATATTTTTTATGGAATTCAATGCATGAATCAATGTCACATCTGCGATATGTTGTTGTTCTAGATCTTTACTTTTATAAGTTACATCATGAACGTGACAATCTTTATTGATTGCATTTACCAGATATTCACCGGATTTTGGTTGATCTTGTTTATCAAGTCTGATATTAAGTCGAGGGCTGAGACCGCAGTAATTACATCCTGGAAGATGTTTTTCTCCGGGATATTTAGCCCACGGAGTTCCTGGAAATTTTGACATTAATGTTGCAATGTCAACATCGGTTTTTTTTGGGTAAAAAGGAAAATTTCTTTGCCACATAGGGAACATTTTCAACTGCATGCTATTCTTTTATTTTTTTGTTTTAAACGTAGATAAATAAGTAGTTGGAGTTTAAACTTTACAGCGTAAACAATATAAATCCATGATATAATATTATACCATGGATGTAATTGAATTTTCAGCGACACGAAAACAAGAACATGTAAAACATCGACCAACGTTACTAAATTCGATCAGAATGATACTAATACTAATGGATCTGGTAAAACGCAATTATTACTTAATTTGATAATGTGATGGTTGAAATGGAATAAATTGTATCTAGTCGCACCATCTATGTAGATGATCAGAGATGCTACAAAGTACTTAAGGAATTTAATGAAAACGCACAATTGCTGAGCGGTGATGATATTACTGATTTTATAACCGATATTGATGAAGTACCATCTGTCGATGATCTTGATGGATTCGTTAATAATTGGTTATGTATGATGACGTAATGCTAGATAAACAATCAAATCCGGCAAGGATATTTTCTCGAAGAAGACATAAAAATACTAATGCTATTTATGTAACTCAGCGGTGTACACAAATTCCGAAAGTAATCAGAAATAAATGTAATATTTTAGTTGTATTTAATGGAATACACACACGCTAAGAAATAGTTATCAGACCTGGTGTAGCGGGGATATGGATATAAATAAATTCAGAAATTTCTTTTCACGTTCGCAAGCAACACCGTATGGTTTTATAACAATAAATCTGCATGATTCTATTACAAGATATCGTGTATGTATCGATCAAATATTTGGCTAATTTGTAGCAGCAGAGAGGATGCCCCTCGCTTCAGGTTGACAAAAAAACGATGTCCTCTAACTAAATTAAATAGATTCTATTTGATATATGAAAAATTGTACATGGTTGTGTCAAGGAAGCACAGATAAATGTAATAAAAAAATGTCGTAGAGAATACTGCAAGAAACATAAATATATCCTATCAAAAAATCCACATGCTGGTCCTTGACATTGTGTTGGATGCAATGTTGGCTTTCGAGAACAATATCAGATTTGTAATGAATGTGGTGGAGATAAATACAGAAATTTGATGTCGTATTATCGTCGTAGGATCGAAGAAGGGGTTTTGATATCTAGAAAAGAAACCCCTCCAACCGAGGAAGAATATTACTCAAAGTTAAAAAAAAATCTCACATTGATCGTTTGTCTGAATTATTCATTTTGTTAGATTTATATACAAGACTTTTTTATCATCAGATTGACAATTTAACACATGGAGAGAGCAGCAGAGTGGGTCGACTACAACATTTGTTTCTGTCAATCTATGTGTAGTCATTGAACTGACTTCTATGTTAGTCACAATTAGTCGATTTGGTAACAAAAAAAAATGTGACGTTTCTATTTAATCTGTTCACTCTCTCTGCTGCTTCCTTTGAAACTCGATCTTTTCCATATTTAATACGGTATGTCCAATTATACCATTTTCTTCTATCTACATTTTCATATTCAGGTTATAAATATCTTTCTTTGTAACTTAAACCTGCGAATGCAAAACAAGTTAGATCAGTCGGATTATCGTATTTTTCAATCGCATTAATCGCACCATCAGTAAATCTTTTAGATAGGGTAACTTCTTCACATTTTATTATAGGTCTTTCTTTTAAGATATGATCAGCAGCTACTGCTTGTGATTGTAATTGTGTATCAGTTATATCGGTTGGAAGATCTACTAAAATCTTTTTTGTTTGTTTAGTTCTTTTTGATATTTTTTTTAAGTTCAGGTAGAACACCTTTTCTTTCTACTTCTCCTTCGTTTCCATATATAACCGCTTTATTAGTTGCAGTAATGGGTTTCAATAATTGTTTAGCACCAGTTGCAAAATCAACCTGAGATTCTTGTCGTGCTTGCACTTTTTGTCTAACAGAATCACGGACGGGTATAAATGTCATAATCGCTGGTAGTCTTTCTCGTGTTAATCTAGGTGTTAATGATTCTCCTACCATTATTGTTATTTGATATGATTTAATTTGTAGCACCAGAGGGGGCGACTTCGTATATGCGTCAGAGTAAAAATAAAATCACATCCGTAATAATTTAAACAAATAACAAAAAAGACTTTAGGTTAGATATAAGCTTTGGTTATTTGTTTTGACATTATCTTTTTTTTTTTCGTAGGAGGCCTTAATTTAACAAATGGACGTCTCTGAAAAAGCTGTAGGGTTCGCCCTCTCTGCCTTTACAGCACAGCAAACCCAAAATAAACATACCATAACAGCAATCATTTAGCCATATTTTATGTAACAGGAAAATTAGTTAGGTCAGGAGTTGCCAAGGGAAATAACTCCCGTTTTGACGAAGAGCGCTCCTGTACATTAACGTAAATATATATATATATATATATATATATATATATATATATATATATATATATATATATATATATATATATATGTATGTATGTATATATATATATATGTATGTATGTATATATATATATATATATATATATATATATATATATATATATATATATATATATATATATATATATATATATATGTGTGTGTGTGTGTGTGTGTGTGTGTCTCTGTGTGTGTGTATTTTTATGTTTAAATGTTTTTTATTTACCTTACGGGCGTCGAGGTTTTCCTACCCAAATAACGGCAATGTGAAGCGTGTTCCGATGTTGATAACATAACATATATAATGATTAAAACAAGGAAACTCTGTAAGTAGTTGATGATCGGCTCTGTTACTCTTTGTAACAGATCTTGCGTAAACGTATTCTGCGGAATCCACTCGCAACATGTCCGACAGAAACCGTGTTTACAATGTGGTGTTGGAGTACGACGAGAAACACGCTTGTGTGTGCAATGTTGTGGTAAAAGATACAGAGAACTGAAACGATATTATAATAAAAAAAATAATGATAGGGACAGGATAATAAAATCCCCAGAAGATTATCTAATTAGATTTCAATGTAAAGATCAAGGCAAAAAATGATTTAAACAAAAGATATTTATATATAATGGAGGAAAAGAAATTCATGAGACATCCTATCATAACAAACTACGAAGCAAATCGTGAAGGTGTTATCAGACACTGTATACGAAAAATTCCGTCGGTTTTGATATTAGTACTGGTTATCTCATGTTCAGTTTCAATGAAAAAAATAAAATAAGAACATATTCCTGTCACAGATTCGTGATCGAGTGTTTCCGTGGGGTGATCGAAGACGGTTTTGTCATTGACCATACTGATGAACTTAAACTCCACAACACTTTATCTAATCTGAGAACTATCACGCAGAGTTAGAATTCTATATACGGTAATACTGGTAGATGTAAAACAATAGGAAAACGGATGATACAATCTGTAAATACAATGACTGACCTCAAATCGAAATTCAACAGAATTATGTACACACATCTCACCATGATTCGATTCATGGTGGGTAATCGTTTTACTCACCCGGATTTGATATTCGGGTATGTGTGTGTGTGTGTACATAATCTGTAGAGAGGTCATCCTAATAAGTAATTCACCAACCTTGAACTTGCTAAGATACGGTGGTACCCTTGGGGTTCAAAGGTTGTGACGTCCTTCATTAAAATTATGTTTCATGTGCCTTAAACCTGCTAGGATACGGTGGTACCCTTGGGATTCAAAGGTTGTGCTGTCCTTAATATGCCTTGAACCTGCTAGGATACGGTGGTAACCTAGAGGTTGAAGGTCAAAAAAATATTTTTTAAAATTTAAATATATATGTCATATATATATAAACATCGAGAATATTAATACTATAATATCTGCAGTAAATAAATTAAAAAATGAAAATATAAATATACAACTCGATCCAGACAAAATAATTTATGATTTCGAGTCAATCCAACAACGAAATCTTGAAGGTGGTTGTACACTTTCAACGGAGTATAGGCTGACAAAGAACATACAGTCTATAATGTTCTAGTCCTTATCGATGGTAAAAGATACAAATGTACATAAGTTCGTACCACTTTCTATCGCGGTAAAAAATATTAAATCAAAACTGTCTCACGAATATGAAACGAACACAATTATCAACACACGCGTGAAACAGCTAAAAAGGATTAACGCTGTTACCGATGGCAGCTTGGATTAATTCCTCTACAGTTCGGTTGTTTTATTCTGTTATAATACTTTTTGTATTCGGTTATAATATCTATTATTATTATGTTATAATATTTTTTTATTCTGTTATAATATTTTTTTTTTTGCTCTGTCATAAAAATTTGTTAAATTCAGATTTGTAAATTTTTATGAAATTTCATCCTTTTTATAACCCATTTTAGTCGAAATATTATAGAAAAATCTATCAAAATTGTAATATTTGTAGGGTGAAACCCCGAGCGATTCTCTAAATGATTTATCGAGAAATCGTTAAATTTGCCACGTTTTGGTCATAAATCAACTAAAATCGGATATATTTGTACAAAAATATACAAAAAACATTCCCCAAAAAGATGAAATAACCGATTTATCGATAAATTATTTAGAGAATTGCTGGGGTTTTTCACCTACAAAAATCAGAAATCTGACAGATTTTCTACGATAAAATTGACTAAAATGGATCAAAAAAAGACGAAATTTCATCAAATCTGTAAAGAAATTTTCTGTTTGACTGAAATCAGATTTTTATTCAGAACTTTGTAATATTTTTTTAAGTTCATCAAGTTTAATGCAGGAATTCACGTAGTTTATAATCTGATCTCGGTCACACGTGATCATAGAAATATGTTCTCGCCGCAATCTAACTGTTCTTGCGTCAGTAAAAAAATCTTCGTTACCTAACTTATCAATGACTATATCAACGATGTTGAATGAAGACTGTAAATATTAATTTGATTACATCTCCAAGTGCTTCCTTGTGGTGTATAAAAACCTTTACATGTTGGTAGATATATAATATTTGTCTGATTGATTCGTGAATCAAGATCAAAGAATCGTTTACGATAAAAATCTTAAGATTTTACATTGAGATTTATCAGTGAAACCTCGCCAAGCAAATCAATCAAGTGTCCACTCTGGTCTTTGAGTTTAAAATTAATTCTTGACAAGTATTGATTATGCGTGCGTAAATAAACTGCATTGATTGGTTCTTGCACGATCAAGGATCCAGGAGGAACCATTGGAGTAAATGTGTAAGAACGTATCCTTGTTGAGCTTGATTTGATATCCCAAGATCTGTTTGATAACTACCATCGATTACATCACAAACAAGATTGACTGCAATCGTTGAGGTTACATTTACAATCTCTGGTGAAATATGCCTGTCTTCAGCATCTGGATTGTTGTTAAGTCTGAGAATATCATCAGGATGTGGTGGAGTTCCATCAGGCCATCCTGGAACAGTTTTTATCGATGATCGATAAATATCTAATACGTAATCGGGAGATTTTACTTTAATCACAGATGATACTGTTGGTTCGTGAACAGTAATATTTATTTTTGATTTTTCTTTGTTGTTGTTGATTTTATTCTGCGCTGTAATTGATCGTTGATTTGTTCAATCTGAAAGCTACCTGTTGGGATATAAACAACAAATAAATCTGGGGTTCCATCTGGATTATTTTTGTTTGCAAGTACAAGCGAATTATTTGGAGGTAATCCACCAAATGGTTCAGATCTGATATTTGGCCAACTATGATATACTCGAAGTTGTACAAGTGCATTCTCTCTTGCTGAAATTGTATTTGGGAAATTAATACTGAATTCAAGATTGGTTGTGCTCACTGATATCATAGTTGTTGTTATCGGTGTTGTGTTTGTGGCAATCTGTTGTAATAGTTCTTGTGCTGACATTTCTCTATTTATCTGTAACTTTAATGGTTGTAGATTCTATTACAGTCATTGTTTCTGAGAATATTTTAGTCATTAATGCGAACTCAGAATCCGATACTGAAGCATCGTTGAGGCTTTCATATACTAACCGAGATAGTTTAGAATGCGTCACCGTTGCCGCGTGTAACTTCACCGCATAATCGGGTAATTTTCATTCGTGCATGTCAATATTTTATTTGCGATTATATTAAAAACTTCAGCGATAGCGGTTGACGCTGAAACACAGATCGTTATGACCTCAGTTGATGTCATAGTTACCGCGGACCATAAAAGACCGGCTCCAGCAACAACCGCGGAGACTGAGTATACAATTATATCAATGACAATTACACGTCTGTGATATTTGTTTTACTTTTATCGTGTAAGTATCAACGATAGATTTTATTGTATCTTGCCACTCACGCGCTAGATTGTATCTGTAGTCCATATTATTTACGCTGTAATCAATTGAGATGTTTCGGCAACAAATTAAATTCTAGACAACATCAGATCTTAGCTGCAGTTAATGTTTTGTCGGTGTAACAGAATTGTTACCGAGTGGATGGTGGATTAAATGAACAACACAAACACAAGTGTGAAAGATAATGTAAATTTATGAAATAAATTATTAATGAAAAATAAAGATGTATCAACACAATAACTCACGCGCTCAACCCACAATTACACTCACAACCATTCACAATACAAGAATAATTGAAATATCAATACAAAATAAAACTCAGATGTAAAGGGATCTCTTGGACTATACACAGATCCAAGGAACCTTTACGATAGTTATATTAATGCAAGTATATATTACGATGACAAACACAAAACATTAAACTATATTATCGCACGTATGGACTGCGACAACTAGCACGAACATACTTGTATTCAATCAAGCTGCTAGCTTTGATTGATCTTCATGCAATCCCTTGAAATATTATTGTGATCTGACATAAGCATGTAAATACAACAATGTATTAAATTGTACTACAATTTCAATACACATATGTGTCTCGACCCTGTATAACCGTACGATTCACCCACAGTTGAATCGCCGCCCAGTTTCCCCGAAGACCTAGGGTTGACTCAATACTTTTATTGGTCACTTGCCCTTCACGGATCCACCACAGTTATACGTACAGACAGCATACAACATCTACTAGAACCAACGGTTCCTCAACACCCCAGATGTCGACCCGGATGTTTATAACAATAGACAGCTCCGACACTCGGACTTCTAGCTTTCCGGATATTTACACGTCACGATAGATGTAGACGAACAGACAGTTCGACAGACAGACAGTCAGATACTTCAATTCCGTTTGCACAATTAAACGGCACAATCAATCACATTCAGCTATTATACAGAGATGTTCCGCAACAAATCATAGATGTTCCACAACAAATCAGACGATATCAAAGACGTTATCAAAGATGTTCTCAGAGATGCTATCAGCTACGTTATCAGCTACGTTATCAGATGTTATCAGCTACGTTATTAGATGTATTAACAGCTACGGTATCAACGATGTTATTAGCAGCTACGGTATCAACGATGTTATTAGCAGCTACGGTATCAGCTACAATAAACAAAACCAGACTAATAATAGTTGTCTCAAAAAATAATCTAAACCGTAGATTACGCTACTGCATTTAAAGCCTAATAGTGACTAGTAATTCCAAATAGTCCACGTTTAAATCTGCATTGCAATAAAGGCATCATTATACGAAATGATAAACTGAATAAAATTCACAATAAAACAAAATGTAAATTTAACACTCACCCCTTTGGCTGGAGAATTGAAAGACGAGCTTATCTATCCTGTGACTAGATACTTTAGGTCCCGTAAAATTTATGATAAAAATTCTGCCTTATATACTCTAAAATAAGAGAGCAGAAATCACGGCAAGATTACCGTGCACCCCGTGATTCTTGGTGTTCCCTGACTTCAAGTGATACGAGGTCAGGCACATGCATATCGTTACACGCCGCTTACCTTGGAGAAAACAACTTATTCACCCCAGGTAATGCATGTACGACGAAACAAAGAAAATTGTGAAATTCGCTTGCAATTAAGAAAAAATAAATAAATTTAATTTTCGCCTAATTCTGTGACAGTCGGATGCAACCAGGATAAATGTTTCCACGGTTTAATATAACATATACGGTTCCAGAAAACTTGTCTGTTGAGTGACGCCGTGGATACGTGGTAAATATCTCGAATTTTGCACTGCTAAACACAGACAATCTGTACACGCCAGTAACTTCCGCGGTATGTTTGATAGTATTATATTGTTGAGACCATGTTGATACTGCTGATATTGTGTATACGACGTTGTTAATCCGCCTGTGGAGAATGTTACCCTGATATTTTTCAAAGGGATCAATTTTATTAATAATATTATGAACATCACTCACAATATCTCCCTATGTTTTCTTAATCGTATCGATTGATGTTTTAATATCAGAAAGTTATACCTCCTGATTTAATCATATCTTTCATTTCTTGATACCAGAGCTTTACTGAAACGTTTAAGCTGATTACCGGTTCAGGAGAATTTGTTTGGATCACCATTCATTTGTTTTTTCTTTAACGTTATTTTTGCCCCACATTGATATGTGTTTTTTTTTAATCTAATTGTTTTATCTAACCTTGAGTCAGAGTTGCGTTAACATGACTATACGACATTTTTATATTTACTTGATTGATTTTAATTACATGTTCTCTACGGATGCATCAACGACTTGCATTCGTCCACCGTGTTGGTTATGTTATCTTCTATTTTTAACGATGCATCAACCAGATCCATTAATCTTTGGGCTGCGGCCTGATTTATTATTTTACTTTCAATTGCAGGCATAACTTCAGTAGATGGTAATTTCAGTTGGGTTTTTTTTCGTCGTAATAACCGTAAAATTCTGTCTTTGACAGCAGAAAACGCTTTACCGGCAAGATCACACGATTGCGCTAGGAGCTTTGTCGCGAATAACATCGATAGCTTTCATTGATAATTGTTTTGCAATTGGCATTGCTTTTGGGGCTACTATGGTAAATAAACCTTGAAGAACATCACCAAGTCCATCTCCGTATGTTATTTCATAAACTGGGAATCGTGAATTTACTACTCTGGTCTACGATGCGTATTGTGTACGATCATTTTATTTAATCATTCACCATGATTTAAATTATGTGTCAAGGGACTTAGTCATCTGTAATTTCACTGATAAATTCCCGATATGTATTGATGTACATGATACCACCGGTAAATAATCGTCGACAAATATCAGATATTTCGTTGATAATTTCATGAGAAGTATTTACAGCGCGTTTTCCTCCTATGAGAATTTCTAGTTTATCCACATCAGCGATGACGTTATCAGGGCAAGTGATAAGATTATTTCCCAAACCACTTCCTGTAGTAGCGCCAGAAGAGTCATCACCAGGATCCCTTTCCGTACCTAGTGAAGAGCGTAATCTTTCCTGCCGTTCGGCTTCTTTTTTTTGCCTATCTCTCTTGTCCATTTGTTTCATATTTTCTATTATTTGCTCCACCCATTTCTTTTTTTTTTGTTTCACCTTTTCTTTTATTTGATCACTTTGAAACTTTTCAGCTTCCAGCATCATCCATTGTTGTTCTATTTGTTGCAGAGGTGAAGGCAGCTGATACTGGGGAGGTTGTTGATCTTCACGACGATAATATTTTACTTTATCCATAAAATCTTGTATATAATGGATAGATAATATTAGCGCTGGGTTTATTATAAAACATACGAAATAATCGTCTTAAAAAATTATCATAATTTATTTTAGCGTATTTAGGTTTTAAAATTTCAGATTTTTTAGAAAGACTATCATATGCAAAATGAGGAAAATCTTCTTTCTTAACATTTTTTATAATATCTTCAATAACACCTTCGTTAAATTTATTAATCAATTCAACATCTCTTTTTGCTTTAGGTTGAGATGCAGGTTTTTCTTTCACATCAGCTATTTCAGTGTAAATGTTATCAATATCTTGAGGAGGTTGTGAGGCAGCTATTCTAGCTGGAAGATCTTGTAAAATCTCTTGTGTTGTCCTAGCGGTTTCTTGTATTGTCCCAAGAAGAGGTTTCTTTTTTTCTGGATCAGTAATATATCCCCATATAACTTTATCAGTTGTTGCAGTATAAGTTTAAATAATCTTTCTGTACCTTCTACGTAGTCAACTGTTTAATCCTGGCGTTCTTAAAGTTTCCTTCGAATCGAATCTCTCAAAGGAATATATTTTTTGATTGCTTCCTGGCGTTCTGGACTAATCTAGTAGTATATGCTTCACATATATTTGACATATTTATATATATAATGATTTAATTACATGTATCGATAAAATATTTGGCTAATTTGCAGCAGCACCGAGAAAGAATATTACTCAAAGTTCAAAAAAGTCGCAGATTGATCGTTTGTCTGAATTATTCATTTTGTTTGATTTATGTACAAGATTTTTTTTATCCTCAGATTGACAATTTAACACATGGAGAGAGCAGCAGAGAGGGTCGACTACAACATTTGTTTGGGTCAATCTAGGTGTAGTAATTGAACTGACTTCTATGTTAGTCACCAACAGTCGATATGGTAATTAAAAACGGTGACGTTTCGATTTAGTCTGTTCACCCTCGCTGCTGCTAAGGATGATCCAATGTTTACGATCTAGATAGGTAAAATAAAATGTTTTGCAATAGATTTTCAGATTAAGCAACAACCGCCTTATGAAGAATCTCCTCCACTATATCCTCGAAATTTATAACCGGGTAATGTAGCCTCCGTTAATGAAAATACTCTTAAAAAATCTTGTTTGGCGGGACTTTTATCATCGATGATCACCTTGAGTAATCTCGCGTTGAGATAATTCATATCGGAGATAATTTGATTTAACGTTTTTACCTGGTTGTTAATCTTATCACGTGGCACTGTTATATCGAGGAGATACTCTTGAAAATATTGTCGGAGCGGTTGTAAATTTGTTTGATATGCTCTGTTCATAATATCAAAATTTTCTCGACAAATTATTTTTTAATGTCATAAACCAGTCTCGAAAATGCAACGTGATAGCACCGTCCGTTAAATACTCATAACTTTGATCATTAATGTAAACTTTATAACGTTCCTTCAAATCCGCAGTTGTTTTAATCGCGTGAAAAATCCCTTCATCGGGATAATTTAAATCGATTTCAGGGACGGGTTTATCATCAGTGATATAATCATCTCTGCGAGGTTCTTTTATCACGGGATTTATTTTCCCCCAGCTGGCATGAATCAGAGGAAAATATTCATCAATGAGATCATTAAGTGATATTTTTTTAAAAAATTGCGATATTCTTGAAATATATAACCGGGTAATGTAGCCTCCGGTAATGAAAATTTTGTTAGAAATTTTTGTTTGTTAATACCTTTATCATCGGTTATCACCTTGGGTAATCTCGCATTGAGAAAATTCATATCGGAGATAATATAATTTAACAACTCGACCTGTTTAATAATTTTATCACGTGGTGCTGTTATATCAAGGAGATACTCCTGAAAATATTGTCGAAGTTGCTGTAAATTTGTTTGATACGTGCTATCAATGATGCTAAGCAGCAGAGAGGGTGAGCCGGACAACTTTTCGAACAAAAATCGATTTTAACCGTCAAAACAACAAATAGAGCCTTCCTACGAAATTTCATGTTTTAACCAAAAAAAAAGAAAGTCTCTGTTTGGCAAATGGAGCCTTAGTGATTTTGTCTGAAACACGATCTTGCAGGGGGGTGAATCCAGGCCTCGAAATACCTCCATTGGGTAAAAAACACGATGGACACTCACCCCCTATGATTTCAACCGAATATTTTATCAAGTCCGATACGATATCGTGTCCTCGGGGCTGATAAATTTATCGTCACAAATCCGTGTGGTATTGACTGAGCGTGACTAAAGAAATTTCTAAATCGATTATGATCCATATCACCGCAGCACCAAGTTTGCCAAATATTTCTAAGAGTATGTGTGTAAACTCCATTAAATACACACAATAAATTGCAGTTATCTCTGATCACTTTTGGTATTTGTGTGTATCGTTGAGTGACATATATCACATCAGTGCTTTTATGCCTGCCTCGGGAAAATATCCTAGCAGGATTTTTTTTATTATCCAACATGATATCGTCATATACGACTAAATTCTTAATACTTCCATCGATATCATCAATGCTCGGTGCATCGTTGATATCAGCAATAAATTCAATGATATCATCATCGATTTGAAATTCTTTTGCTTTCTCGCTCGTTAAAATCCTTTAGCACTTCATAGCATCGCTGATCGTCTACACTCGGGGCTATTAAATACAATTTGTCCCATTTCATCCATCTCGTTATCAAATTAAGTAGCAGTTGTGTCTTGCCGCTTCCAGATGGTCCGATTATAATCATTCTAATTGAATTCGACAACATTTCATGGTGTTTAATAGGTTCCCGTCGTCGGGTAGCTGAATAATCAATTACATTCATGCTGTGATATATAAATTATGCATCTATATTGTGTGAAATGTAGGGCGCGTACTGGCAAAGATGACTTGACGACGATTACAACTAAAAATAACCGATCAGCGCTTTCTGGTAAATGCATATAATGTAGTACAAAGAAATTTAGATTTGTTTCCCTTGGTAAACCCAAGGAACCTTTAAAAAAAAAGAGGAGGTGATATCGCAGCCAAGCTAACTAAACTCCCTGGAACCCCATGGGAAAAGTATCTAGGAGAAAAACACCTTCCAGGGTATAGTTATTGTGGACCGGGAACAAGACTTGATATCAGACTCAATAATCATAACCAACCCAAACCCGGCGAAGAACCAATAAACGCCATTGATAAGTCGTGTCACGCTCATGATGTTGCATATAAGAGCAGCAATTTGCAGCATAGACATCTAGCCGATGTGAAATTAATTCATGCATTAAATGCTATTCCTGATAAATCCTTTAAAGAAAATTTGGCTTCATTTTTGATAAAATCGGCTATGAAAGATAAATTGATGTTAGGTGCTGGTAATTAATAACAACATGGAATCTATTTATTATTCTCCGAGTGGATACTGGAGAGGCAAGGCAGCAATGAATAAACTCGCTAGCTCTGCAAAAGTGAAAGAAAACCACTGCGGCTAATTGGTTATCCAAACAGGCTATATGGCAAATTTATCTACCACCGCCTAAACAAATTCACTACTCGCATTTTGATGTGACCGTTCCTAATGAAGTTCATCAAGCTGATATACTATTTCTGCCACATGATGATGATTACAAATAACCGTAGTTGATGTTGCAAGTCGATACAAACAAGCAGAGCCGCTGAAAACAAAATCATCGCATGAAGTAGCTTCTGCATTTGAAAGGATTTATCGACGAGGTCCTCTGCACTGACCAAATCTATTACAAGTTGATCCTGGCAAGGAATTTCAGGGTGCAGTGTTATCAACAATGAAGCATCATAACGTCACCATCAGACGAGAACATACTGCGCTACATCGTGATCAGGCAATTGTAGAACGGTTTAATCGGACGATTCCTGAGCGGTTATTCGGATATCAATACGCAACAGAATTCATCCAAGATAAAAGATCTCATGAATGGGTTAAAAGATTACCAGCTGTGATTACCGCACTGAAAAATAAGATTACTAGAACAATCAACATGAAACCTTTCAACGCGATTAAAAAGAAGTCTATACTACAATCAACATGAAACTTTTCAACGCGAGTAAAAAGAAGTCTATACTAAAACTTCCACAAGAGGATTCTAGCGTTTCCAAACCAATTCTTGGTAGTAATATCACTGTTAGGTATTTATACGAACCAGGAGAGCTTGAAGGTGGCAGAAAAAGGGCTACTGATCATATTTGGAGTGTTACTGCACACAAGATATCTAGTATAACACGCTCTACTGGTGGAAACGCTAGCGTTTCTAGACCAGCAATCTATAGACTGGATTCAACTGCCCCTCAACGAGGATTTACTCGACAACAACTGCAAGTGATAACCGAGGATACTCAGTTACCACCGCGGGGTCTTAACTAGCATCTCTGCGTCGTCTAAAACAACTCTTCGAAGCTGATTTATTCTTCGTACTCTGGATACTGCAAGATAGACTAAATTTGACCATTCGATGTGATTATCCACTATCCAAACAATTGTATCCGATATAGTCAATCCCTGTGAAGAATGTATCGTCGCTGCGTATCCTAGCGTCTATGGGGATTTATTAGCACGCAATGCATCTTCGACGACGCTGATATCAACCAGCACAATATCATTTAGCACTAAATTCTGTCTTTGAAATCCTTCGGATTTTGGTCCTGGAATATCAACTTCAATATTCTGTTTTCGTGTATCCGATGGCCTATAACATAACGGTACTGGAAGTGTTGTAAATTTTCCTTTATGCAATTCAAATAACTTCATCTGAAGTGTGTCTCTGACTATTTTTCTACTTGCAATTATCAAATCATTTGGTCTCCATGTTTCCCAAAATTCCTCCATGGGAGTTTCTGAAATTATTTCACGCGCTATTTCACACTGGATTTTATCCGGTTGTAATCTAATTAGCGCTTTGAATTCTCGTAATTGTTCATCAAGTGATCTATAATCAGTGTTAATTTCTTCATAATAGTCTACAAAACCCTTTAGCCATTCATGTGGGGATGTACCGACAAATGGTGGTGGTTGGCCGTAATCACCGCACATGACGACTTTTGTATTTTTCAATAACAACCACTCGAGAAATGTTTGTAATACATCTAATGACACTGTGCATATTTCATCCCAAATTATGATTTCAGGAATAAATTTCACGCCCATACGCTCAGGAGTCCACTTATCTCCTTTCCATCGAAAGAAACTGTGATAAGTACAGGCATTTACCCCTCGCTGTATCATCTCTCTTGCAAGTCTGTGAGTTGGTGTTAGCACAATCATGTTTGTGAAATCACAAAATCGTATTCAGCGTTGTCTATAATCAACCGTGAAGAATATCTTGTATTGTCGTATTTGCCATCCTGAGTAAATTTACCAATTATTCTTCGTCCAAGATCTTTTGCTTCTCTGTTTCTGATTTCAAATAACTGTTTGGACCAATTTACAATTTCTTCTTCGTTGAAATTTGGAAACAGTTTTCGCTGTTCGCTAATTATTTTTTCTATATCAGGTTGTGGTAACCAGACTGATTTCTGTGCTCGATAGGATATAATCGCTTCACTGACAATTAACGATTGTAACATTCCGCAATCAATCATATATCTCAATAGTACTATTGACATCCAGTGTTTTTCAGACATGTGTCTACTAATCCAAAGATAACTACACGGATGCAGTCCTGTAGCCAATTCAAATGATACTACACGAGCGAATCCAGTTAAATCAAAATGTGGCAGCGGACCATTAATCGCAACACGAGCCATTTTGTGTGTGGGGTGTCCAAATCGTTTGAAGTATTCGCTACATTCTCCATACCCAAGAAAACTCCCTGGATAACACGCTATCATATCAACAGAAATAACGGTTTCAGTGTCATATTTTGTATTCCATAATCCACCATGGCTGTATTTAAGACAGCTGAATCTGACATCTGATAGAAACTCACTTCGCGTTGGTTTCCACGCGTTTTTCTTCCTAGCAAAATGTGCTGCAACCGAGGGAAGTGTAAAACAGTTTGTTAGTAATTGTTCGTCGTTGAAATCTTCGATTCACCCTAGAGAAAACTCACTAGCTAGTTTTTTCATTTGATTATGCAGCTCTTCAGTACGGTACAATTCTCCGTTGGGTCTTACAAACTGATCGAATCCACATTCATCTTCTGCGGCACTGTGAAATAGCCACATCGACACAGGATCTTTTTTACTCAAATTGTAAATAGCATCAAATAATTTCTGCTCGGAAAAACACTCTCCAAGTCCAAACAGGGTTTGGGGTATATATTTTACAGTTCGTGTTCGTGGAAATATTGTTACTGCAGATGACCACGCGTGTTCGTCATGATCAATAATTTGTATTGGGGTTCCTTTTTTTGATTATTATTTCGGTTCGTGTAATACTTCTTCGGTTATTGTCGTTACTGATATTGGAAATCTCAATGATGTTTCTAATTTAACTATATCCTGAATTGATGCCCCATGCTGTTTCACCGTTAATTCCCATTCATTTATTTTTTTTCGTCTTAGATCAGGCAATCTATTTCCCCGGGATGCATTTGTGAAGTGTTCTATTATTCGTTTTGCTACACAATTCAACGTTGAATTCCACGAAGAATATTTCATTGGTGCTAGTTTTGCAATATCAGGTTTGTCATTTAACGGATATATCCCATAAACAACTGCTGTTACAGGATAATATCTCTCGTAGTATGTTTTGTCAATTCCAGTCAAAATTCCTGGTTTGGAATCTTGATTCACAGTGATAGTTTTTTTTTATCCTTGAGAATTGGTTCAAATTTATCCCTGATGTACCAGTCTCCAGTGTCGTCACGGATAATGAATTTTATTCTAAAAAAATACCTTTTTCGAAGATGTGAGATTATCACTGCTGCTTTTTCATCATTCATGGTAGCATCTATATTAGGTACAATTCGAAATGTTGACAAACAATGAGATGCTCCATCACTCTTGAATTCATTAAAACAATCTCTGATTTTACTAATCATGGTTCTATCAAGAATTTTATTCTTTGGTGTATCAGAAACTCTATCGAGATTGAATTTAGCATTTTACCAAGGCGTAATTTTCGATAATCTCTCAAACTCCTTCATACTATAATTAAAACAAGCATTTAAATGAAAGATTTATGTATAATGAATCATTGCAAATGGCTCATGATTGGATCAGTGACCCTTTGTAACAAATCATGCAGAAATTAATTCTGTGGGTATCATATGCAAAGTTTTCGACGTGGAAGCCTTGGTCCGTTACCTTGTATTCGATGTGGGGTTGGGGTTAGGGGAAAATCGCAATTGTGTATGAAATGTGGTGGCAAACGATACAGGGAGTTGAAGCGTCATTATGACAAAAGAATAAAAGATTCCGTTAAAAACTCCATAAAAAATTCTGACTCCGTCCCTGACAAAGTCAGCGACAAAATCATAGGAACTCCTCAAGACTATATTGAAAGATTTTCCAGTGATGTTATTAATAAATTAGATAAATAGTATTTATATACAAATGAACCAAGAATTCAGACAGCATCATGTGATTACAAATTATGAAGCATCCAGTGATGGTACTGTCAGACACTGCAGATTGAAGAAACCGGTCGGTTTTGTGAGTAATCATGGATATTTGAGGTTTGGCGCTGGAAAGAAAATTTATCACAATCATCGTTTCGTGTATGAATGTCACAATGGATTGATCAAAGATGGTTTTGTTATCGATCATATGGATTCTAATCCAAAGAACAATTCTTTATCAAATCTGCAAGCTGTTACACAAAGTGAGAATTTGAAACGGGGGAAGACTGGAAAATGCTCAAAAAAAGCGAGACCAGTAAAATCGTTTAATACAACAAATAACGAAGATAAAATATTTCAATAAATGTATGAAGCCAGTGGGTATTTCGATATTTGTATACCCTCAGTACAAAAAGTTGCAGAGGGAATTTATCGATCTGCGATTTCAAAAAAGACCGGACAAAAAAGTCAATTCATTTATTTCTGATGCGCCCATTTTTCATTTATAAATATGTATAATCATATATGAATTCTGAAAATATGAATAGCATTTTAGCTGAAATTTCAAAATTGAAAAGTCAGGATATTAAACTATCTGACAATTTGAATCCTGATCAAATTATGTCTGACTTTCAGGATATAGAATATGGTGTTAACACTAACAAGTATATGCTACCAATTCTATTCGGAACTCTCTTGCATTTTCCAGTGACGTAAGTGTGTTTGTACCATTATTTACTATCGTGGAAGGAATACGAAAAGAATTGGGTCGGGATTATGAATTGAAAAAGGATGTTATTTCGAAGATTAGAAATATACGGGCGTTAATTCAAGAAAACAAATAGACTACTTGACCGTAAAATATCAAAGAGATTATTGATGATTTTTTCATTTGTTAGCATTTTTTGATTGAAATCAATGAAAAACAGGCAAAAATGCATTAAAAATATTTCACAGCAATAAAAAATATTTCACAGCAATACAAAATATTTCACAGCAATAAAAAATATTTCACAAGCAATAAAAAATATTTCACAACAATAAAAAATATTTCACAGCAATAAGAAATATTTCACAGTGAATAAAAAATATTTCACAGCGAATAAAAAATATTTCACAGTGAATAAAAAAAATATTTCACAGCAATAAAAAATATTTCACAGCAATAAGAAATATTTCACAGTGAATAAAAAAAATATTTCACAGCAATAAAAAATATTTCACAGCAAAAAAAAATATTTCACAGTGAATAAAAAATCGATGGACCGTTAATGGATGGTTTGGTTCCGATTAGTTCAATCGAAAAGTGAGGGAAGTCACAGTATTATATATTTTATAGACTTCCCTCATCGATGATAGTGTCAAAATAAGACTTCCACGATGGTGTTAAGAATCACCAAAACAGTTCAAATTAACTGAAAAATGTTTTTGTCTGTTAGGTCGGGTTCGGGAAGTCAAGTTGAAAAATTGTTTTACAATTGAAAAATTGTTTACAATTTCAAATAATGGTCAATGAAGCATTAACAACTAGATTGGCTCGTGAGAGACTAGATGCAATTAAGAGATTTATACCAATTTGCGGCTCTGTCAGGAATAAACTACAAGCTAGACAGAGTCTTCAGACTGACTTTTCTACTGATACACAACAGTTATTTAAACCGTTAATTAGCGCAACTGAGGATGTAACATCAGCAATTTCTAAACAAGAATAGTCTTTTCTCCCTGTGTTAGCAAAAATAGCAAAAAGAACTAAACAAACAAAAAAATCATTAGAAACACTTCCTCAGGATTTATCAACCGCTTCAGAACGACAATTTGAAGAATTTCAGAAAGAACAACAACGACTAGTTAGTGGACCACCTAAATCAAAGAAATTAGCGGATCTCTTTACCGATAAAGCTAAACTAACTAATTTTCAATGAGGATATAGACAATTTAGGTGAATTTGCTGCTAACAGCTATAAGTCACAAGAGAAGTTTTTCACGGACAATTATACGGATTATAGAATGTCACATAATGAATGGGCTGATATAGTGTATGAAATAAATACTGGGGGTTTAGATAGAAGGATGAAGGAATACAGAGACTTTAAGAGAAAATTTCAACTTCAAATAAGACAGCCATACGATGAGAAGGAATTTCTGGGGAGTGGAATTTCAGGGGAAAATCGAAGATTTTTAGGTCTAGTTGGAAACGCTAGCGTTTCATGTCCTGGTAATGTTCTTGATATATCACGATTAGAAGTTCACATCGGAGGGAAACGAGCTGGAAATAACTCACCGGAAATAATTAATGAAGCAGCTGATATCTGTAGACGGTTATTTCAAGGTGGTATCATGGATATCAAAACATATTGAGATTTCATTGGCGAGTTAGTGGAGGGTTATCATAGTGACTGAAATGATCAATTCAACGCTAGCAATTGAAAACACTAGTGTTTTAATAATAAGAATGATCATACACTACAATCATGATAAACCAGCCAGAGTCTATGTAGTTAATTCACGATTTCCAGTTTATAGCGCGTACTATGGTGGTGGTTTCGGTGAAACCATTGCGGGGTTATTTGCAAGAATGGCCTTAAAAGTGATGCCGTTGGCTAAACAATTAGGAATGAAAGCAATTGATGTTATTCGTGATAAGGGTATTAGTGCTGTTGGAGATCTTGCCGGGAAAGCGTTTTCAGCCGCGACGAACAAATTAACAGCGCTAGTGAAATCACGGAGAAAATCCAAAAGGAGGACCACTACCGTCTACAGCAGAGATGCCTGCGAGTGTTAGTAAAATTATAAATAACGCAGTAGATCAAAAACTAGCGTCGCTGGTGACTCCCGACCAAAGCAACATCGCAAATATGATAGCAGGAAGTGGCTTACAACCACGACGGTGAAAATCGTTTACGATGAAAATCGCAATTTAGATCAATGGATATATAATAAAATGTTCAAAAGGTCACCTGATCCAGCGTTTGATATAGACGCCCCAGTGCGCAAGGATGATTCTGTACGCGATTATCAATATTACGCCTATCATGCAATAGACTCAAATAGTCGATCAAGAATTGAACTTCAAGTTCATGATACCAGTAAATACTTTCTACCCGCTGAAGCGTTTATTGAAGAACAAGGAGAACTTGTAACAGCTGCTGATACTCCTGCTGTACCAGCATCGTATCCAGTTGGTACTCAAGTCGGGTTTGTCAATAATGGTATCATGGCGCTATTAGAGAGTGCTAGATATCTCATTGATGGAAAAGAAATTGAGTCAATAGATCGCGATGTTGATGTGGCTACAACAATAGTCGGGTTAGCGAGATATTCTGATGATTATACAAGATCAGCAGGACCTTCTATGATGTTTGCAAAGGATGTTAAAAATACCGCTGGAGGAAATCAATTTATATAAGACGACCAAAGAATAATGCTGGTGCCGCTGATGTTGATGTTGAAAATATGATTATAAGTACTAATGAGATTTTCAATCTATGAGCTGCAACGCATATATTAATGTTGGGAGGGCGGCTATTCCGAGTTTTCTCTGACCCTTGCCACCCCATTTTGTATATTTGTTTTTTTATGTTGGGGTGTACACCCCAACAATAAAAACCAAATATCATATATGGGGTGGCAAGGGTCAGAGGAAACTCGGACTAGGAGGGCGGCGTAAATCATTTTCATGCGCGATTCCACTACATCATATATTTGGATTCTGTAGAAATGTACGAAACGTTATCTACGGGGCGAAGCATACAATAGCACTCGTGCGAAAGAGTGATGATAATGACGCAATTTGGAGGATTCCAGCAGATGCTGCAAATCCAGATGCTGATGCCGATAAAGTCATTTTAACAAAACTATCATTGTGGATGCCAGTGTTGACTCCATCAATCACCGCAGAAGAACGATTACTATCATTTATGGACCAAGGAGGAAAATCATTACTAAGTTGGCTAACGGTAAGTACAGATGTTAAACCATCAAATACTAATGGGGTATTTACGTGGAACCTAGCATCAAAACAAGGTGTTGCTGCGCCACGTCATATATTTATTGCGTTACAGGACAACACACGAGTTGGCAATCAACTCTCCAGCCAAGAGTGGAATCACAATTGCGCAGTCATATATTTGATCAATTAGGTGTTAAAGACGTCTCACTGAGAATAAACGGCCAGCAGGAACCATCTGAAGATATACAACTTAATTACGGTCAAAACCATATTGCCCGCGTGTATCATCGGCTGTTGTCGTTTATGGCACGCGATCAAAATGTCGATACTGGTCTGCAAATATCACAATATGATTTTAGGAATTTATATCCGATCTATTATTTTTCGTTGGAACATCTTGATTTAACAAGACAATCCGTCGTTGATATACATTTTAGAGCTAATGTGATTCGTGGTGCTATCCTCGAATACAGATCGGTTGCTGTCATTCTCAGCGATAAATCAATGCTACTCGAAGGTGTTGGTGAAAAAATGAGAGTGGTAGATGCGCCAGTAGAAAATCTATGATTGAAATTGTAAACGATTTTCTTGATCGGCGATTTAGAATCAATCTGTTATTGTATAATGTAATACAGTGTTATTAGTGTTGCCCTGACGCCGGGTCAAGTCAATAAATTGCAATCGGAATCATCTAAAAAATGTGGAACCACTATCACGCTGAAACCCAATCAAATGACTGGCGGGGCGAATAAATTATCGCTGACAGCTCGTCAAGTAAAACACTTCAATGATGCTTTCAAGGATAAAAAAGGCGTTCAGATCACTCTCTCTGCGGCTGCTATCAAAAATATGATTAAAACCGGCGGTGTATTCCCGTTATTTGCTGCGATTCCAAGATTAATTGCAGCGGCCGCACCAGCAGTTGCAAAAGCGGTCGCATTGGGGGCAGCTGGAGCCTTGGGAACAAAAGCGGTACAAAGCATTGCTGAATCATATGAACCGAAGAAAGGACGAGGGTATAAAAAAAGGGAAAGGGTCTAAGACTACCAGGAACCCCGTATTCATGGTACAGCGGAAAGGGTCTAAGACTAGGACCGGTTTATTAACTCAGAAATCTTCGATTGTAGAGTCTTTGACTTGGGAATCTTCGATTGAGGAACCTATGGTTCCAATGTCCAATTTTGATTTACTCGATGCTGTTAAAAAACTCGCGATTAAAAACTTCAGAGATGTTTTTATGAAAGATCAGTTACCGTCACAACCCGACAGCGTTGAAACCGGTATTACTAATCTCGACAACAGCACCGGACCTGGAACTTACTGGGCTGCATACGCTATTGATCCACGTGGGATTGTTTATTTCGATTCATATGGATTAGCGCCGCCGAAGGAATTTATGCGTTATATAAATCGCTTAAAGACTCCTCACTGGTATTCTACGCTACCAACACAACAAATGAATGATCCAACAATATGCGGCAGCGAAGTATTAAATGTCCTTGACGCTATTTCAACATCTGGAAAATCACATGTCGTCGTAAATGAATACACCAGTAATCGCTGGCAAAAATCGAATAGATTTTAGAGAAAGATGTATAAAATAAAATGATTGATATTTGGGGAAGATCTTTATCAGCGATGAAGAAACCAACCACAGAAATACCTGCAACCGGTGATATAAAAAAATAATCGAAGATGAAATAGCTGAGACGTTGAACTTAGCAAGTATTGATCCTAATGAAATAGTTGTATTTCAAGATCGTCAGGGTAAATTAAAAACTAGTAATGTGTCGATAGGTGATGATATTTTGGTTAAACAACGAAACGCAATCGAGGATACTATCGCGTTATTTTCCGATCAGGGTAAACTCAAACCGGGTGTACTTATTTCGACGATTACAGATAGATTAAAAACTCTCAACGATGAGTTAAAAAATTCTGTGTTGGAACTAGCAACACTTCAATCTAAAACTGAAGAACACGGAAAACAGTTTTCAAATTTTCGTAGAAACATCGTGGATAAATTTATTGGAACCACGTTGGATAAAATTGAAATAAAACTCCCAGATATTAAAAAATCCATCGATGAGACGAAAAACTTCATCGAAGCAATCAAAGGTGATGCAACGAGGATGATAACAATCATTGAAAAAACAAAAATTCTTCATGAGAAAACCAACAACGTAGTATACACGATCCAACACGGATCATTTGCGTGGACACCTACAAACAACAAATTAGATATCACTGCAACCGTTAAAGGTATTTATCGATTAACACTAGTGACAACGACTCAATTTAATATTTCATCGTCGAGTTCATCCGGGGTCAACAATACGATTTCAACGATCATCGACAAGGATGCAACTGAAAAGTTCACGATAACATCTATTGATAAAAATTTGGTTAGGGTCTCAACAACGTGGTATTTGGAATTCGTAGCGGATTTAAGTAAATAACGGTTTCAATAGAAATCGTAAACTGATTTGGGAATAAAATGACATCATCAACGGTACCTTCGGTATCTCAATATCGCTATGATCAGGTCAGAGAATTTCAAACTAGACTCAAAACCCTCGCCGAGGAGTATCAAATAAAAATTAAAAAAATACCGACGAAGAATCACCGCAGTTGATGTTACCATGTACTCGGTGTCAGGCGTTCTCGCTGGCGTCGGAATAATACTTGCATCGGTTACAATGATTGCCCCGGTCGTAGTTCCAATTTGCATTTCTGCGGCGGCTACAATCGCAGGTATATCAACCGGGATAACAAAAAAAATATCATCATGCAGCCAGAGTATACTGCAAGATTACTTAATTCAATTTCATGTTGTATCAACTGCATACTCGCAATTATCCTCGATGATATCGTCGTCACTCGATGATACATTAATATCAGATAGTGAGTTCTCAGCGATGGTCAGTATTTATGATTCAAAATTAGAAATACAACAACAGTATAATAACGATGACAACACCGCAGGAATTACTCCAACGAATAGTGGAGAACACAAACCCAGTACAAACAAGCATGATCTCAATAACATCAACGAATCCAGAATTCAGTGTGAATTTCCCTATCCCAGTCCCCGTGAAGGAAATTGCGTTAGCAAAACTACGAGTGTATCACAGTTGGCCTAATATCAGATCAAAATCATTCGGTGGTTAACAACCGAATAATTCCTTGGTATTTGCGAGCAAGAATAAATCCGACGGAACTCCAGATTGGAACGTTGTTTCAATAGCAACCGGATCATAACAAATCGAACAAATCAATGCTGAATTCCAGCGTAGAATAAAATCGATTACTGGAAAAGAATCAAAAATAACTATAACGGTTCATGAGCCGACGCTATCATCCGCGATTGAGATAAACTCACCAAATTATGTCGTAGATATCAATCAGAGTTCTATTATAACCGTACTAGGATGGTCTGAATTACCACCCAAGGGAGAAACCGTTAATTTACCACCTGAACCACAAAAATCTGATTATGTCACAGACAGGATAAAATCTGATAATTCAGTAAAGAGTTATAAAGATCACAGAATTACTAGAGATTTTTTTGGTATCGGATAACAACTAACTAGGAGAGAGAAGAAAGGGGAGGAGGAACTAGAGGAACATCATTTTGTTAAGAAACCTAAAATTATTGAAAATTTCACAGCAATGAATAATGATTTTTCACTGTTGTTAATATCCCTTAAATCCGGCTCTCTCACCCGAGATGAATTTATCAGCGTCTTAGAAACATGTAATGGAAACATTTAATTTGAAAATTATTCAGGATATATTAGATGATGATAATCCCCTATCGAGAACAACATTTGCAACAGACTATAAAATCCCCGTCAAAGATATTCCAATATTCAAATTGCCAGGATATAACGTACCAGAACTAAAGAAACTTCTCAGTGACACCATCGATGTTGGTTTTAAAATAATTCATGATGCATGGAAAAAAACAACATCACCGGAAATAAAAATCCTCAAACATAATAATGACCCAGAAGGCAGTGGTAGATATATAGCTCCGTTCAAGATGAATATATCCTCGGTGATAGCGCTCAGTTTAGTATGTGATGTTATCGAGGGAAGTTATCAAATAAATCTAGAACGATCAAATCAAGCTCAGCAGGGACATATTCTATATTCATTTGCACCAACAGCTCCTCCAGGATTTCTAATAATCGAGGATCTAACTAATCCAGTCTATATGCGATGTCATAATAATTCATTAACCTGAATCAATTTTAAACTCACTGACCAGTCCAATAATCTAATTGATCTACAAGGTGAGGTTTTACAAATTAGTCTGTTTGTAAAGTCCTAAGGACTTTCGTCGTGAAAATTCTTCGAATATCAACAATGATTTTCATCCTAACTACATAGGTGAGTGTCCATCGTGTTTTTTTTTTTTACCCATTTCGAGGCCTGGATTCACCGTGTTTCAGACAAAAACACTAAGGCTCCATTTGCCAAACAGAGACTTTATTTTTTTGTGTGGTTAAAACAAGAAAATTTGTAGGAAACTCTATTTGTTGTTTTGACATTAAAATCGAGTTTTGGTTTGAAAAGTTGTCTGGCTCACCCTCTCTGCTGCTTGCTAAGATCATTATATAAATGTTTTATCGTAATAATAAAATCCATCTGTTGACGTGGAAATTTAAAATTCCATAACACATCACCGTACGTTTTATACTCGTAGCTGTTTGGATCACTGTACACTATAATAATATTCGGCCAGCCATAATATACCCGAAGATGAGTTAACGCGATCTCTTTTACCGGGATCGGAGTAGAAAATTCGATACTAAACTCCGGTTTCCTTGATAACACCGATATCATTGTGTTTTTACCGGGGCGGTGTTCTCCGCTATTCGTTGAAGTAATTCCTGCTATGATATTGTTATTGTAATCTTGTTTTTTTTTTATTTTGACACCGCGGGGTCGTAGATGTTCATTATCGCGGAGAATTCAACATTGAATATTATTGAGTCGTCGAAGCTTGATGAGATCATCGCGGATAATTGTGAGTAAGTGGTTGATACCATATGAAATTATATTGTGTAATCCGTAAGTTTACGCTGACTACACGACGATATTTGTTTTGTGATTATAGAAATTGTCCCCGCAATAGTCGTCGCCGCGGCAATACAAAATAGGAATAGCGACAGGAGCGATCATTATCACCGAGCAAAGTATTATTCCTGTTCCGGTAACTGCACCTGAGATGGAGTACACGGTAACATCAACAGCGGAAATTCTTCGCTGATACTTGCTTATTTTCGTTTGATACTCCTCGGAGAGAAACTTTAGTTTAGTCTGCAGCTGTAACACCTGGTTGTATCGATACTGTTGCGACTTTGTTATTAAACTATGATGATTTCAATTAAGTTAAATCTGTTACGAATTCTACGCACCATCTTATTGACGTCCCATACACATCTTCTTTTTTATATTGCGATTAGGTGTTATAGTAAATGTTTTAGATTCACCGTTGTCGATAAACTTCGATACTACATTACTGAAACCCGCTCCGATAACTCTCCCCGATGGTAAAAATTCAAACTGATAATCAGAAACTAATGTTAATCTGTAAATTCCCTTGATGGTCCCGGTGATTTCTAACATATTATTCTCCGGCGTCCAATCGAGTAATCCATGTTGGATCGTGTATAATACGTTTTTGATATTTTCTTTATCATGAGGAATTTTTATTTTTTCAATCACGGTTATTATCCTCGGAAAATCATCTTTGATATCTTCGTGAGTTTTCTTGATCGTATCCTTGGACGTTTTAATACTTAAAATTATACTCGAAACAGATTCACCATCTTTGATACATCCAACGTTGTTATCGACGTTATCAAGTCTCCTTTCAATTTCAGGTAATTTTGTATTTATCCAATAAAGTTTAATAGGAACCACTGCTGGTTTTCCAAAACATTCATCAAGAGAATAATGAGGTTTTTTAATAGTATCCATGGACGCTTTAATATCTGAGAGTTTTATATCAATACTATCTACGGAACTTCCAAAGAATTTAGTATTGATGTTTCTGCGAAAGGTTACAAACTGTCTTACGTGATCCTCATGCGTGGATTGAAGAGCTGTTAACTCATCAATGGCGGTTTTTATATCGGAGACGTTTACTGTGATATCTCGTGGTAGCATTCCTCCTAGAAAATTCATAAACTCGATATTATATTTAAACTGAACTTGATAAAATCTATCATACGCGATAATATGTGTATCATGATTTGTTTTATATCATCGATGGCGTTTTTTATATCGACGATATTTAATGTAGCATCTCGAGGTATTTTTCTTCCTAAGAAATATATAAACTCTAAATTTAATTTTACCTGACTTTCGAAAAATCTATCATACGCGATAATATGATCATAATAATTTGTTTTTTATATATCATCGACAAATTCTTTTTATATCCACGAGTTTTATTTTAACTGTCGGCGGAACACCAAGAAAACTAAAAAATTTCATACGAAAATCTAGATACTCTGTTAATATTACTTGTAAATTATTGAGGTCGAATTTTTGAGAGGTTTTGCGTGACCACTGGTGGAATTCCAAAGAAATTATAAATAGGAATTTGAAATTCAGTAATGGATTCACGTAATCCCGTGAATAGATTTACGTGGGTGTTATAGTCATCGCGGAGCGTTTTTAACGATTCTTCCGATGATATAAAATTATCACCGAGCGCCGTTAATCTATCTGTGATCGCTTTCGATATAAGACTATTTACCCGTTCTAAGGAAATTCCTCCCACGGGTTGTTTTATACGCGGTAATGATCTTCCCCAAATATCTACCATGTTATATTACTAATATCTCATTAAAAAGCTGTAATAATCATGTACGGCTTTATGAGGTAGATTAGGAGATGTTGAAATCGCTGTTAACACATTAAGAACTTCTCTTCCACATATCGGAGGATCGGTTAAAGTCTGTGTGGGTAACGTTGAATACAACACCGGTATTTTTAACGATGATACATATTTGATAAATTCCTGTGGAGGTGATAATCCATATGAGTAAAAAAAATGATTTAGGGTATATCGCGTAAGCTACCCAGTGAGTTCCAGGGCCGGTGTTATCATCGAGATTAATTATACCGGTTTCTGGTATTATTGGCTGTTTAGGTAATGGATCTCTAATAAAAACACCCCTGAAATACTTTACGGGAGGTTTTTTTACCGCGGAGATTAAATCAAAATTTGACATTGGTATTATTGTCTGATGACTTGTGAATCGGCTTCCTGGTAATCGATAACCTCTTCCCATTTTTTGTATCCCTTCCCGGAAATTTTATCTAAAACTTTGTTAACGCCCCAACCGGCAACACCGGATAGAGCACCTGGTCCAAGAGCCGCGAGAATAGGAGCAATTAAAGGAAAAAATCCACCAGATTTGATCATATTGAAAATTGCCGCGGATGAAAAATCTGACTGAACTCCTGTACCAGCTCTTTTAGCATCATTGAAATGTTTAAGCTGAGTTCATGTCAGAGAGAGTTTATTAGGTCCTCCATTAGCTATCTGTTCACGTTTCAAAGCATCTTTGTTCCACCAGCAGAGGTTTTCGATTGTAACTTCTTTATCTGACCAGGTGTCAAGGTGACATTAACGTGATTATACGACATTTTTATTTAAGTAACAGAGCATCTAACTGTTACATATTTTCTACTGACGCATCAATTACTCTCATTTTTCCATTACCGCCTTCGAGTGTCATCGTCTTATTACTAAGAATTACCGCGATTACTCGGTATGGCCCTCGTACTATAGGCGGACCAGCATCAACAATAGGAAGTTCTACGCGAGCTTGAAATTTCACATCGACGACGGAATGCTTTGATAAATCAAGTAGTTGTAGTGATAAATAATAGATCGGATACAAATTTTGAAAATCCCATTGTGATATCTGTAATCCGGTATTAATATTTTGATCGCGTCCCATATACAACCATAAACGATAATATACACGACCTATTTGATTATTAGGATAATCAATCAAAAGATTTTCGGCGGGTTCCTGCTGATTACTTATTCGTAGTGACACCTCACTGACATTTAATTTATCAAATATCATATGGCTAAGTAGCTGTTTGTTAGCTTCTTTTACTCGTCGTTTATCTTGCAAAGCGATAAAAATATGTCTAGACGCTGAAACATTTTTTTGTTAACGCGACTTTCCAGGTAAATATCCCAGAAGAAGCATTTGATGTAGTAGCTGTTGTAACATCTAACCATGACAATAATGATTTTCCTCCGCGATCCATACAAGATAACAAACGAGTTTCTATATCGAGTGACGGAGTCATCACTGGCATCCATAACGCTAGTTTAGATAAAACCACCTTACCATCTAGAACATTATTACCATGCCAGAGTGCATCATCATCATTTTGTTTTCTCATGAGTACAACTGTATGACTCGATCCGAAGATAACCTTTCTAACATCTCTACAGAATCCCAATATATGAGAAAGAGGAATCGCGCATGAAAATCTTCCATCGTTATTTAACATTAATTTTCGATTAAGAAATCCTAGATTAAAATTACCATTAAAACCCCTGATTATATCAAAAGCAGTCGCTGGTCTAGCTGGATAACCAGCTGGTTGAGGGTCAGATGCTGTAGCTTGCGGTGTTCTCACATATTAAATTGATTTTTTTCAGGAAAATCAGTGAGATCCTTTGCAAACATCATTGAATGACCGGCAGATCTGATAAAATCATCGGAGTATCTCGCGAGTCCAATTATCATAGTTGCGACATCAACGTCATTATCGATGGATTCTATTCTATTAGAATTAATCAAATACTGAGCGCTACCAAATAATGCCATTATACCATTGTTGACAAAACCAATCGGAGTTGTTGAGAGATTATCATATGGATTACTATTATCATTTCTTACTAGTCGCCCTTCCACCTCAAGAAAAGCTTCACATGGTAAAAAGTATTTAGAAGTATCATCAAATCGAAGTTCAATAATATCAGGATCCACCGCGCTATACGAGAAAAATTGAAAATCGCGTAGAGAATCATATCGCGGAACAGGTGCGTCCGTATCAAAAGCATCGTCGGAAATCGACTGGAACATTTTATTATTATACACGCTGATCTAAATCATAATCTTCTTTTACCGGAACCAGTAATCAAACTAGCAACAACTTTGTTTTGTAAATTATCATCCGATTGTATCAACGGAGCCAATTTTTGAGCTACTATTTCATTTACTTGTTTTCGCACCTGAGGTGGCATTAATTCCGTAGACGGTAGATTTACTTTTTTTCGTTTTCCTCGAAATAACGACATGAGCTTTTTTTAACGGTATCAAACGCGCTACCAGCTAAATCACCAAACTTCCCTATCATCTTACTACCAATAGCACCAGTGACCTTTGATGCTAGTTCTTTTCCAACGGGAATAATCTTGGGAGAAGTTCTAGTAAACAATCCCGAGACAACATTACCTAATCCATCTCCGTGATACACCCTATACACGGGTAATCTTGAGTTCCTGACGTATACTCTTCTTGGCTTGTTACTATGCATTTTATTTAGATGCTGTTTATCTAATTGCTGTGATAATCGTCAATTAATTCATCGATGAAACCTCGATATAATTTAATATGCATGAAACCTCCCTTAAATAACCTCTGACAGATATCAGTAACTTCATTAATTATTTCGGGAGAATTATTTCCAGCGCGTTTTCCTCTGATGACAACTTCTAATCGTGATAAATCATCTAGGACACTTCTTGAACAGATATAACCACCGTGAACGTTTTTACTTAAGTTACTTTTTTTTCACCGATTATACCCACAGTTGAAGTAACAATCATTCTATGTTTCATTTCTTCGGGTTGTTGAGCTGCTTCATACGATGGTAAACCACTTTTATATTCATCTATTTTTTTCATATACTTGATAAAATTAGGATCATTCTTGTTGGTTTTATCTCCTCCGCATTTCGCTAAATATAATTTTTTACGCCAGGTATCAGCGTCTCTTATATTTTTATCAAATCCTGGATTTAAATAATTCAACCGTGTTTTAAAAATTTTATATGCAAAATCAGCTAATTCTTCTAACGTGTAACCCTTAATAGTATCTATAGTATCCTTGGTAAATATTTCTTCCGGTTGATATATTTTAAACGTTTTTACCGGAGGAATATCAGCAGTAGCTCCTTCTGGTTGTACAGCTACTATATCTTCTGGAAGTGTTTTTAGATATTTTTTGTTTGTTTTGATCGTTTCGCAATTTTTTTTCAAGTACCGGCATTACGGTTTGTTCAGTAATCGCAGCGGTTTTCTCAGCAGCTTTTTCAGTAGCCGTAACAACCTTTTCAATAGGAGTTGTTATCGGCTTAAATAACTGTTCAGTATCGGCGGTAAAATCAAATTTTTGTTGCTGTCTCTCTTGAAGATTATCCCTGAAAAAATTCTCTCACCGGAAGAAATTTCTTAATAGCGGCTAACCTTTCTCTGTTTAATCTAGTAATCTGCGCTTCTCCGATATTCGCCATATATTATCACACGTTACATTAATTTAGAAAATCACACATAAACCCGATTTCACCCACCGAGAACTATACCAACGGCGTGGACGTATCACTGATGGGAGGAGTCTAGTTTGATTTTTTTTAAAAAAAGGATCTACTGATCTGATACCTGTTATTTCACCCACCGAGGGTTGCATTGTTAAATACCCAAGGAACCCTTTATTTTGCAAAAACACTGCGGGATCAAAAAGGTGGGCAAACCCTGTCTCTGAAACCCTCTCTCTCTGAAACACGATAAAAACCTGTTATTTCACCCACCGAGGGCTGTATTATTAAAAGCCAATCAACTCTTTATTTGGCAAAAACACGCCCGTATGAAAAAAGGTGGGCAAACCCTGTCTCCTCCTATATCGTAGAAGTGTCATGTACAGAAATGCGTCTGATCATGTGATATTGTTCTGTTTAATAAGATTGAGAATTTATATGTACCAATGTGATGAAATATATTGATATGTGCATGATAAGCAGTTGATAACGTGTATACTGTATCAGGAATGTGTGACCAACAAATGTTATGGCTTATCAGATGATATACTGCTGTTTAATGAGAGTCTAGGCATAGATAGCTCGAGGAACAGGCTAATGCAATTGTGTGTTCATACAGGAAGCTTTTAGGAACCAGAGGAGCTGTAGGAGACAGAAGGAAATACCCTCGGATAGTTGGTTCCAAGTCTCTGTGAGACAAGAAAAGGAGAGAACGGAAGCAGTATTTAGATGAACTGGAGGGGAACTGGAGTACCAGTCAAAAGAAAGACTCATACAGATGAGTAGGAACACAGGACATGACGAAAATATAGCCCACTAAGTCAGATGATGAAATAGGCCGTTCCTTCGTCCAATGAAAGACAAGTGGAATAGTTTTGAATATTGCATTTTATTTGAGAAATGACTCTCTGTCATTTAATGGTATAAAATTGTTATTTATTTGGATTTTACCTTTTGTGTAGTCAGTCGAGATCGGTGCCTGTCATCGTTGCACCTCTCCATCCCCACTTCAGTTTCTCACAAAAATGAGCCAGGTGTGTTCTTCTTTAATAATTAAATATAATACTGTAAAGACCCCACCCCAACCTAGTTCACGGGAACCTCTACACAATGTCTTATATATTCAACATTTATCATTATTATTATTATTTTTAATAGTTCAAATACAGTCTGGGATTGCTGAAGAGATTCTTCTTTGATGTTCATACATGGTCACAGGTCTGTAACTCGTTGAATTGTAAGATAGTTACCGCATTCACAACTCTCCCTATCTAACCTTATAACAAACAAACGTGTGAGAATCAATTCAATTTATCCATCGTGGACATAACAATATCGGCTTTGAATGAAGTCGACGGATAAAAGAACCGCCATAAGCTTATTAAGTGTTGACTTTATTATAATGATTTACTGTCCAGTGCTGGCCAAATTTTTTGTTAATTTAATTGAGTCGAATAAATGCAGTTTCCTTCCATAACTACTTCAAACTCAACATCCTTTCTAACGTCATAAAGAAAAAATTCACAAAAAAATGCTTTTCATCTGCGAAAAGACCCAACTTGCTCTTACCACTGTTTCAATCACTACTTCTGTTTTAAGGAATGTATACTTATTCATACATTCCTTAAAACAGAAGTAGTGATTGAAAAGTGTTAGAGCAGGTTGCGTCTTTTCGCAGACGAAAAGCAACGTTTGCAACAAGGACCCCGTTTGCTTCCAAAAAAACAACCAACCAAATAACCACAAAAAACCCAAATAAAAAAAATAAAGAAATAAATAAAATATAAACATTCATTATTTATAGTATATTTTAAATGATGTTTGAAACTCAGTTATTACGCATTATAATTATAAAAATAATGATTGCAACTGATAATACAATATAGTCGATCCATTTCGCACACAAGTACGCCCTTTACGCCGAAAGGATACCATTCACACAAAGGATATATTTGGAAATCTATTATATACTTATATACAGAATAAAAGATATATTAAATCCTATGTACAACGAGTTACTTGCACAATATAATTTAGTTTGTGAAATAAAAGTAATTTTTGAAACTATAAATCGAAATAGTCGGGTCGGTTGATATATATATATATATATATATATATATATATATATATATATATATATATATATATATATATATATATATATATATATATATATATATATATATGTTTATTTATTTATTATATTTCAACGAATTAATCGCCATAGTAGATGACTTCGAAATTTTCGCATTATTTATAACTTTTCGTAATTATTGGCATCTTTGTATAACTTTCCGTAACTTTTTGCGCTCTTTGTAACTTACCGCTTTTTACTCTAACCGTGTTACAGAACCTGTAATACCACAGTGTACTAGTCTAGATACACGACAAAGGACCGGTCTTGACAACAGCCTAACTTACCGGCGACAGTAGAGATAAGTTAAAAAAAGAATGCAGATTTAGTTAACAGTTCGAAAAGTGACCAATCTAAGATATGGAGAGATTATGTGTTCTATTTGTATCGCTGTATTTATCCAGATGTTGTAGTAAGTATACTAAAAACTTATGACAGAAGAAAAATAAATGCCGTCGATTTAATATGAAATAGCACAAGAGTCTGACGTTTTATCAATAAAGTACGGCGAAATGTCCGACAAAATGAAATAACCTTATCAATAATAATAATAACAGGCCTTGAATTTAACACAAATTTCCTGGTAGCCAGAAGGACTAGTGTACTGAGAAATTTACTAGCCCTACCAAACATTTACTAGCCCTGTCCCCAAAACAATGTCACACACTCGTATTGAGATTAACAACAATTTTATTTCATAAATAGCATTATCATATAAAATGTAGAAGTACAGAAGTGAACATTCTACATTAAATCATCAATAAATTCACATTTCTTATTTATCAAGATAATCTGGATCCAATGCCAGAAAGGGATCCAGGTGTTCTTTCTCTCCAGGTGTTCTTTCTCGTCCTTCTCCTACACACTGGGTCCATATGGGGTTTGTTCTGGTCTCCTTACCAGTCTCCCTGAAACATTCCACAAATGTATTGCTGATAATGGATCATATGTTGGAATGTCATTTGTATGAAACATGATGAAGAGTAGGTTGGACAGAACCCAAGGTCACAAACAAGATCTCCAGTCACTTTTCACCATTTTTATCTCTGAGAAACCCCTTTCAGCATCAGCAGAGTGGGCTGGGATTGTCAGGATGAGGTCAATCAATGCCAGAATATTCTTGCAGTCAGCAGCATATCATTGTACAACTGTGGGCCAAGTCAAAGCATATATGTCTTTGTAACTGCAAGATAAAAGAATGAATTTTGCTTTTTTCCGGAGGCTGAACACCTTCTATAAAACGCCACATTTTGCCTGTCTGATAAGGCGGAAATTGTGCCTCGTTTTGAAATATGAGATGTTACAGTATAATGGGCGCGACTTATTTGAAGTAAGAAAAGGAATGACACAGTGTCCTTTATATACAAAAAAGTCAGAGCAAGAAACCCGTTTAAAAACATGTGCCTTTGCCCCCTCCCCCCCCCCCTCATTTTCCATCAAATGGCTTCTCCCTATTAAAGACTTGACTTCAGCGGATGTTCTGCACGATCAAAGCAGTGGCTAAAGTAAACACTGTTTCAAAATATTAACATCAAAAGATAATGTTAGTTGACTTGGCGCGTTGTATTTAACTCAGGTGCTCGACGCGAGCTTGATGTGAATGAGAAAGAAAACAATAATCAAAAAGAACAAAATCATACATAGCGAAAAAAATACCAAAAATATTCCTGAGATATTTTTCTAAGGTATTTGTCACTCTGTATGATTTGTTTCTTTAGAATTTTTCCCCCTTCACATCAAGAAAGCATTGAACACCTGTGGTATTTAACAGCTCCAATTACCGTCTCATCATCATTAATATATGTTTGGTAATTGTTCCTAATTAATCGAACATCAGTGTATTGTAGAAATTAATAACAAGCGTGAATATTTTCAATCTTAGATGCCCATGTAAGATTTTAATTCCTATCAAATGCTTGGATATCTTCACGTGTATTCAATTATTTGTTCAATTGTTTTTTGGGGAAAAATATAAAAGCTATTATTATTATCACAGAAGAAGTAGTTGCTTGGAAAATGGTGTGTCAGTGATGTTATCATTATAAAATGATCTAATTCTTCTAATTATTTCGATGCAAACGTAAAATTTGAGTTACCCGTTTGTGACTCTGAGAAAGCAAAAAAAATACCTTCAAGAAACAAACATGTAAACTAATTTCTTTGAATAGTTCATGCTATGTTCTTTTCTGTGGTGTAACGTTTCGTAATTTGTTACTGTGCTCGCGTGAATAAAGCGTGATACCATTTAATTCGCTATCAGATTAATGCGGATCAATTTCCACACCTAAATTGGCGCTGTTAAGTGAAACACACATAATCAGACGGCTTCTTGTAATAGAAAAACATTTGCCAGGCAGAAATTGACTTCATCTTCACATGCTAATATTTTATGACTGTGTTTACAACAGTCACTGCATTGATTCTAAAGAACATCGGTCGAAGTCACGTCTTTATTAGGGTATTGAGTAAACAAATGCTGACTGTTGATAACCCAAAACTTACTAGCCCGTCGGACTATAACATTATGAAAGTTACTAGCCCGACGAGAAATCTACTAGCCTCAGGCTAGCGGACTACCGCTAATTTCGAGCCCTGTAATAATAATATATATATATATATATATATATATATATATATATATATATATATATATAAACACAAGGAATGCAAGCGTAACCACAACCCTTCGCTCGATTCGACATTTTCTCACGAGTCTTTCATCGCTTCAGAATCGCAAGAAGACTGAAACACTATACATATGCATTCAAAAGACAGTTACTTACCAATGCATAGCTCTTAAATGACCATGTCCTGAATTCACCCTGCGAATTAACCTTTATTTTCACCAGTACGGTCACAATAGCCTCGCTCTGAAATTTATCTGACAGAAGTAGCCCATTCTACCAGTTTCTACCCTGCAGTTAAAAGAAGAAATTCTGAGTTTGTGTGATGCCTGAAGAGACCTAAAGAAACACTAGGCACACAACAGGGGCAATGAAGTACCAAGAAATAAATAAGAATATCAGAAAAAACTTGAAGAAAGCAAAAGATTGGATTGGACAAAAGTGCAAGGAAATAGGGAGCAGTCTGATAAAGAATAACTGCAAACAAGAGACCCAGAGGTGTTTCAAGTTCCAAACTCCACAAATGATGACGATATCCCTATTTTCAAAGAACAGGTGGAGTCCGCAATAAGAGTATTGAAGAATGGGAAGGCAATTGGAGTAGATAACATCACAGCTGAACTAATCAAGAGCGGGGGTGGAATCAGTGATAGAGCTACTAACAAAACAAAAGGCTCTCTCCAGCTGTGTCAAAATTACAGAACCATCAGTTTGATCAGCCATGTTTGTAAGGTGATGCTGAAGATCATGTACTCGCAACATCAACAATACATCTATCATGTTCATAGATTTCAAAAAGGCCTTTGACAGAGTGTGGCATGAGGCATTGTGGGTCAAAATGAAGTACAACAAGGGTCAGAAGTTCACCAACACCATCAAGCAGCTGTATGTCAAAGCTACCAGTGCAGTAATTTATCAAGTTTATGTTGGGGACTGGTTCCAGACAACAGTTGGTGTTTGTCAAGGCTGTCTCCTGTCACCCATGCTTTTCAACATCTACTTAGAGAGCATTAATGAGTGAAGCCCTGAAAAACCACTGTTGGACAGTCAGCATTGGAGGGCATAACATCACCAACCTCATCTTTGCAGATAATATTGATGGGCTGGCATGTGGTGAAGACGAACTTGTCACCTTACTGAAGAACCTGGATGAAACATCTTCCTAATTTGACATGGAGTCGTTATAGCACCTGCTGCACTTGCAAATTATCATATTTATGTTGTTGTTTCTGCACACATATTGTTAATTCTATCCTCAGAGAGGAAAAATGACTTGTCTGATGTCATTAAATGTATCCAAAAATATAATTATAATAATAATATTAATAATAATGAAAATTATGAAGGCTTTGTATAGAACTCTACCATAATGATTTAAAGAACTAGTAAACAAGTGTTCTGTTCTGATTTCTACTTTAAAAAAAAGTCATTGTTCTTTCTCAGAAATGATAATTTTCTGGCATGTAAGCTTTTGACCATTGGTATCTTAACTGGTTAAAGTTTGATCTTAATTAATACCACATATCCACCTCCTTCAGCTACTTTTTTGTATATGTCAAGTACATGCTATGCAAGATTATAACTTTGACATTGATAGTAACTTCATCTAGTACCGTATATACTCATGTATAAGCCGAGAAATTTAGGGAAAAAATAAGGCCTGGAAGAAAGGGGGATCGGCTTATCTGTGGGTCAAGGTCCAAGTCTGAAATTTATAATGCTTTTTTCCCTCGATTTCCAGTATTTATTGTTTCCATCGCTCGCCGAATATGAGTTCACACTCCTAATGATGCCACATGGCTGATAACATTTGTCCTGTCATGAAGTAAAACAAATATTTGTTTCTTCAAACTTAGGTGGTAGGATAATGAATGAAAAACATGTTTTAACGTACTTGATGTCCTTTTGACAGATGTCCATCCACCAGAAAATACAGCCATATGTGTTATTTGAACCACGGAAATACGTGTATTTTCCAAAAGAACCGCCATATTAGTAATCTCTAGTCAAGTATTTAACCGTCAGCTAATCAGTAATCATTAAACTCTATGGTTTCGTAGAAATGCACACTAGCTCATTTCAGTGTAAATATGAAAAGAATCTGTTTAAAAAAATAAAAGAATTACGACACTGAAGGTATATACGAGAAACATTTTGATCGAGAGTAGAAATACATGTGCAATAGTCTTAACGGAACAATAGTGAGAGGCTCCATAGGGGTTTGTTGCACACACGCTTAGGAAGGGTAAATAACATTGCAATATACGAGTCAGTGTAAATAATTGTAATACAATATAATTTGTTGGATTTCATTGATAGGTGTTTTAGATGTAATAGGCAGACACAGTTTATATACTACAGTTGATTAGTTGTTTGTAATTCAAAGTGGTTTGTTAGCAATAGTGTGTTGTACAATAGCTTAATCTGTGGTAAATGCCTCGGGGATAATCGGTTTGTTTTGTTGCACAATGCACATGACTTACTAAAACGCCAACTCTCAGATGTATCATTTACTGAGACATGGTAGTGGACATGGTTTCTGCTCAAAGTTGTAAACTGTCACAATACTTGAATAATGTCCACGCTGAAACCAATCATATTTTGATCAATTGAATCACACTACTGGTAGTTTTAAGAAAAAAAACACAAATAAACAACAATGATAAATAATTATTAAATACAAATTGATAACCAAGCACACATGGAAATAATTACAGGATAAGGTATATAAATCGTATACTACCACTGTAAGAAAAAAAAAGAAGAGAAAAAGGTATTCTGCTTATGATGAAGCATTCAGACTTCCAGCAGAAGCAAATAACTGTGCTGCAGCACGCAATTTTTTTGTGAACGAGAAGCAAGTACGGGAATGACGCGACAATTCGTCTACGTGCTATACATATGGCGAAATATTATAAATATAAGTTGGCAGATTGAAAATTTGTTGCAGCAGCTGGCTGGTGCTCTCGTTTTATGAACCAGACTATCGGATGACCATGATGACAATGACGACATCCATAACAGAAGCCGAGTTTCGTGAACTGTTTGGCGAGTCTGATACAGAGCCCGATTTTAAAGGATTCTAAAAGTGATTGAACTTTTATAATTCATGATTTTAGAATGAGGATTAATTAAACTTCCATTAAGACTTAACACTTTAGAATTGTTTTTATTTCAAACATATAAATTAGATTTCGTACTTTCATTTTATTTAATAATGTGATTTGCCTAAATAAATGTATTCAAAACTCACTTTGTGCATCTTGCGATGTACCGGTAGTCTAGAAATTATGGTTCGGTTTATACGTGGGTCATGCACTTTATAACAGTTTTATCGATTCAGTTGAGGGGGGGGGGTCAGCTTATACGCGAACGGGCTTATACGCGAGTATATACGGTAGCATGTTCACAATTTACATGCCTTTGTATAGTTAACTAGATTAGGTCTGTAATTTCTATGTACATATCCATTGTATGTGAACATGTACAAGTGAAATGGATTGTGATTGATTGCATTCTGTATATACATGTATATATACATATATCTTGGAAGGCCTCAATGTAGATTAGTTCTGTTTTGTAACTGAGTTACCCTCATTAAATAAAGTCTTCATTGTTGTTAATGGCTCTACCTATCCTGATCTCCACCAGGTGGTATGTTCTCGCTATCAAGATAGCTTATCAGCCCTTTACTGGAGGGACCTTTCTTTCATGAAAATTGAAGTTCAGGAAATCAGTCCTGTTGCCATGTTCTGGTCCTGTCTTGAATATTCTTCATTGGAGGATCTTGTGAGAGTACTGTTTTGGCGGTCACATTATTTTGTCATTTTTTTAGTTTAGGTGCACAAAGTGCCACATCAATGTCCTAAATGGTTAGTGTCGACTTTGGATGCAGGAGGCCATTTTGTTGGAACCCTGATCTAGTTGTTCCAAAGACTTATTCAGCTGTCAAACTTTACACTCAGCATGAGGTTAGTGTTAGGACTGGTCAGTCTGGTTTTATCATAACATGTCTTGGTGGGACATGATGCTATGTGTCAGGTGTGATACCCCAGTGCTTGTCACACTGCAGACATCATAGCAATATGACTACAATTGATAAAGCTGTGTAAAAAAATACAACACATATTCTCATTAGGTCTCAGAGCAACAGCTTAGAAATGGTCTAACCTTCTGCCTGGTAACAGTAATAAACACGCCTTCCAATAAGGTAAGCAAATTAGTATACACCAGTTTCATAAAACTATCTGCCTCATTCCACATTGGCAAATTTTTCCAAGGCTGTATTAATAGTTTTTATATTAGTGTTATTTATGTTTTGTTTTTTGGGTGATGGTGGAAATATTTTTTAAAATTCTGTAATACATGTCATTACAAAGATTCCCTCCTCCCACCATGCAAAGATGTCCACAGTGTGGCCTGTTTGCAATCCAGAGAAGAAGAGTCATCCAAATGGACCCATGACATGGGAGTCAGACATGAGAGTTGCATTCTAGGCATTCCACAATGTTGATATTAATAATAATAATGTTTTATTTCTAGAGGGTGACTCATTAGTCAAGGACTATTAATATTCCCTTGAGGTCCTCTTAAGGAGTATAACAATGCACATTATATGAAGATAGCAATAATTATTTTTTTAACATGTTTAGTATTAAAATACTAAATTCCATTATCTTTTAGAAACACACGCATGCTCATGATATCTCTTCTTAAATATTCTAATATTTTCAGCCGATTTTACATGTAGTTTAAGCTTGTTTCATAGAACTGTACCAGAGTATTGAAAACTCTTTTTAAATTGCTCTGTTCTTGGTTTTGGTACTAGAAGGTTTCCATGTGATATTGATCTCAACTGGTATGGTGTTGAAAAAGGTCTGAATAAGTCCTGAACATACTCGGGTGCAGTTCCATAAATACATTTATATACAAGAACTGCCTTGTGAAAATCTATCAAGTCATATATTGTGAACCATTTTAATTCCGTAAACAATGCTTTTGAGAGATGAAGTTTATAAATCTCAGATTTAGCACAGTTTCCCCATGCATTAGAAAAATAATCCATTGTTGGAATAATATTTTACTTAGAAGAATAGATTTCAAGTTTCCATAGATAAATATTTCTTGATTTTGCTGAGAAGGGCAACTTTAAACTGACATTGTTTTACAAAGATTATCAATATGGTCATTCCATAATAAATTAATATCTATGGACACACATACAAGCCTTTCATGTTTGACATTTTCTGACGAATGATTATTTGTTGCAAGAGATAGTTTTGGGTTTCCTGTTCCTTGTGTAGCTTTTGTGTCGTCCCCAGAATCATACATTTTGTTTTACCTTCATTAATTACCATCCTATTTTGTTGTGCCTAGTTTTCGACTCTAATAAGGTCTGAGTTTAATCTTGTTTGGATAACTTCAGTATTAGAACTACCGGTAGATGTGTACAAGGTTGCATCTATAAATTTATAGGAGGAAGGATATATTAACTTCAACACAGGGACTTTTTGTACCAGAAGAGATGAACAAGGCATTAACCACATGTAAATAAATATTCCATGATTAAATTTAGTGTCATTCCTCAAAACAACTCATTAATAGTATTGAATTAGTCTTTGCCTTACCAAATCAGATTCAACAATTAGTAAGATAGGAGAGAGGCTTATTATATTTACAGGAACTTCAGTCAGAAAATATTCTTCTTCAATGTCAGTCCCATTGAAGCATTGTGTGTGAAGAATAATAGGTCTTTGATATTTTGTTTTCCAGGTGGTGTTACAATCAACTTTCAGAGCAACAACAAGGTCCCTATTCAAGGGAATAGTTTACAATTGTCTTGTCTTGTAGATACCACTTCACAGGATGTAAATTATGATATAACTTGGTTTTCACCACTGACAAGTGTACAGTTTGGAAAATGCTACAGGCAGGTAATGTTTTGTATAGGTGGTACTATGACACGTCAACTGACAGCTGATGTAAATGGATCCTATCTAAACATCCAAGTGCTGAATAGGAGCCTGGATCAAGGACGCTGGAGATGTATTTACAGTAGCCAAGGACAAATTCAGGCTGATCTTAATGTTACTGTTTACAGTAAGTAAAACTCTGTTAAACCTAGCTGTCCCTCTCTTAGTGTAATGGAAATGTGTTAAACCTAGCTGTCCCTCTCTTAGTGTGACTCAGGACTTGTGTCGTGTACCAATGTACGAGTTTTTTCATTGGGGGAGTGCTTGAGTGAGCGATCGATCAAGGTGAATGATTCCCGTGCTTCACGGGTATTATGATCAATCCTGTGTATAACTAGTGAAAAGCTTATGGTATTCCTAGGATAGTTCTTGAGACAGACGAAACCTCAAGCAGTATGACTTTTTAAGAAGAGCGCTTGGCTTTCGTGCAAGTGAAAGACCAGAGATTGAATATAATTTGTAAAAATTATACCCTTCGAGTCTGGTTAGGTATAATTTATTTTACTGAGATAACATTATAAATGCCATTGTGTGTATTGTATATTTAGCATTGTATTTGTGTCAGTTAAATTCTCTATTGTATTGGTCATGTATTCTAAGTATGCGCTTCAATCAACGAGCGAGTGTTGTCATTTAAAAACCATAAATGAGACAGCTCACATTAATGTAATGGGAATGTGTTAAACCTAGCTGTCCCTCTCTTAGTGTAATGGGAATGTGTTCAACCTAGCTGTCTCTCTTAGTGCATTGGCTGCATTTCTTCTGTTCTTTTATAAATGGAGACAATGCTTGGTTTCATCTATAGGGAGCCAAAACCAACACATTAGGTTGTTTTCAAGACCTACCTGTGTAAAAATAAACATGAAATTAAATTGTCTCCAACTTCCAAGTGTCTTTTCCTTCCAGATTATAGATGTGTTAGCTGGATGAAATCATACAACAAGAACCATGCACTTATTAAAGTACACATTACACCACATATCTCCTGTTTATCATTTTTATTTCTGTAACAGTGTAGGAGATCTGCAAATATTTAATATGTACTCTGTATTTGCATATATGTGTATGTGTGTATGAAGATATAATTAGCTGTATGATATATGTTCATGAAAGAAGGCATCAAAGTTGATACGTTTTCATTTGTAGCTAATTTAGTCATCCATTGAAGATAATTATTATTATTATTATCATCATAGGTCAACTCTGACATAGCTGACATGATCAGATATTTGTAGTGGCAATGATTTGATAGCTTGCCTGCTAATGGTGGAAAATTGAATATTTAATGTATTAAAAAAGTTTTTAAATTCTACCAGAAGCAAAGTGCAGATGTTAGCACAGCAGTGTGACAATGAATACTGGCTTCAGCTCTTTCAGAGCTTCCAGTCAGCAGATATCAGAAAGATCATTGGCATGTAGATGGCATAAAGAAAGCAATGAGTTCCACAAAGAAAGTGATAGCACCATTGAAGGCTGCCACAGGCAATACCATCCACGACAAGTAGATGGAGCATTGGGTGGAGTACTTCTCTGAACTGTACTCCAGAGAGAACCACATGGCCAATAATGTGCTCAATGCCACTGAATGACTCCTGCTCATGGCTGAACTGGACAATAAACCTACTGTTTTAGACCTTAAGAAGGCCTTAGAGAAACTGTCCTTAGGTAAATCATCATTTGCGGCTGCAATGTGATGCTCACACACCTGCTTGACCTCCTGCCTGTGTGGGATGAAGGTGCAGTGCATCAGGACGTGTGAGACGACAAATATCATAACCATGTAGCAACAGAAGGGGTGAATCCGACAACTTTTAGAAGCATTCATTTGTCAAACTAACACTTCCTACAAACCGAAACCAAAATGACAAAAAAAAAACCAAACTAAAGCTTCAGAGTTTCTTTTAGGGGTTAGTTAATTATGTTACTGTTATTTTTGTCGTTATTTTTTCCGATATTGTAGAAAATGTTAGTTTGACAAATGGACGCCTCTAATTGAGGTCACACCCCTTCAGCTGCTACACATTAAATCACATCATATATCAATAATGGTAGGAGAATCATTAACTACCCGTTTGGCATGAGAAAGACTAGCAGCGATTAAGAAATGTCTATTCGTCCGTGATTCTGTCCGTTAAAATTTATAAGAAAGACAAGAATCTCAAGGAGTCAAGTTGATTTTGCAGAAATCACAGAAGAAATATTCAAACCTATTACTGCAGCTACTAAAGAGGTTATATCTGGAAAATATGGAGAAAAAGAAAAAAAAGATGTTTTTCCTGAACTTGAAAAAAATAGCAATAGGAACTGGAGAAACAGAAACTTTGATAAAATCTTCCTCGTATAATACTTCAACCAGAGGAGTAGCGGGGAAAACCCAAAAAACAAGGGGAAATTAGTTTTATAGAGAAATTTACGGAAAACGGTGCACAAGAAATAAAAAATAAGATAGTAAAAACCAATAATGATATAATTGAGTTTAGTGTGTTTGCTGCTTCAAGTTATCATTTAAGAAATAAATCCAAAATATGTTAAAAATGTAAATCGTGAAATCGATTGGGTGTTTAAATTAAATCAAGGTATTAGTCATATAGACAAATTGGAAGATTATGTTTTATTATTATTTTTTTGAAGGAGTGAACATTCATGCTGAATTATAAAGGCAACAAAAAGAAGCAAAAAAAAAAGCAACAAAAAAAAAAGATCAAATACAGCAAAAGAAAAAAAAAAAGTCTTCAATGCAAGAACCTTCCCATCAACTTCCCCACCTCAATTAAAATAACAGATGAGGAGGGTTATGAAGAATCTCCTGGTGTTACTGGTAGTGGACTTTTTCGAGGAAGTGGTCTTGTTACCTGTCCTAATAATATTCTCTCTGACATAGCACAATTAGAAATTCTCATAGGAGGAGCAGAGTACGGGCTGGAAACAACTAACCGGAAATACTTAATGAAGCCACTGATATTTGTTGATGATTATTTCAAAGCGGTATCGTGGATATCGGTGTATATTGATAATTTATCGATGAACTTGTTGATGGTTATCACAACGATTAGATATAAGCAATAATAAATAAGCTGATCCTACATCTACATCATCCTAAAATAGGTCCTAGCCTGAAATCACCTCAGACAGTCGCTTTGGCTGAATATACGGTTTTTCGGTACTATTCGGAAGTATTTGCCACGGCAAATAATACGCGCACAAATGTTTGCAAATAAAATAATTCAATAAATATCGAACTTTGACAAAAAAGTTTTTTAATACATTCTAATTTTAGTTAATAATAAAAAATTTAATCTTATAGCCGATATATACGGTACACGAAAAGTTGAAGCTTCACATACGATAATGAAAGAAACGGTACTCACCGGAGTCGCACCTACTACTTGGTTCGTGCCCGGATCCGGCAAATAGTACATCCAAATACTCGGATTCGGTACTCGGTGAAAATTATCTACTTGGTTTATGCTAAACCTTTCATGGACAGAGTAGTAAACTCGCGATTACCCGTTTATAAAACAATTTACGGAGATGGTCTTGGTAATGTTATTCAAGGGTTATGTGCAAGGATGGCTCCTAAAATAGCACCAATCGCAAAACAATTATCGATGAAAGCTATTGATGTAAATTGGCTCCTGGTGCTATTGGTAATATTGCCAGTAAAGAAGTTTCTGCAGCCAAAGAAAGTCTAACACGATTAATACGATGAAATCTGCAGCCAATGAAACTGGCATCTGTGGAAATCATGCCCACGAATGTCAGTAAAATAATAAACCAAGCCACGGATAAAAAACTTGCAGCCTTGTTAAATTATTATTATTATTATTATACTATAGGTGTGACTCTAACATAGCTGACATGATTGGATATTTGTAACCGCAACGACTGGTATCTTGCTTGCTAATGCCGAAATGAAATCCTTTACATGTACTGTGGTCTGTAACTAAATATGCCTATTAACAGTTGGTGAAACTTCTTTAAAGAACCTTCCATCAAAATTGTTTGCTTGATCCACTTTGCATCCATCAGATGAAGGAGCAAACTTTATTCATATCATCTGGCTCTCTTCTTTTCAATTGGAATGATAAACCTATGAGTTTCTCTATTTGCAAATTAATTATTTTTAGCAAAACATTAACTTTCTTCAGTTCATTCACTCCCATTTGAGATCACCAGTATCAAATGTTTCTTTGCTGGAAATGATCAGGATAATCATTTATGTCATGGTAGGACTTGACTTCTTATCTGGCAACTTTTATAGAGAGAAGTAGGGGTAGGAAGTATCTTTACCTTCCCCTACCTGATATTTTGGTTTCCACTTTTTCGAGTTGAATTATTAGAGCTATTACAAAACCTTGTCCCTTACTGAGATTGACCATTTTTCCATGAAAATCAAAGCCCACAAATTTCAAGCCATTGCTACTTCATGGGCCTTTGTTAACCACATTTTTACAATCTCACACAACCACGTTGGTTCACGAAAGTGAAGGCTTATTTTCTTTGCGGCCAATAGTAGTGGCATGTGCAAATACCATCTGTCAGTAGTCTACGCTATCATAACATTGATAGAAGCAAATACCATCTGTCAGTAGTCTACGCTATCATAACATTGATAAAAGCAAATACCATCTGTCAGTAGTCTACGCTATCATAACATTGATAAAAGCAAATACCATCTGTCAGTAGTCTAGGCTATCATAACATTGATAAAAGCAAATACCATGTCAGAAGTCTAGGCTATCATAACATTGATAAAAGCAAATACCATCTGTCAGTAGTCTACGCTATCATAACATTGATAAAAGCAAATACCATCTGTCAGTAGTCTACGCTAGTTATTCCTTCCTTTTTCCTTCACCAGTCCGTTCAATCCCACCAAACTGGCAAATTCATCTCCATAATACCAGTATGTTGTGTGATGTTAAAATGGTTTGTTGTGTTGCAAGAGGAAAAACTTAATTTATGGATATAATACTTACCTTGTGCTATCGCTGGATTCCCTTCTCCTGCTCGAAACTGACATCATACTAGTTTTGAGTACATGCCCTGGAAAAGAATGGTGCTTTTAAGTACACATGGGTCGTAGTCACGAATTGGATATTGGAATTTTCAGTGTGGGAAAAAGTATTACAAATACACATATTGGGATGGGTGAGTTTAAAAAGACTTTTTTAATATAACAATACAAAAGTATAGCAAAATTTGAGATGCTGCAGTGAGTTTTGAACTCACAATAACTTGTCTGATTGCAGGGACACATAGAAAGACAAATGTGGATGTTTATATGTGAGATGACTGAAAACCTCTTGCTGGCAAAGCTATTAGGTTTTAATAGATAATAAACCATGCTAAAACCATTTCATTACAGATGCAGCCCATAATAAAGGTTCATATTTTGAGACTGCAAGTATTAATTTCAACGTACTGAATTTTGTGTATGTACCCGGTAACATGTGGAATTCATTGTTTCACTTGGGGATCTTTTATTGTGGTGCTCAAATAGTTAGCTAAACATATTTTTGGGAACACAGGAAACTATCTTCCATCATTAAAACTTGTGCAGGTATTGCCAATTGACTACAAGTACCTTGCACATTGTTTGTCTCCATAGAGTTCCAAATTTCTTATGTGCAGATCCACATGTTATGATCAGAGAAGTGCTGATTTTTTTCTGGTAGCAGAAGTTTCATCTGAATCAAAGATATAGTCAAAACAGACCATTGGTTGTAGTGATTTTAGTTTTTCTTAAGAATGAATGTTCTTTCACTGTATATTGATGGAGACTTGGTTGAATCTGTACAAATGGTGGTAACACATCAGTGTTAGAGACATTTGTCAAATCTCCATTCCCAGCATTGTTATGGTTAAAAATGATCTATTATTAAAGCAAGTACATTTGGTGATACCATCTCTGTTAACATTACCAGTCTGGCAATATTGTGAATAAATGTTGGATTAACTAACCCTCTCAAGTGAAAAAAATGCCTCAGGAAGGTATGTGATCCCAGTAGCCATGTTAGCCTGGCAAGCTGCAAGAGATTATGTGTAGCTCAAGAGGGTTTAACATTTTGGCTGAGCTTGATAATAATACAATTTAATGAGCAGTCAGTTCCCATCAGTTACACTTTCTCAGATGAGTATTTATTCTTTGTGTGCTTAAAGAAAAACATGATTTGGATCAATAAATATTTGTAAACTACAATTTGGTGTTTCGATATCAACATCAAAATCGTCAACCCAGTTTCTAGCATAATAAATGTGGTGGCTTGCAGCTTATTTACTTTGTATCTGTTGTTGTTGTTGTTGTAGGGTCTGATGCCATTTTTCAGCACGCAATGAGCCATACATGGTGGCCAGTATTAATGATAGAGGAAGAACCCGGTAAAACTCCTGGAAAGAACCACCTACCCACAAGAAGCTACTGGCAGTGATCCGTAATGGAGCACTTTAGACCACTCAGGCCACTTGGAACCCCCTTTTGTATGTGTACCATTTCTGTAAAATTTATCTCTTTAATTCATCATGCCCATGTTATGCAGGATCATTTAATCGTTATGGAAATTTAATTACTTTAGACCAGAATGATACAGGCTACATTTCTATAGTGTTAATGGGTGAATTCTGATGGCATGACCAAATATTTCTTACATCCTTAATAACATCAATATTGCACATACATTTCAAAATTATCCATTCCTTGTTAATATGGAAGAAATTTCCAAAACCCTTGATATTGTGTTTTTTTTTTCCATCAAGGGTTTGTAGTATTACTGCCAACTGTTTTAATTAATTTCTCTTTGAGTGATGCCATGAAAGCCAGCTTCTGGTAAAATCACATCACTTTCTCATCAGTTTTCATTCGATCAATGTCACACACAGGTCAGTTTATATATGCGTGGCATCCAATTTAGTTGGCCCAAGAAGTTTTCAATTTAGTTAGCCCAAGAAGTTTTCAATTTAGTTAGCCCAAGAAGTTTTCAAGCCGTCCTCCATATGGCAATATAATACACCACAGAAAGTAATGATAACTTTTTGACAGCTTATCTTAAGCCATCATACTGGGCTTGTCAATTCAGTATAGTGGCCCTGTTATAAATTAACCGTTCTGCAGCAGAAAATTGGCCTTGTTAGGAAATCTGCACATATATGATTAGAAGCCTTATATATGGCCTATTATTGAAGGGATCATACATGTATACAATGGGCCTTAAAAGTGGGGTGGCCTTTTGTAAAGCGCAATTACTCATATTCATTTAGTCCTATTGCTTTTACTCAAAACTCGGAATGTCGGACTACATTTTGCACTTTTTTGTGATGAAACCGTAAGATTTATAAAATATATAATACTGAGGACTTTGTATAATGTTTAGAAGCACTAAGCTCTTTACAACATCTATAGTTATAGCACTACAGAAACAAAAAACAAACAAACACCATGAAACTGGAAAAATATTGAAGGTAGGAAACATTATTAGGTCGTTAAGTTTGTTCTTGCAGTCGAAAAAAGTGAGTTTTAAGAGCACTCTTTAAATTGATCACTGTGTCTTTGTGTTTAAATACAATGGGCAATTTATTCTACATTGCAAGGCTCTGGTATGCAAAAGATTGTTGTCATATGACTTTGTTTTCATAGTGGGAACAATGAGTACTCTATATGATTGTCAGAAGATGATTATAAGAATCTTGCTGGTGTATACATATGGGTGAGGCCGGATAGGTATGTTGGACCCAGGAGTTTGTCAGTGAAATGTAGCACAGAGAACAAATTTTGTTTGATTCTGTATTTAATGGATAGCCAGTGTAGGGTACAGAGCAGTGTTGAGGTGTGCTGTGATGGAGGTACTCTAAAGATGATGCTAGCAGCTGGTTTTTTTTGAACTTTTTGAAGTTTCTGGAATATATGATGAGACGAACCAGACAGAACCAATTAGTTAGTATAGTCCAGTCTTGAAAGTACTAATGAACACACAAGTGTTTTAGTGGCATCAACTGAAAGAAAATTTTGCGAATGGAACTGTTGCATCTCAGCTTAAGATATGCAGCCTTTCATATGTTCATGACATGTTGGTGCAATGTGAGAGTACTGTCTAGAGTAACACCTAGGTTTTGTACAGACTGTGAATTTAATGTTGGTGTTGCTGACATTTAGATCTGTTAGTTTCACGATGTACAACAGTACTACTTTGTTTTCTGATGATAATTACTGTAATGGTCAGGCTTTGTTTTCTAGTGATAATTACTGTAATGGTCAGGCTTTGTTTTAGGATTTAATGATAAATATGGTAATGGTCAGGCTTTGTTTTCTCATGATAATTACTGTAATGGTCAGGCTTTGTTTTCTAATAATTACTGTAATGGTCAGGCTTTGTTTTAGGATTTATAATTACTTTAATGGTCAGGCTTTGTTTTCTAATGATAATTACTGTAACGGTCAGGCTTTGTTTTTTTTTAATTTCCTTTGTAAGCTATGTAAGATCAAGAGTTTTTCAATCACTGTCAATGTTAGTCCTGGAAAGACACAAGACAGTACTTCTTCTGATTATAAGGTGTCCAGATAATTACAGAAAAATGCTTACTTTCCATATATGTTTCTTTTTTAAGCTATTCCATCACGTCTTGACTTCACACAGGTGCCAAATATGGATGTAGACCTCAGCGTGACATCAGCTCGACTTCAGTGTACAACATCTGGCTGTACCTATCCATCCCCTTTGATACAATGGCTGATACAGGTATGTCATTTTGCTTGCAGTAAATTGAAGTGATAGATATTAGAATTGATGCATACACATGCAGGTGATATATTGTGATAACATAGTTTCAGTTGTATTAATTTTGTAAAAGTGGTGACCAAAATATCGTTGGCCCATACAGCTGTTAATAAAAATTATACTTCTTATACTTATATTTCTGCTAGTAATATGGCTGATTGCCAGATGTCATTAGCCTAATTAATATTTAATAGATGTCATTGGCCTAATTAATATCTAATAGATGTCATTAGCCTAATTAAAATTTAATAGATGTCATTAGCCTAAATAATATTGAATAGATGCCATTAGCCTAATTAATATTTAATAAATGCCATTAGCCTAATTAATATTTAATAGATGTCATTAGCCTAAATAATATTTAATAGATCTCATTAGCCTAATTAATATTTAATAAATGCCATTAGCCTAATTAATATTTAATAGATGTCATTAGCCTAATTAATATTGAATAGATGTCATTAGCCTAATTAATATTTAATAAATGCCATTAGTCTAATTAATATTTAATAGATGTCATTAGCCTAATTAATATTTAATAGATGTCATTAGCCTAATTAATATTTAATAGATGTCATAAGCCTAATTAATATTTAATAGATGCCATTAGCCTAATTAATATTTAATAGATGTCATTAGCCTAATTAATATTTAATAGCAATTCATTTATGGTACAACTCACATGTATTTTTAGAACCCAATGCTTCGTCATGGGGTGCTAATTACCACCCCCCCCCTTTTCATTCCATGCCAAATGCAATCAAATACTAAGATATCTGCCTTATCTGGCATGCTCTTGGTATCTCCACCTTGTTGTGCCTGATCTTCATTATTGATTGACACCTATGGAATGACCTGCATGTCATAAGTGATTAACAATCATATACCATTCCACCAATCAGTGATCTTTACTTTAATCAAATTTATGGACAATAAAAGTAAATTCAAAAAGTTTTGTATATTTTGTATTGATCTTCTCTTCAGCAATGTAAACTCATCCTACTGTTTATGAAAAAAATCCTTAAAGTATAGACAATTAAATTCCAGTTGACGGCCACTTTTGTTTTTTAAATTAAAAACCCAAAACAAAAACTGAATACATTTTGAATTTACAAATCTAATAACCTGGTCATTGGGCTGACTGTACATACTTGTTCAATGTTAAATACACATGTACTGCAAGGGACTCAGGCCATTTAATTTATGGGGCTAGATTGGTCTTTCCAACAGTGATATTTTTGTTGTTATTGGATTCATCACAAGATAAGTTTATTTCTATTAAGAGAAGGAATGCAATGGTTCTTTTTTATAATACAAATCTCCAGTTTAAACCACATCTGTATAGTTCAGTGATTAGATGTCAGATGAAAGAGTTGTTACTAAGAACTTGTCAAAGCTGGATTAGGGCTCCTAAAACTACACACACACACGGAACAGTTGTCATTTTAATCTTGTGCATGTTTATTGAGTATTATGCACACTTTGAGTTTTATTTATGCATATTTTAATTAAGGTGTTGGCTTTTAATTAATATAAGGGAAAACAAACACTTTTATCCATTGCACAGAACAGTGGTACAGTTTCTGTACTTAATATATTCTTTTAAGATAATCCCTTGCTGAATATATTTCATGTTACAGTGAAATTGGCTCATCTGGCTTTTTGGACAAATGATTTGTAAGGGATGCATTTGCATTTTACACACAAGCATTAATACTATACATCAGGAAAATAGCTAGACAGCCATTGACTGTTCCTTTTTGCATGATGAAGAATATCTGTTTGAGTTTGGGCATTCACATGCTTCTTTATCGTTACCTTTTGTATTATTATTTAATGTAACATTTTAGTTGTAATTGATCATGACTATGACTCTTACACCAAATTACTAATGATATCTGTTTGAGTTTGCTTCTTTATCGTTACTTTTTGTGTGTTATTATTTAATGTCACCTTTTTTGGATGATGATATTTGACTTTGGACATACGTATGCTTCTTTATCATTACATTTTGTGTGTTATTATTTAAAGTAACACATTTCAGTTTTAATTAGTCATGACTATGACTCTTACACCAAATTACTAATGACTTTGCTGAGTGGTCCAAAGCTATCTCTTCGTTACGGATCACTGCCATCTCACCTCTGTCTGCGTGGGTTTGCATCTCAGATTCGGCCAGTGTGGGTTATGTGAGAAAGCTTGCCAGTAGCATCTCATAGTTTGTTGATTTTTTGGGTGTTTTTCCGGGTTCTTCCTCCACCATTAAAACTGACCACCATGCATAGCCTGTCTGACTTCAACAGGATAATGTGACTGGGAGGGACATCATGCTACATGTTAAACTGCCTCACTGCAGACATAGCAATATGACTGAATTTTTTTAAAAATCTACGTTAAAATTCCTAATCATACACACTTCATGGTCATAGTAGATTAAGTGCAATATAATACAGAGTCATATATACTGAACATGCTGATTTCATACCCACATACAAATGAAACTTTTACTTATATTCCAGGGCCAGACAGCATCATTTCCAGTTAATCCAACAGGAACAGGAGGCTCCTGTGTACAAGGAGAACAACTCTACACAAGCATCCTAGATCTCCAACAGAACACCACATGGACTGATAATAGTGACAAAGAAAAAATTGTCTCCTGTAGACTTGAGTATCCAGATTCCAACATGAATCTCATCACATCTGGGTCACATACTATCAGATTTGCTGGTATGCATAACCAAGAGTAAAAATATTTTTAAAAAACTATTAAAAATAACTTTTAGTTCATAACAGGGTTCCTAAAATCTTGCAAAATATGTAACAAGTGAGCACAAGTGTATCCAATGTCTTTCCATCAATTCAAATGCAAGTAAAAATATTTTGCTACATATTCCAACCTCACCTCTATCCTCTTCCATACTCACTTCCATTCCAAGAACAGTCAGTCAGGACAAAGACGTCATTAATGCAAAATTGTCACACAAATATATCTTCCATTTTTTACAGCATATTGGACATTTTATAACAAGAAATATTTGTAAATACCATTTGAAAGTTTTTATCAAGATCAAAAGACAATTGGCTTTTGTTTGTGACCTGTGATGATTAGGGACTGAAAAGAAACTTCCTTTGGCTTTTGTTAGTAAAGCATAAGGTATATCACTAGTGCAGTGTACCTCTACTTGGAGACTTTTATTTATTTATTGGAGATAGCTTTGATTCAAAATCTTAAAATAATAGTTAACAGATTCAACCTATTAACAGGGATCACCTAAATCACTAGCAACTTTCAATGCTTTTTCTTTATGAATACAGGATGTTGTATCTCGTGTAAGGATTACTACTGCCTTGCTTTTGAATTTTCATTGGATTGCACAAGTACATTTGAAATATGGAATATTTAAACATTAATTCACATAATACAACTTTATATAAACCATGCCTTGCTCGTCAGACAAAAGAAGTTTAATTTGCATACTTTGAGTGGTCATTCATGATGTGCTCCAGTGTCCATGGAAGGCAGGGTAAGACCACCATTTAGCTAAGAAATTTAAGGATCTTTCAAACCTGCATGAAAACCAGCCCAGGATTTAACCATTATGCAGGAACCTTCTGTTACTGTCATCTTTTAATTCACTCCTCCGCAACAACCTCTAGATTCTCCACCTTCCCATTGGGCTGAAATGATCTCTCCACCAGGACAAGTTTTCAATCAAAGTTTTCAAATGCATTATTCAGAGTAAGAGATGCTGTATGTCCAGGGTCTAAGATGCCAAGTGGAGAACCCTTTGCATTTGGTTCATCCAGGCTATCCCTCTCTCATAGGTTGAATTTCTATTTTGCCTTTTTGAAGAGAAATTGTGCAATATTCATTGAACCAGACTGAGCACAGTTCATGGAAAATTATTTTCAGTGTCTCTCCTATTCCAACCATGTTTTTATATTTTCTTTGCAAGAAACCATCTTTTAATTGGTTGCTCCACTCCCAAATGAAATGCCCAGTCTCATTCATTTCTATGATAGGGATGAACAAGATTGACTTTTATGGTTATTTTCACAACTTTCTCTGTCTACATTCACTCAGTGCCTCACCAAATCGAAAGCCTATTTTCATTGAGACCGATAATAGTATGGAGATTCATACAGATACTGTCTTATAGTAGTATACACTTTGTCACTATGGGTGAATAATCCTTCCTTTTTCTTCCACATCTTTGTTGGATCACCAGCCTCACACCAAACTCGCAGATTCAGCAACAATAGCAACAGCTTATGTATCAATGATAATTTTAATTTGGATTTTTATTCTGGGGATTGAACTAATTTTAATGATGAAATACTTACCTGTTTGTAATGTTAGATTCCATCCACTTGCCCCACTACTGATGTGTCACTAGTTTCTAGACTGTCCTGAAAAAGAATGAGGGCAGCCCATATATGAATTATATGATTATTACTGGAGGTTTTACTGTTATCATGGAATTAATGGACTTTTTAGTCTGAAAAAAATAATTCTTATCTTATCTTATCTTAATATTTGTAGTGACCAATTGTAATAATGACTGTAGCAGTTTTGTTCAGGTTTGGAGTTAGTAAGATTTTATCATTTTATCTTTGTAGTAAATTTATTGCTATAACATTTACACCTGGAAAGGTCTTACATATAAGAATATGAAACAAGGTTTGAAATTAGTAGTTGTCCACTAGTATTACATTTTCTGTTGGACAAGTACTTTTCATAATTTTAATGGGCAGATATATGTCTAACATCATTTTGTAGGAATCACTAGTGAAGATTCAGCAGGACTGATTATATTTTATATGTCTGCTTGTTTCTCTGGCAACAGAAGTTAAATTGTCTTGTGATGTACATTTAAATTTGTTATAATGATAGACACTACTGAATCTACACTAACTTGTGATCATGATGGGATAATAAAACAGTTTCTTAAACTGGGAATTATTTACTCATTAAAGCGTTGTCTATAGACATCAATATGCATACTTTTTACCCATTTGTTTAAATTGACTCTGTGATTAATTAAAATTACTTAACTAATTACTAGTTAATCTTGTTATCTTTAACTTGCTAATAGTTTTCTTTTAATTATCAGTTACTAGTAATTACCTCTATACTGAATTTTTTTACTCTATTTTCAGTAAAAGAAATTAAGTATTTAGTAGTCAAAAATGTTTCCTACTTGCTTGCATACAATAATATCTCACTTTACCTATGCGTAGCTTTAAAGTTCAAAATTTGACAAAAGCAATTTTGAGATAATTGCTTGGTACAGTACTCATTGTAGCAATAATATTAATAAGTATTTTTGGGTACAGTATTTATTGTAGCAATAGTAATAGTTATTGCTTGGTACAGTACTCATTGTAGCAATAAATAATATTGATAAGTATTATTTGGTACAGTATTTATTGTAGCAATAATAATAATTATTGTTTGGTACAGTAATCATTGCCACAATAATATTAATAATTATTGTTTGATACAGTACTCATTGCCAGAGTATTATTAATAATTATTGCTCGGTACAGTACTCATTGCCAGAGTATTATTAATAATTATTGCTTGGTACAGAACTCATTGCCACAATAATAATTATAATTATTGATTGGTACAGAACTCATTGCCACAATAATATTTATAATTATTGCTTGGTACAGTACTCATTGCCACAATAATATTTATAATTATTGATTGGTACAGAACTCATTGCCACAATAATATTTATAATTATTGATTGGTATAGTACTCATTGCCACAATAATATTTATAATTATTGCTTGGTACAGTACTCATTGCCACAATAATATTTATAATTATTGATTGGTACAATACTCATTGCCACAATAATATTGATAATTATTGATTGGCACAGTACTCATTGCAACAATAATATTTCAGTAGTCAGTGGCTAAACATAAACCTTATTGTCATAAAAATTCAGCCTACATGTATTTTATCAGTATAATAATTTTGTCTGTTATTTATGCATCAGTAAGTTATTTCACACAGAATTATGAAATATGTCACTGCACACTTGAATGTGTTTTGCTTTCTGTAACTTGTGGGAATATGAAATAACTTGTATTATTTAATAATTTCAGTCCGCGTTACAGAGGTATTTTTACAGCAAAACAACCAGAACATCACATCTACCCTGAATGTCACCTCTGGAGAACCAGTTACCTTGACCTGTTTAACAGGAACCAGTCGACCGGCTCCAAATATAGACTGGTATATAGGATCTAGATCAATTGGCAGTGGAACCAATCTGACCTTTACTCCCAGTAACACAGACCACAATGGAATTATCTACTGTCAGGCATACAACACTAACCCAAGTCTTAAAGTTAATTCCAGCAAACCCAGCTTGTTTGTTAGAGGTGTGTATGTATATGTATTAAAAAAATATTTATTTGTTTGTATACATGGCACTCATTTCTTAGCTCTTCTAGTTATAAACTTGAAGAAAGATGCAACATTACACATGCATTCATTCCTTGGTCTAGTGGGTCCAAAATGAAAATGGTGCTTCTCAGACATAACATTTGACAAGAAAAGCAGGCATCTTGAAAATCTTTCTGAGTGGATGGTAATACCAACAAGTTTTCACCCCAAAATACCCCAAGTTTTTATGATGTCTAGTTGATTGTAAATAAAACTGATGCTGATAAGTTCAGTATGACCTCTATAGTAGTCATCTTGAAAATCATGTTATTGTTATTCCTCTTGAGTGGAAAAAATAAATCAGCTTGGGGTTTTCACCAGGGGACGTCTTGTGATGTCTTGTTGGTCACAAAGGATAATGGTGTTGCACAAACAAGCAATATTACAATTACTATAGTCATTTTAGAGTTCCTCTTATTGCTTCTCTGCCTAAATGGATGATCATATCTGTCAGATTTTCAACAAAACAAAGTTTTTAATGTCTCGATGGCTCTGTGTAAAATGGACATGATCTATATCCAATCTGCTATAGTTGATGTTGTTTCTCAAAAGAAATTGCACTCTTTGTTTATCTTGACTGACCATAGACCAGAAGAAGCTTATAGTATGGTCTTTTGTCTGGCATCCATCCAAGCATTAGCACAGGTTTGTTACTGCTCATTCTAAACTGCATAGGGGATTGCCATTTAAATTGACTCTAGTAGGTACAAAATGAAAATACTGTTGCTTGAACATCCATTATAGCCAATGCATCATGAAAATCTTGTTGACTAAATGAAGGATCAAATCATCATTCACTGAAAGACTTCTTATGATGTCTAGTTAAATAAAAATTTTACTGATGAAAGACAAACTGGGTACATGAAAAACTTGTACAAATCATTATGGAGAAGTGAGTTCCAAGTTTCTCCTCTGAATACGTTCCCCGATCACATTACTTTAGGGATATAAGCCTGCTATCTCGCGAATCCAGCCCTACCAAAAGATGAAAATTCGTCTTTTCTGTCTATGCCATATAGACAAAGGGCAATAACTCTTGTCCCTTACCTCCTCTTGCCACCCACTAGGTGTCGTCAGTCTTTAAGCTTCGCTGTATGATGAAAACACGTACAATTAGACCTCCAATGAATCCAAGCCATCTTAGTGTAAATTCGGACCATCTGAAGCTAAATTTGGAATTACTGTGTTGGATAATCATTCCTCTACAGGTTGTATACATTATTTTACCAATTTTCCAATTTTGAGTGACTTTGTCACCTTTCTAGACTTCGGACCAGGTCGCAACGTGGTCAGAGCATGCTTATGGTGGTACTTGCATGTACGACACGCGGCAATGAAGAATTTCGCTTATTCCATTTGTAACAGTTATGATATTAGCGAATTAATAACTTGCTGCATTGATAATTTGTGCTTTGTTTTATCTTCTTTGTCATTTCAGTAGACTACGTCTTTGAATGACCAAGTTGTGACTATTTAATGGCGGACTTCGTGTTGTCGTTATGAGTTCACGCGACACTATCATTTTGCTTCCTCCGTTAGTAACGGTTATGGTAATAGCTTATTATTAACGTGCTGAATTGCTAATTTGTGCTTTGTTTATATTCTTTTGTCGTTTCAGTAGACTTCGTCTTTGAACGACCCGTTGCAACACGCTCATGGCGGTAACTAGTGTTGTCATTACGAGTTAACATGGCACGAAATAATTTTGCCTAATTCGTTAGTAACGGTTATAGTATTATTGATTTAATAATATGCTGAATTCTTAATGTGTGCTTTGTTCTCTTCTTTTTTCGTTTCATTAGCAAAGTTGACAACGAAGGCATGAACGGCAAAACTGGTGTTGGCTATGTGGCAATGATGGAAAATGATGTTGACATGGTACAACAGTCCGCCTTTGAACAGATGCGTAGTTGGGTACATTTGGGGAGTGTTCCCCAAATTTTAGGTTGCCCAGTGGGCGTAAGTCCCCCCGCATGTCCGTGCATGGCTTTCGGGCCTGTAAGTCAGGACGCATGTGTTTTTTACAGGTAACATTGCATCCATTTCATTATGCAATCTCGCCATCACTGCACCGACCGTCCAACCGTCACCAGCCGTCCAGCTGGCCGTCCAGCCAGCCATCCAGCCGGCCCTTTGTATTGCTAACATGGTCCGACCAACTATGATTTATGGGGATTTTAGTGCCAAATCTGCGAGTCAAGCTGTACCGCAGGCAACATGCTAATATTATGACAGAGATTTTTATGAGAAATCTATCCGTCCATCCAAGCCATGACAGCGGCTGGTACCGGTGATAGCCGGGTCGTCACCGACATTCCGGCGGACCACATGCCAGGCAAACCAACCAGTCGTCCAGCCAGCGCCGACCGTTCAGCCAGCTCTGACCGTCACCGTCCGTCCAGACGGCCCAGCATGGTGACCTTATAAGAAACGATCTTAAATCACTTTATATCATATAGGCTTTCTCGTGAACTGGATATAGTCTGATCTCTGTCCAACCCAGAGTTTTGGTCCGTCTGGGTGTGGAGTTTCTCCCCGATCTGAATCTGGTAAGGCTTACTCGAGTTTGCGATCATCCAGATAATTGCACTCGTAGAGTCCGTTTCCCTCAGGATGTGCATTTCAGCGAGAGAGTTCTTGCAACTCCTCGGATTATTCAATGTGGCAGCGCACTTGATCCCGCTCAGCCGTCTTTTTATGCGTCCTTTACAAAGGACGTTGCTAGCGTAATGGTGCCCTTTTTAAGTCCTTTCGATCACACCCTCATGCTCACGCCAGAGATATTATCATTCTTGAGTCAGTGGCACAACCCCTGGAGATACCCCAGACGGAGATAATGGTATGTTCCGCCGCTAGTACCTACGGTTGGGGTACCCACCTGTTGCCGGACTTCAATACCGTCAGCGGCACGTGTGTGCCAGGGGCGAGCCCTCTCCACATCAACCTTTCAGAAATAACGGCTGTCATCAATGCCTTTCATTTCTGGCAGGATCAATTCTTATTGCAATCTGTCCTCCTTATGTCAGACAACTTTGTGGTGGTGACTTGCCTCCTCAAAACAAGGGGGTACCAATCACCAGACCTGTGCAATCTGATCTGGCAGTTTCTACATTGGTGCGACAATCTCCACCTCAATGTACAAATCAGACACATTCCTGGCAGACTCAATGTCTTGGCTGACACTCTTTCTAGTCATTCACACTGAATGGTCACTCGATCAATCGGGCTTTCTTCCAATCGACACACTTTGGGGACGTCCGATCATCGATCTTTTGCAACAAGGTGGAATCGCAAGTTGTCTACCCTCCCATGGTCTTGGTAATGAAAAAAATCCAGAGGTTAAGGGGTCAGAACTGTCAGATGGTTCTGATTACCCCTCTCAGATGGAACAACTCCTGGGTCTCCAATCTACTCGATCTGGCGATAGATCTACCCAGGAAGATTACAGTCAGCCCAAAAATCTTCTCAAGCAACCGCGGCCAGGGGTGTTCCACCCCTGTCCGGACCGTCTTTATCTTCAAGCTTAGCTCTTGTCCAGACAGCCTTGCAAGACAATTTAAATCTTCGATTGTGGAGAGAATCTCGAGAGCAAGAAGGCCCTCTACTCTGAAGGCTTACGAGGGTAAGTGGCATGTTTTCAGGAACTGGTACCATATCATTCACATTGTTCCTCTGAGTGTCACAATCCCTCAACTGGCCGACTTTTCTCTGGCTTTTCGAGGAGAAACAGCTGGCCCTAATTATTATCAAATGCTACCGCTCCATGATATCAGACACATTCCGCCATTATGGTACATGTGCTATCAGCCATGACAAAGATCTGTCAGATTTTTTAGCCACTTTATCGACTAATATCCCTCACCCTGTTTCCAAATGGAATCTGTCCTGGGTTTTAACATGACTCAATTCAGACAGTATTGAGTCTTTAACCCACAATTCGTTAAAGTTACTATCATACATATCATGGGTTTCTTGATAGTCTTAGCTTCAGCATGCAGGGTGAGTGAGTTACAGGTCCTTTCTAGTGACCCGAACTATCTTCTGTTCAAATCAGATGGTTCTGTGGTCCTCTTGACGCAGCCAGGCTTCGTAGCCCAAAAATATGTTACCATCCATTGGCAATCAACGAGTCGTCATTAGCTCGCTTTCTTTTATAGATAAGTCAGGATCAGCAGCCATGCAAGATCCTGTTTGTGCACTCTAGCACCATTTAAATGCATAGAGATGAGTCAGGTCACATACAAGCACCTCTTTCTTCTGGTGATAGCTGGGATATGAGATATCACCATTCAAGCCCTTGCTTCATGGCTGAAGTGGGTTATACGCTCTGTGTACTCTGAGGATTCACAAGATCAGAGTCACCTCATAGAAGCTGTTGGCTGGCATGCAGAGTCAACCTTCTCCAGTGTATCTTAAAGATTTGTCCTCGCAGAGGCAAACCTTGATTCTAGTAGGTCAGGTGTTGGCAGCCCATTTGCCCACCAGACCCATGTACAACAATCAGCACAGCCTATTAGCTTCGCTGGATTCGCCAGATAATTTTTTGTAGGTAAGAAGATTTCAATAACTATCTTCTTAACCATATAAAGTTGTCACATATCACATGACCCTGGGCTGTGTTGCTGATTAAAATTAGGAGACTGGGTTATTGTTCAAATGGGGAATCCAGCCATCATTCCCTAGAGGATACCCGGGGGTGGAGGTCGGATGCTCCGCATTTCCTCCTCCTATTACCTATTCTCCTAAAGTAATGTAATCAGGGAACATATTCAAAGGAGAAAGCAAATTTTTTAGTAAATTATGTTTCTCCGAGAATATTTACCCGATCACATTACTAAGAAACCCTTCCAACCACCCCGCCATGTGAGTATCCTCATATTTTATATACCGCTCCGCTTAAAAACTGGCGACACCTAGTTGGTGGCAAGGGGAGTTAAGGGGCAAGAGTTATTGCCCTTTGTCTATATGACATAGACAGAAAAGACGAATTTTCGTCTTTTGGTAGGGCTGGATTCGCGCTGTAGCAGTCTTATATCCCTAAAGTAATGTGATCGGGTAAATATTCTCGGAGAAACATAAATTACTAAAAAATTTGCTTTCTAGTGAATTTAAAATTCTTGAATTTTCCATCAGAGGTATTTTACTGGATGAAGATAAATTTGCTGTAATTTATAAAGAAATCACAGCATCAGTATGTTCGCATGGTTGTTTCTCAAAATAAATATCACTCATTTAAAAAATAATCTTGTTTTATTTGGATTCTGTAGTAACACTACACTGAATCCACATGCATGTGTAAGAAACAGTGATATAATACATATTGTTGTTGCTGGTTCATATGATATGTGCTGAAACAACTTGGAGTAAGGTTTTAAACCGTCTTTAAAAGTTTTATAGATTGGATAAATTGACAGTGAAGGTAACTTGTACAGAATAATGAACTTTATTAGATAAAAGCTATTTATTTGCATTTATCTCTAGACATGATTTTTCTCCGTTTTAAAACAGAATTCCGCTTTTCTCCTGACTTGAATCCAATTTTTCTTGATATAGTCCGTTTGTTTTTAAATAATGTCCAATCCGTTTATTTTCTGGTTTTTAACCGTTTTTTTTTTTTTTCCCATTCTGCAACAACCCTTGTAATGTATTCGCTCCATATATTAGTTAGCTCACGACTATTGTAAAGAGTATTCTGATTAGTCAAAAGTTTAAATTCATCCAATGAATCTTCATGTAAAGAAAACTGATGACAGTAGAAAGAAGAAGTGTGCTTGCAAAAAATGGCATTCCTAGTTGTTGAGAGAGACGATTACACAAAAAGTTTAGATAAAGGTTTTAAAAAAACCGGAAGGGAATGGCTGGAACAAATTGTAGACGGAAATTTAAGTGGTCAGTTTATACGAAAACTAAACACTTGAGGACTGGCATTTTGTGCCCTCTGCAATAAATACACTACAGAAGTCGTAGTTGAAAGAGTCTGGAACCGCACCTACAAATGAAGCTGCATACGAAAAAAATGAAGCACTCTGTCTAAATATGTGCACTGCATGTCGACAATACAAGCTGTAGCTTGAAAGGAAAAAGGCTCTCGTTGAGAAAGAAAATAAACGATTGCACATTGAGCCAGCAAAATCATTGGTGACAAAAAGGAAGACTAAAGAAATCTTTCTTAAAGCCGCAAAAAGAGCTCAACTGGCATATCAAGAGGTTGTGTTCAGTGGACAAAAAGACAAGTGAATATATGGGATTATTTGTATATACAGTGGAACCCCGTTATCGCGGGGTTTTGCAGTATTGAATCTTTTTTTCAGCAAACACCGCTTTCCAGCAAACATTGCATTGGTATATGTACATGTACTTGTGTCTAATGTAAGAAATCGAAGTATCGGACTCCTCTTAAATGGAATGCAGTAATAAGAATTATTAAAAAAACGTGGACGGATACTATATTTATAAGTTATTACTTTGCGTTAGATAGTTTTACTAATTTTTATTGTTTTTCCCCCGAAAATACATATTGATCAATAACACCCCGACTTATGTTATATAATGAATAGGGAGGGTATTAGCATCGTTTACTATCGTGCCGTCGTGGCACGCAGTTCATTCATAATGCATGCAATTCCATTGGAAGATTGCACAGATTTTAAATATTCAATAATTTTGTCCAAGACCGTTGTGTCTGAATTTAATGTCCAATATATAGCATGTACAGAGTATTAACACCATTTACTTACTGTCTGATAGAGTACCGTCATGGCATGCAGCTAATCCATAATACCTGTACCTAATTCCATTGCAAAAATTGCAAACGTATTTAAACTATTCAATATTTTTGTCACAAATCATTGTGTCTGAATTCAGTGTGAAATATTAACAGAAAATTAATCCATTATGTTCCAGGGTCTATGAACGGTGTATATACAAATTGTTAATTTGATGTTCCATAACGGTAAAATAATTTTATATATATACAAAAAATAGGAAAGTAATGACGAGTTCATTAACAAACACCATGCACATAAAATCCGAGAACTAAATCATAACATGCAGCGAGTCTGTAATGGTCACACACAACTGGTATAAAGTTTTTTTCCAGCTGTACGCAAGTACAATTTCCATCTAGCAAAGCCAACACTGTTTACTAGTCAAATGATTTCTTCTAATAACACCGCCAAGCCCAGAAAACATATTGATGTTTTTTTTTATTTTTTATGTATATTAATTTGTGAGAATCTTGTATCAGCCACCACATTGTCGGCTACTTTGTTGTTTATACAGTTTAAGAACATGTATCTTTACTCTTGGATTAATAATAAGTTATATTTCTGATGTTTATTAAGGCATAACAATTCTAGGACCTGGTGAAATTAATACATTTCAGAAGCCACATTTTAAACTCTATTTCTCATACTTTATTGTATTGTATTATATTAGAATTCATCCACGATCTCTTCCCCAAAATCATTATAAATGTTTTTTGCACAAAGTGCATTGAACGACTTTCATTTGTGAACTTGCTTTTCTGTAACGGTTAAATATTTATTAAGAAAAAGAAGGGGGAAATAAATAGCCATTTCATAAGCAAACCCAATACACATGTAAAACCCGAGAACTAAGTGCATTAGGCCTGCAATGGTCACAAGTCACTTTTATAATTGTTTTTAAAGCTGAACAGATGTAAATTTCATACCCTCTCAATTTCCAGCTAGTGAAGTAAACATTATTTACTGGTTAACTGATTGTGTCTAATAACACTGCCAAGCCCAGAAAACATGTTGGCGGCTTTCGTTTTTGATATTTATTAAATTGTGAGAAGTTTTTATTAACCACCACATTGTAAGTTGCTTGGTTGTGTGTGCAGTTAAAGAAGAAACACACGACGGATATTGTTTAGAGCAATGATTGTATACAGAATTAATTGAAGACAGACACAAAGACCACTACTTCATGTTTATTTTGGCATAACGCTTCAAGAAGAAGAAAAAATCGTGTGCGGATAAATATACGAAATTTCGGTAGCCATGCCGCGACCGTGTTATATCCGATTTCGCGTTATGGCGGGGCACGTTATAGCGGGGTTCCACTGTATATGGTGTATTTGGGTGTTTATTTTACATATTTGTTATGAAAAGAGATAATAAGTGTAATATATTAGTGTCAAAAAATGTCTAATTATTGACTTAATTTAATAATTATGATATGAACACTGACAATGCACATGAAATAACTTAAGTATCAATTGTATTGGAGAACAAATTCATGTGACAATAAATATTGTAAAATTATTCAGATTTTTGGTAAGTTTGTTAGTTTTTCAAATGATTATTTTATTACATATTATGGTCACAAGTTGCATCAGGAGCAGATTTTCATGCATGTAAAATGCAGTTTTAGTCAGTAGTCTTCGACTTCCGGAACCCCTGATCAGGGGCGTTGCCCCTCGAGACCCCATTGGGGGAGTATCCCTAAACCCCACTTTCACATTTTCAGTTTGTTTTTTTTAAAGGTCAGAATCATGTCTGTGTCTCCGAAGTTATTACTAACTGAGTATTCAGCCATTTAACCCTCGCCTATGTTTTTGATAATAGATATTATTCTGTAATATATAAGAAAATCACAGTATTTTACTAATATTATAACTTTTAAAGAAAGTTAAGTTATTTTGCCAAATAAATGTCACTCATTTAAAAAACAGGTTTGTTTTATTTGGAATCTGTAGACTGAATCTACATGCATGTGTAAGAAACAGTGATATAATACATACTGTTGTTGCTGGTTCTTGTGATATGTGCTGAAACAACTTGGAGTAAGGTTTTAAACCATCTTTAAAAGTTTTATAGATTGGATAAATTGACAGTGAAGATAATTTGTACAAAAAGGTGAACTTCATTAGAGAAAAACTAGTTATTGGCAGTTATTGTAAACGGAAGTGAAAAAAGAAACGTTCTTTCAAAGCCGGCCGGCGTAGAACAGGAAGGATTCCAGTTATCTCCCTTTCACTCGTAACGGATAAACAACTTAAAGATTCTGCCGTTAATTTCAATAACCTGGTTCAAATTCCTCTTAAATCGTCAACCGTTGTGTCAACTGTCCCAGGGATACCACTACATATTGCATTATTCAATGCTCAATCAGTAGGATCACCGGAAAAGCGCACAGAAATTGTTTTATCAATGACCAGAATATTGAAGTCTTCTTTAATGAGCTACTGCCCAGTTTCTAATCTCCCTTTCATATAAAAAATCTTAGAAAAGGTTGTTCTAACTCAACTTGTATCTCATTTGAATTCAAACAGTCTAGTTTAGCAATGTACAGTCTGCATATCGCCCTTGCCACAGTACGGAAACTACTCTTCTGAAAGTATTTAGTGACATTATCTCTGCTTTGGATAGTGGAAAGATTACAGTCCTCACTCTCCTGGATTTATCTGCAGCATTTGACACAATAGACCATGATATATTACTTAACCGTCTCCAGCATGTATTTGGCATTCAGAATATAGCCTTACAGTGGTTCAAGTCCTACTTAGTGAACAGGACACAAATTATATCTGCAAATGGAATACACTCCAGCCCAGTTGACATATGTTATGGTGTTCCACAGGGATCTGTTCTTGGACCTGTTCTCTTCATTGTGTACACTCAGCTGCTCTCAAGTGTCATAGATCATCACCCTGTGGTGCACCAATTGTATGCTGATGACACCCAACTATACAAGTCTAGCCACCCAACTGAAGTTGGTGCTACCATCCATGGAGTAGAGAAGTGAATTTCGGATGTGAAATCATGGATGACATGTAACAAGCTGCAGATGAATGATGATAAAACTGAGGCTATTCTGATCACAACACAAAGACTTTCTCATTCACATCCTTTACCTCAGACAATAAATATCAGCAACACTAGCATTAAATTCTCACAGTCAGTACGAAAGCTATGTGTGACTTTAGACAGTAATCTCACATTGCACCAACATGTCATGAACATCTGCAGGGATGCATATCTTGAATTGAGACGCATCAGTTCCATTCATAAATATCTTTCTGTTAGTGCCACGAAAACACTTGTGTGTTCATTAGTACTTTCAAGACTGGACTATTGTAACTCAATTCTGTCTGGTTCATCACAATATTTGCTCGAGAAACTTCAAAAAGTTCAAAACACAGCTGCACGGATCATCTTTAGAGTACCTCGATCAGAGCACACCTCACCACTGCTCTGTACCCTACACTGGCTATCAATTCGATACAGAATCAAACACAAAATTTGTTCTCTGTGCTATATTTCAATGACAGACTCCAGTCCAACATACATATCCAGCCTCACCCATGTGTATACACCAGCTAGATCCTTACGCTCTTCTTCTGATAATCGTATACTCATTCCCAAGGTGAAAACAAAGTCATATGGACAACGTTCGTTTGCATACCAGGGCCCAGTGACGTGGAACGAATTGCCCATTGAAACTAGACACAAAGACACAGTGGTCCCTTTTAAGAGTGCTCTCAAGACTCACCTGTTTCGACTTCAGAGACAAACTTAGTGACCTAATCATGTTTTGTATCTTATACTTTTTCAGCATGTTTTTTATGTTTTCCAATTTCATTGTTTTTGTCATTTGTTGTTCTGTAGTGTAGTCATATCATTATTGATGGTGTAAAGCGCTTAGAGCTTTTATAGATTAGGCGCTATATAAAGTCCTCATTATTATTATTATTATTATTATTATTAGAGAAAAACTAGTTATTGGCAGTTATCCAAAGTTATTACAGAGTATTCAACCATTTAACCCTCACCTCCATTTTTCACACTTCTCACTGTCAATGTTCATCACTTAATTTTTCAATAGCTGATATCCAATGTGACCACCATAGCAGTCATTGAAAAAATCTATTTGTTACTTCACTAGATAGAATCTGTTTTTACCATAAGACTATTTATAATGTTTTCTTGGTCCTAAATGAGCACAAAAATAAAGTTCTGATATCCAATATGGCCACCGCAATATACATCTTTAAAATCTTGACATAGCATCTCTTAAGAATTTTTCTGTTTTCATATGAAATGCAAGTAGGAAACCCAGTTTGAGGACTATTTCTGACTACATCCCAATACGTAGACTTCCAGGCATTTTTTCAGTAGCTTAATGCCTAGTGTTAAAAACATTCTTTTCTATTGGTTATTTTGCTCGCACATGAGCAGAAGGGGAAAAGTTAGTTTTTAATTTTGTTTTCTTATGTTGTTTTGCTTTACTCTCTGTTTTTCGTATGGAGATCACTCTTTATTAAAAATGCCCACCTTATCCTACTTTTTGCACAGGTTCACCTATCTGTGTGCATTTCAGGCTGGTCTTAGATCTGAGGCCAACAAGTCTAACCTCTGGACATAAAATTGCATTCAGACCATTGGCAAATTTTGGGTGGAAAAAAAATGGGTCCTTAAAATTTGGCTTTTCTTCCTATATTTTGTTGTGCAACTAAACCTTCCAGATTATTCGCTATCATTGTAGAGCTATATCTGTCCACCTTTCTGTAAAACCACCCACTTTAGTGTATCATGCATGACCTTGACATACATGCCAACCATTACACTTTTGGAATAATTATTACTCTTTCTTTCACTAAATTACAATTAAACGTACACCGCTCCCTCGATAACTCGCGCCTTGATAACTCGCGAACCCGCTTATAACGCGGTGTCCGGCGTGGATCCCGTTTTTTTAAAGAAAATATTTTTAAAAATGAAGAAAATCGTGATCAGAACTGGTGAATGAAACCTTGATATATCGCCCGTTTTATCGTCGAAAATGATGGTTAGTGCCCGAAAAATTAGAATCAACATCGTGAAATTTTCAGGTTTTAATAAGGAATCGCATATCTTGTTAGATTTTATCAGGAAAAATATTTTCTCAGTTCACTGTAAATAATAATACTGTATATGTATAGGGGAAATTAGTGTTTTAATCATTTCATTGTGTTGCAATGTAAGCAGTATAATCGTTGCATGTTCTCTTCTATTGAAACATGAAAAGAGTCAATTGACCGTCACATCGATGCCCGCAAGCACATCTGTGAGAACCTAATTAAATGCCGGCTTCGTTTTGATCGACGACTTGGGGAAGTGTTTGTTGCATTGTAAAACTCAATTAAAATAGACCTGCTTTGTTTTATAAGGCGGTCTTTTGTATAAAATCAGGTAAAAGACGTACAATACAAAAGTTCAATGGAATGCAAATCCTACATGCATAATAAACTCTTGTGGTCAATATCGTGTCTCAACATCAATCAAATTAGTTGGACCAATCGAACATGGTTTCAAATAGTATGTACTTATTGTCATTAAAGTATATATTAATCAGTAATTTATCCTAATCATTTGTAAATGGGATCATGGAGAGCAAGGGAATCAAGCGAAAGGCGTACTCGATGAAAGAAAAGCTTACTGTCATAGAGAGGGTTCGTAATCATGGTGAATCAAGATCAAAAGTTTGTAGTGAACTTAAACTTGCCGAGTCGACACTCAGAGGTTGGCTCAAGGATGAGCAGAAATTTCGGGATTATTTGCATGAAGTTGATTCTGATGATGGATTTAAACGGAAACGGGCACGCACTGCAAACGACACAGAATTAGATGATGCTGTGTACACCTGGTTCACACAACAACGTGAACAAAGTGTTCAGATTTCGAGAACAATTCTCAAGGTCCAGGCAGAGAAAATGGCAAAAACTATGGATACTGAATCAAATTTCATGGCAAGCCATGGATGGCTTTGGAGATTCCAGCGCCGACATGGAATAAAACAAAATTCTTTGTCGCGAGAGATACGCTCAGCAAATCAGGCGGCCTCATCTAGTTATCCAAACCAACTCCGAGAGATACTGACCCGTGATGGATATACAGACGACCAAGATTATAATTTTGATGAGGCTGGTCTATGCTATCGGATGATTTAAATATTTTTTTTATATATTTTTTTTTACATGTCTGACGTTTAGACCCATTAAATTCATGGTTGGTAATGGTTTATCTTTGTAATTTTTTTTTTTACATTTTACTCTATCTATCTAATCAATCTATCTATGTATCTATTTAGTGATAGCAGAATTTTATGTTTTAGATCAACACAAGTTTCGACGTTATCGTTTTTCGATATGAATGTTATCTTTTTTGATAAAATAAATCTTGATTCATTTTGAACAAACAATAAAACTAGAATGTATCCAAATCAACACAAAAAGCAGTGACGTAATACACAATGTGTTTAGCGATACACATGTTAAGAATATTGATACCTCGTGGAATAATGTTTGTTTTTACGATCTTTTCAAGATATTTTTTCAAGAAATTAAAGGTAATTTATAAAGAAAAACGAACAACACCTTTGAAAAGAAATATTTATTCACAGTTATTTTCAGCACGATTATAAAACGAGTATTTAACAATGCACCCCCCCCTCCTTTCGCCTCTGTCGATCTCCCATCACTTTATTAGTTTTTTTTATAGGTCCCTCGGTAACTCGCGCCCTCGCTTATAGTGCGGTCGATGTTTTTGGACCCCGTTGTGCGCGAGTTATCGAGGGAGTGGTGTATATGGATTGTTTTTTTTCAGTAGATCCACCTTCCCAAAAAAATCAATTTTTTGTTTTCTCCTTTTCATTACCTAACATTCCATCAATCCCACACACTGTATTTTAGAAAATACTGCTTTTAGGTAACTACAATAAAAGAATATGCTTGTCTGTGGACTTGCATGCACTTTCCTAACAGTATCATGTTCTATTTGTAGCAACTATCTTATTGCTTAGAAACATACTTTCTCTGCTTTCAAACTTTTGACCTCAAATTCTTTTTCTAGCATCTGTATGGCTTAGTGAGGAGAGAACAGACTGGTTTTCTAATTTTGAACTTATGCATGGATTCTTTGTTCTAATTCATATTTAGTGCAGAACCAGTCTAAAGGTATTTGGACTTAAAAAGTATATTTTATTTTAGTCGATGCATATATGAGAGCAAAAATATCTCTTTTCAACAAAAAAAAAAGTAACAGAATCCTCCAAATCTGACGACACGTGCAACATGATGTGACATCTATTTCAGGCCATGCGGAAAGAATTTTAATATTTGGCGCTAAAAGTCTTAAGATGGATTCTAGTCGATGTATGAGTAAACTAAAATTGCTACGTATGAAAATTTTAAACAGTAAAGGATGTTTAAAGATGAGAGGGGCAAATAAATCATTGTTTATTGAAATTTTAGCATGTTATATGTGGATTATGCTTTTTCTGCCAGGATTCTGCTTTTTGACCAATTGGATTATGATTGTGTGAGGCCGATAAGTTTGATGCATGTGCATGTGGTAGCAGGTGTGAAGATTTCTGGTTCAAAACTATAACGGAGGGTGTGGCTGAAAACGTTAGGTCACACAGTTACAAGCGAACAACGTATCCAGTATCCAAAAGAGTGATTCGTTCGCCTACTGATGGCCTGCTTGTGACTATAGATACACTCATTACAGAGTAGTTCAAAAAGAAATAGGTACCACTAAAGTTGCCTATGATCTCAATGTTGGTTGTCAGTTTTTCAGTGATGGTGACCTGGTGAGGTTGCACCATATTCTAAGAAAGAAAGGGAAATCGCCTAAACTACACGTTAAATGGACTGGACAATGGTGGATTGTGAAGAAAGTAATGGATGTTACATACCTGATCGCAAGGAACATTAATAAGTTGACTCAGATTATTCACTTCATTTGACTTAAACCATGCTTGATGAGACCTAAGGGTAAACATAAACACACCAGGAAGTAATGTACCTGCATTGAAACCGAGAGGGAGGAAGTGTCGTCATATCCAATTACAGCTCAAAGGACTTATTTAATAGAAAGAAGACAAGCCACTGTGTTGCATTAAGTTACAAACAATAATAGGAATCTTGTTCATTTATTTCATGAACTGCTCTGGTGGCCTAGTGGTTTGAGTGTCTACCACGCAAATGGGAGGTCATGGATTCGATCCCTGGCCGAGTCATACCAAAGACTTTAAAAAATGGTACTAACAGCTGCCTCGCTTGACGCTCAACATTAAGAGGTTAGTGTTAGGACTGGTTGGCCTGGTATCTGGATAATGTGACTGGGTGGGACATCATGTTACGTGTCTGCAGCATGATGCCCCAGTACTAGACATCACTATAAACTGCCTCACAACAGACATCATAGTGATCTGACTGAAATTGTTTTAAAGCTGTGTTAAAATTACTAATCAAACAGACATTTATTTCATGTAGCACTGACCAGTGATAAAAATAAATTGAATGGGTGCGTAATAATCGTTTCCCTGTGATTAATAATTAGTTGGGCATAGGACAAAGTGTCAAATTGGTTGAAATACAAAAGCCATGCAGTTAAAATCAAATTGAAATGTGCCCAGCGGCTGTGTAGATAGTGTGATTCTAGTTAATTTATTATGTGATGACAGATGTATATATGTTTTTTCAATTGATAAGTCATATAGATTCATTGTGTACAGTGTTAGAGCAGTTGTTGAAGTCATTTGCTGCTTAAATCCAGAGTTTGGTAAATTAGATGTTTTTGTTTTGTTTGGCTCTTTGAGTGAAGCAGAGATAAATTGATAAGAGAAGGTGGTGTTATTATGAATGATTTTTGGGAGGTTAGTGGACTGTCTCCTTTTTGTTGTCCCTGTAGAGTTAGTTATTGTGGCAAACAAATAAGTGATGGCAGTGTCAGGTCTAGTTTGGTCTGGGGATGACCATGTATGTCACACCAGATTGGTGTTGAAGTCATGGTTGAATTGTTTTTAAGGTTCATAAGAGAAGCATTACTCTGTGAAGAATGCATTCTCTAACCTCGTACACAGGAAGGTTCATGTGTATTATTTGTCAATGATCTGCTAGCGACTTGCAAGTGGAAATTGTTTCGTAGAGTGTATTTGATAAATTGTTTGCTATCATCTTGTCAATCATAATGTGAAACTTCAGTTGTATGGAAATTTGGGGTAAACTTATGACTTCTAGCATGAATTGTGCCAGCGTTTGACAATTGTTAGTAAAGATCCATGGTGTGTGTTAATAACAAGATTAGATTTATTGCACAAAATTTAGTATTAATACAGGTATAGAGGTACTGTCATTATGTTAATTGCCTTTATGTAGCATTCATTATCTTGCATGGGACTCTAAATGTTTATAATTTAACTGTATGATAAAATTTATCCTATATGAAAAAGTAATTAAATTGCTCCCCAAAGAAAAAGTAATGTTGGCATAACAGCACTTTTTGTTCTTTTCTTTCTTTCTTTCTTTCTTTCTTTCTTTCTTTCTTTCTTTCTTTCTTTCTTTTGTCTTTCTGTGAACCGCTTTAGCTCATGCATGCAGGGTTCATAAAAGGTAGACTATGACCAAATTAATAAGACTACATGGAGGTCATTGAATGAGATTTCACAAAAGAAAGCTTGGTATGTAGAAATATTCTCCACAAGATGTCACAGCAACTCCATCAAGACACAGAGAAATGATTTATTTTATTAATCCTTCCCAATCTATCTCCATTCCAACAGCAGACTTTAAAAAAGTCATGTGAGCTCTGCTTTCTATACAGCTTTCTATGTACTTTTTATATTAATATTTTAAGAAATATGCATCTTAGCTAATTTTAACTTATTCATTTGACAGAAAAGAGAGGTACAGCAGTCTCATTTAGTAAATCTGTCCATGCAAATAATTTGAGGACAGTCAAACAATCAGCTCCTCCTGAGAGTGGGTTTAAAAAAAACAACCAAAACAAACAAGACAAATTAAAAATCCAAAGAAAGTTACTTTGTAAAAGTGGGTTTACTTGACAGCATTTACAGTTAAAGTTATATTTATTTTTAAAAAAAGCATTTACAAGGATAGCAACTGACATGACAATCTACAGTTTTGTCTCAGTGTAGCTTCTATAGACCTAATCCTTAAGATTCATTAAGGCATTGTTGTCAAAGTTTGGTTAAACATTGTCTAAATTTCAGTGATGGTATTTCTGATTACAAACTATGTTGTTTAACATCATAGTCTAAATTTCACTGATGGTATTGCTTATCATAAATTATGTTGTTCAACACCATAGTCTAAATTTCAGTGATAGTGCTATTCATAAACTATGATGGTCTGTTGTCTCAATTTCTCTCTTGTTTTTATTTAGATTTTGTTTTTCATTAATAAAACATGACTTACTACTAAATTATACAGATTTTCAATGAATCTTTACATCAGCCTGAAGGTCTAATACGTTTTTAATCTTCTAAACTTCATGAATTCAAACCTGTTGTTTTTCATTTAATCATTTCAGTCAGAGTTACAGAGGCATTTTTACAGCTAAACAACGAGAACATCACATCCGCCCTGATTGTCAACTCTGGAGAATCAGTTACCTTGACCTGTGTGACAGGAACCAGTCGACCGGCTCCGAATATAGACTGGTATATAGGATCTAGGTCAATTGGCAGTGGAACCAATCTGACCTTTACTCCCAGTAACACAGACCACAATGGAATTATCTACTGTCAGGCATTCAACATTAACCCAAATCTTAAAGTTGACTCCGACAAACTCAGTTTGTTTGTTAGAGGTATACACACACACATACAAACAGGCATACACACACACATGCATACATACATTTCTGTGTTTTGTATCTGCCTTCGTCTCATGATATGGTTGGTCCTCAATTTAAATATTGTTTCTCAGACATCCAATATGGCCATAGCAGCAGACATCTTGAATTTTTTTTTAACCATCTGAGTGGATGATAATATCAAAATTAAGTTTACAGAAGATGCAAGAGTGCAACACATGCAACTTTGACATTAACTAGAGTACATTCCTACTTTACTGATGGTTATAGATGTTCTAAATAGTTACATATGTATTCATGTTTTAAGAATTAGTATTTGTTCCTGAAAATCAGTAGTTTTGTAACAAGCAGTCAGTATGTTTGTGCTCAGGTGTTGGCAGCTATGGCGATATCTGTTTGGTCATGATGAATATTGTGTTGCACAGATTTACTCTTGTGTCTGTGTAAACATGGTCAGTATCTGCATCCATTGTTCTGCAGCAACATTAACAACAACAGTAACATTGGGGTCAACAATGCTAGAAAGTTAGAAAAAATTGTGTCTAGAAAGTTTGACACGATTACTTGTTTGATATTTTGCTGAAAGGGAATCATTCAGCACTAGTTTGTTTTGTAGGAAAAAGCAAGATTGTTTGACAAAAGTGACTATATAAAGAGCTATTTGAGTTCTTGCATTTTCAACAGGGACAACAGGGATCCCACAAGAACCACAAACAATTTAAGCTCTTCTTAGTTGAAATCATGTTATTTCAATGAGATTTCTTTATCACAGTATCCTAAAATCCCAATAGAATCCCACTGAGATCTTGGTTAACATTCTTTGGGGAGGGGGTGAATATTGTTATGGTCCTTAACAAATACATCTCTGATTGCTTTTTGTCTTTTTTAGTATTATGCAAGTCATCATTGGCACACAGATAGCTGTCAGCTTTTACTGATGGAACACAAAAATACCAAATATATCCAAGCCAAATCCTTTTGAGTTATTTTTTAATCCACTACTCACATAGCAATCCTGACATATAGACAGCTTGGTAAATTGTAGTCTATATTTGTTGTACTGAGATCTGTGGTCAGGGTGTCAAACTAATTTTGCACGAATACCCCCAGATGCTTACAACTACACATATTTGTTTCATGCAAAATGTTTGTTTGATCAGGCTGTTGCTTACAGAATTTTCTCAGAAGGAGCAGCAGAGAGGGTTAATCCTACATCTCTAATTGGGTTAGATTTCAAGCAAATAATTTAAATGCTCTGTTTCTCAAATTAAGGCTTAACAATTTTAGGGTTCTGTTTGTCCATTATGGCTTTCTCGAGACGGAAAAAAAATCTCAAAACCAACCAAGGCTTATTACGGAGAAAGGGCTGGAAAAGGGCTCGATGCAAGGGATATATGCAAAATTTTTCTAACCAACTACCCACATCTGTTTCCAAGCACTACACTATATAAAAAAATGCGATTTTAGTGGGCTCTCTACCTGTTTGCTATACCAAGCAGACAAGGAGAAGGTAGACGGGTGAAAAGTAAAAAATTATGGTGTCGCATTTACGTTCGATCTGTATAGCCGCATTGCCAATTGAACACATGTAGGCAGGTGCTATACCATGGACAAGGACATGTGAGTGTGAAGAGAGAGGTATACAGGCCCACTTTCTCAGGTAGCTAGCTGCCAGTGACCGAGCTAGGCTACACATGATACAGGACAAGCGAGAGTGGAAGAGAGAGGTATGTGGGCCCTCTTTCTCAGGTAGCTAGCTGCCTGTGAACGATCTAGGCTACACATGATACAGAACAAGTGAGAAGTGATAGAGAATGAGTTAGGCAGGCTGGCCCTCTCTCTCGTATCGATATGGCTTGTGGTAGTGTGTGCAGATGTCTTATGGAAAATATTTCTAATCAACTACCCACATCTGTTTTCGAGCACTACTATATAAAAACAAATGTGATTATAGTTGGCTCCTATGGGAAATCAAAATTTTGTATAGCATTTATATGCATTTGTATAGCGGTCTTGCGAATCGAGCCTATTAATCCATATATATATATATATATATATATATATATATATATATATATATATATATATATATATATATATATATATATATATATATGTAACAAGGAACGGCTCGATTTATGTAGGGGCTCGTTGTTACAGGGCATCCTTATGCAGGCAGGTAGTTACTGGGCAGTATACGTGGTATGGCTAGGGTATTAGGGGGCTAGGGTCACACAACGAAACCAAAACACAGAATCGTATTTGTTGTTGTGTTTTTTTTATTTGTTATGAATTAAATCATATGATATAACAATAATGGTAGGAGAATCGTTAACAACCAGACTAGCTCGAGAGCAGTTAGAGGCAATAAAGAGATTAATCCCTGTGAAAGATTCTGTCAGACAAAAACTTCAACAGCATCAGGAATCTCAAGTTGATTTAGCAACAGGTGCTGAACAATTATCAAACCTGTTACTACGGCTACTGAGAAGGCTGCCATGGCTACTAAGAAAGCTTTATTGGGAGATATTACTGATGAACAGCAAGGAGAGAAAGCTCACCGGAAATAATTAATGAAGTTGCAGATATCTGCCGATGACTATTTGAAGGTGGTATCATGGATATTGGTGTTTATCGAAAATTTATTGACGGACTTATTCATAATTTTCAGAGCAATTAGATAAATAAATAAATAATATTTACTCCAGAAACTTCAAAAGGTTCAAAACACAGCTGCTAGGATCATCTGTAGAGTACCTTGATCAGAGCACACCTCACCACTGCTCTGTACCCTACACTGGCTTTCGATTAATCGCAAAACAATTATCGATGAAAGCTATTGATATTATTTGTGATAAAGGTATTAGCATTGTTGCTGATGTTGCCGGTAAAGCATTTTCAGCGGCCTAAGAAAAACTAATCACGGTGACATGACGACGAAAAAACCCATCACCGGGAAAACTACTATCTAAAGAGATTATCCTTGTGAGTGTTAGTAAAATAATAAACAGCACGGTTGGTCAAAAAATAGCAGAACAAATAAATGAAGGATTTGATGCTCAGGGAAATATTACTGCAAATATGATTGCGAGAACTGGTTTGAAATCCCAAGCGAGATCGCGATTTAGACCAAGAAATATATAATAAAATGTTCAAATCTTCCCCAACTCAACATTGGATATGGATGAGCCAGTGCGCAAAAATGATTCTCTAAATAATTATCAGTTTTATCCATATAAAAATACAACCAAACGAACAAAGGAGAATCGAACTTCAAGTTTATGATACGAGTAAATATTATCTACCCTCTGACGGATTTATTGAAGTAGAAAGAGAACTTGTAACAAATATTGAAGCTAATACGCCATATGACCCAAATCTCCAAGTTGGTTTTATCAATAGTGGTATTATGGCATTATTTAGTAACACTACATATATGATTGATAATAGAGAGATTGAATCTATTCAGAAGAATGTTGATATCACCACATCAGTAGTGGGATTAGTAAGATATTCTGATGATTATACAAGATTGGCTGGATCATCTATGATGTTCACTAAGGATGTTAATGATCATGCTGAACATATTCAGTATACTAGGGTAAAGGCAACACGGGATACTGTGGTTGATCCAGCGTCGGCCAGATATACGAGACCAGGTACTGCTTTTGATGTCACAGATATTAATCCTAATTACAACCTGGGATTTGCAACATGTACATTAATGTTGAAGGTCCGCATAGATTATTTCCATGCGCGATTCCACTGCATCATATATTTGGATTTTGTAGAAATGTTACAAAAGTTATCTTTGGAGCTAAACATACAGTTGTCCTTGTGCGAAAAGGTGATGATAATGATTCAATCTGGCGACATGCTGATGTTCCTGCTGGTAAAGTAAATATAGCAAAACTTACGCTATGGATGACAACAATGACTCCATCAATCATCACAAATCAAAATTACTATCATTTATGAGTGTAGGTGGTAAATCATCACTGTCATGGCTAACAACAACAACAGCTAGTCTGCAAGGTACTATCAATGGAGATTTTTTATGGCATGTTACATCAAACAGGGAAATTTCTGCCCCTTGACACATATTTATTGCATTTCATTATTATACACGATTAAATTCTCAAACGCGCAGCATATGATATTTGATCAGTTAGGTGTTAACCAAATCTCATTAAGGAAAATGTGTCAACAGTAACCATCTGTGACTATTTTACTTAATTACAACCAAAATCAAATAGCCCGCGCATATCGCAGAGAGAGAGTAACTTGAACACCTTTTTTTATCTTTGCTAGCATCAATGACAGCCCAGCTAATTATAGCATGATATTATTTTGTAAATCATATATATGTGCAATGCAAATTGGTCAATTTTTATTCAATCTACTGGCACCTGAGATGGCTAAAACTGAGTTTTAATTGAAGAAGAGCTAACTCCAAAGAGGCCAGTTGAAATTTGTTTCTGACAAGACAACTTAAAAAAGTAGTATCTTTCCCAAATATCAATGATTCTTAATAGTTGATGACTGTCAGGCCTACCAACCCTTACAATTTGACCACAAGACTTATGGAAATGACCCTTTAAAATACAGACCCATGGAATAATAGCGAAAAGTTAGAGAAATGCAGTTGCTGCAGTAAATTAAGGATACTGGTTTGTTGGTGTTTGATTTAGATCTGGATTTCATATTACATTCAGTTTAGTTGATTAGAGTGTCAAGAGTACCCCAGATGCTTACAACTGCACATATTTTTTCATGCAAAATGTTTGATAGATCAAACTGTTGCTTACATAATTTTCTCAGAATGCATCTATCAAATGATACATTTTTACAATGAAACGACCTTAAAAGAGTGCATAAGTACGGCACAACAGAATAAAAAAGGGAATAGTCAGATTCTTGGGAACAAATCAGATATTATATGTTAATATTACTACTTCCATGGTAAGAAAGATGTTTTCCATTGTCATGTAAAATTGGGGATAATAGGTAAGGATTACTTCAGATGGAGATAAAGTAAGAAACCATTAACAAACAAATCTTAACTGTTTGCAGAGAATGTCTTTTTGATTTGGCATGTCTGGGTTGAATATAGTTCATTTTGTTATGATAATAAATAATAAGAAAGTTCCTGTTGATATTAATTCAGAACGTTTTAGACCACGATAATGCAAATAATCTGTACTTTATTTGTGTACTTTGGTCCTCACAACTCATAGGTGAAAAGTGTGATACATGCTTTTTTATTCTGGGGTCTAGTTGGTTCTGAATGAAAATGACACCAGATCAGACAGTTGGTAAAGCCATCAGGGATGCTATCTTGAAAATCTTGTCACTATTCCTATTTTGCATCATTTAAAGGATTATCATTATTATCAATGCAAATGTTCAACCTCAGGGCCATTGGTATTGTAGCCATCAAACTATCATCGCAGCAACCTTATATATCCTACTTATCTTAAAACATTTTGAAGGCCAGATTATCATGAAACATGGCAGATTTATTCCTGGATCAATTAGGTCCTGAAATGAATGTATAATTTGTCAGGGACATTTTGCTATTTAATTTGCAGAAATATCAGAAAGAATGTTAAAAGCCATAGTAACTACATATTTATTCTAAGGTGTATTTACTTAGATAAGCTTATGCTTCTGGTGCTTCAAGATGAAGTTAAGGTTCAATCTAAAACCAAAAAAATAGAGTACACTTTCAATTCAGACTGGAGATTCTTTGCAGATGGCATGTAAACACTGGCAAAAAAATTATTTTATCTTTGAAAAGCTACTTTTAGGACATCAACCCTTGTTGAATTAACAGCTCACAAACAGGTGATTCTGGATTTGAATATAAGTGAAAATCTTATAATTAAATGTATGGCAGCTATAAGCTAGAAATCTGAATAAATTATTCATTCTATGTCAGTTGCCTATTATTTGGTGAAGGAAAATATTGCTTCTTTAAAATATGGCTCACTTGGATTTGTTGGCTTTCTGGGTGTTGGTTTTAGCAACATGAGAGTAGGAGGAAATACAATATATTCGTCAAGGGCATTTCTAGAGGAATTTCAGGTAAATTCTGTTATTTTTATTATTTCTACTGAAATTTTTATAGAATAAAAATGGTGTATACTAACAAGCAACCAAAAATGTTTCCGATCAGTTCATATCTTGAGGAATCCTTGTGTTACTAAAAATAGCACCAAGCACCATCAGCAGCCAAAAAAATTGCATTTGGTAGCTCATCATAACTTCCTGTCAATGTTTGATGGTGGATAACGTTTTTTTTATATCAATCTGGATTATTGGTACCTGTTTCTTTCATCATGAAATTCTTTCGTCTAGACAGATCACATAGTCTGTATCACTGAACAAGTTTTCATGTGTTTGTAATTGTAATGTTATTTGTTATTGCATAAGGCTTAATATAGTATTTATTAAATACAAGGCATCAAGCTTGGAAGGGGAGTAAAGTCTGCCCTGAGGGTAATTATTTTATTATCAAACTTAAACCCTAGGTTCTTGGTCTATATAACCACACATTCCTATCTTTTGAAGAATAAGAAATGTATGGTTATGACCAGATACAAATTCACTGTGATCATTTTGATCAGGAGAAGAAATCAAAAGTAACTACCAGTATCAATCCTCCTTTGTTTGACCCGAACATGTTTTGACAGAGTTGTCTCTTGCTAGGACTATCACTGAAAGAGTAATGTACCCTAGAGACAAAATGTGCAGACTTGGCCAGAGTGTACATCAATCATCAAATGCATTTCCAAATTTTTGTGAATTAGAATCAGTGGCCATGGTTTTGTTATATCAAGCCGCTGTCTGTGAGAGGATTCAGCAGTCAAAATCAAATCAAAACTTCAGGAAGAAGCCATCTGGAATTAAGGGTTCTCAACAGACTCATGATGATTTCAATTGAAGGATCTCCTCTGAGAGACTTCAACTTTAACAAGACATTGTTAAATTTTGTAGAGTGGAGGATGAGGAAGAACAGGTGGCTGTTTAGGAAATAGTGATCATATTTGGAGAATAATGCAGACATAATTACAGTCAGTCTTGATGAAGATCGGAGATGTATATATGTTCCATTTAAGAGTTAACTTAATCTGTATATTAATACTTTCCCTACTTCATTTTGAGCTTTGGACTTTTCCTTAAAAATTATTTTTTGTCACCTATGAAAAGAAAATAAGTGTTCTTCTAATCTTCTTAGCATTGTTTTCTAACCAATCAGAATTGAGCATTTGATGCTGAATTTTAAGATACTTTAATGGTTAATGTGTAGATAGAATATTATTATTAGAAAACATAAGACTTTTATTTCAGTTTTAAGTTTTATACTATAATATACAGAAGACATGATATGCATTTAATGCACTTATTTTACCGGTACTTGCAATTGCTCTTTTTGAATACATTGAGTTTTTTTTAACACCATGCTGGAAGGTCATCCTTATGGCTATGTTGCCTCTCCCCCTCTTTTCTGATTCATTTGGGGCAAGTAACCACATTTATTACATCCCAGATACAATCCTGCCATAACAAGATAACTGGGTGGGATTTTTGATATAAATACAATGTTTAATAATGAATGACTTGAATGAGCAATTAATTGTGATTATCTGCATGTATATAAAATCCAAATATTATATTAATTAACTTAAGAACACCCAAATGTAATAATGAAAAGTACAAATAAATTACATTACAAAATACAAAGACATGGGGTGAATGATTTAGTGATTTCACAATAAAAAGATGGATATAGTTTAATCAACTAGTAAACAATGTGGAATTTTACTTGTATATAGTAAAATGAATTCACTCAAATAGTGAAGTTACGCAAACAAAAAGTGTACAATGGTTTTTAAGAACCCCCAAACTAGCCCACGGCTAATAGATTATATGTAAGAAGATACACTCCGTAATCGGTGCACTTTATTTCACCTACATGGCTGCAACAGTTCAGCTTCACAGCCAATATGGTTAATTAGTTTGGTTGACTTAGCACCTTGCACCATGCAACGTGCTGAAAATATTTAAAGTAGGAAAGTATTATTAGCTCTATAAATTTGTTCTTGCAGTCAAAAAAAGTTGAGTTTTAAGAGCACTGTATCTTTGCATCTAATTAAAATAGGCAAATTATTTCACATTGCTGGCCGCTAATATGCATAAGAACGTTGTCCATTGAGGAACATAAGTATCTTGCGGGAGCTGACACATGGTTTAGGCCAGATAGGTATGTTGGACTTGAGTTTGTAAGTAAAACATAACACAGAGAACAAAATTTGTGTTTGATTCTGGATCGAATGGATAGCCAGTATAGGGTACAGAGATACATTTAAAAACCAACTGTAGCTTAAAGAGTATGCTGCAAAAGATCACATGTATGTTTTTCACAAAGATCTTTTGTTTTCTTCTCAGTTCAAGTGTTGACTGTAACTCTGGAAGGTTCAACAGGTGGAAACAAGGTGTTTAATGAAGGATATCCCGAAACACTGAAATGCAACACCAGTCCATCAAGGCCTGTACCAATTATCAGGTGGTTGTTAGACAATAAAAGTATGACAGATAATATTACTAGCATCAGCATGACAGATGGAAATGAATTGTATGTTCTGAAAAGTGAGATTACACTTGTACTAATGAGGAACAGCTCAAATCAGAAAATCAGATGTGAGGGATTCATTAGTGGTCAGGAAACTTCACCAGTGTCCACTGAAGTCGTTTTGGATGTCAGGTGTAAGTAGTATATTTTGTTCAATTGTTTATAAATATTTTTAATAAAAACTTGAAGCATTTTATGATTTTAGTACAAAAAGGTAAAGTATTCAGTGTGTATGCTCAGAGAAAGGACTTTGTATAATTATATATTTCACCTTCTGCAAATAATCATTATTAAAGACCACCAGTCAGGCCGGATTTCCCCAGTAATTTTAGAAGTTTGGAGGAATAAAGTTAATAAAATGACATGTCCAGCAAAACAAGTGCACTGCAAAAACCAAATAATCCAAAAGCTATATGGAAAGTGTTGACAGAGTTGGTTTCAGGAAAATGTAAGAGTAAAACTGAAATTTTTTCATGAAGGCATTTATACCAATAATCCAACTGAGATCTCAAATATTTGTAATGACATTTTTGTTCAGATTGTTGAAAAACTTAAAGAACCCAGAACTTTATCTGATCATCTGGAACTTAAATATTTTTAGCTAAAAAAACTACTAAAAACTACCAGAATATGTGTTGAAATATGTTGAAAAAATTGATGATTATAAAGAAAGCTACAGGACATGATATGATTGGATGACAGCTACTAAAGGTAGCTGAACCTGTAGTGGTAGAGAGTATAGCTTTCATTTGCAATGAAATTATTAGGTCTAATAAATTTACAAAAACATTGAAAACTGCTAATGTTACACCATTGCATAAAGTGGGAACAAAAGATGATGTAAATAACTACAGACCCATCTCTATACTCCCTTGTCTCTCCAAATTACTAGAAAAACATGTACATGGTTCTTTTCTCAACTATTTAGACACTTATGATCTTATTCATGATAATCAGTCTGGCTTTCGCCAGAATCACTCCTATGAAACTGCACTTCTATCTTTGATTGATAAATGGCTGAAAGCATTAGATCAAGGAGAAATGGTTGATTTTCAGAAGGCTTGTGATCTTGTAGACCATGAAATTTTACTTAAAAAACTAAAAATTTATCAAGGCAGTGAAGGCTCCCTAAACTGGTGTAATTCTTGTTTAACTGATAGAGTGCAAAGAGTATCTTTAAAAGGTTAACTTTCTCAAAGTAGAAATATTAGTTGTGGAGTACCACTGGGCACTATCTTGGGACCTCCATTATTCATTTTATTTATCAGTGACTTACCTCTTATGATTGGAACATAAATTTCTTTCACTGACCTCTATGCTGATACTACACTGTCTGAGATGGGAAAAACAAAAAGAGTACTTGAAAATAGCTTACAAGATGCTCTCAACAGACTTCAAGTATGGTACAAGAAAAATGATCATAAATACAGAAAAAATAAAACCCTACAAGCTATAATACAAGAAAAACAAGCAAGGCTAGATAACGACATACTCCAGGTTCTGTTTGACAATGTGAGCCATAAAAGATGACCTCTCATGATAAAATTCTTGCTGTATTCATAGACAACAATCTTACTTGGTCTGTTCACATTATGTTTCAAAAAAGGTTAATTTTCTTATCTTTCAGTATAGGGTCATCTGTAATTTGGAGTAATACCTCTAATTCAAACATGACAATATTATTAAGACTCCAAAAGAGGGCTTGCCATTTAATTCTAGATCAATGTATAGAATATTTTCAGGATGCAATGAATAATATAAAGGTTTAAACAATACATGAAAGAATTACTTACAAAAGCCAGATTGATGTATAAAGTATCCAGAAAATCCATTCCTGTCTATCTAAGCAATATCTTTCACCAAAGAGATGCTGATGGTACTCCAAATTTAAAGGACATAAGACGTAAAAATTACATTATACCAAGGCCAAAATAAAGAATTGTTTACAAAAAGTTTTCAACATACTGGTCCATTGGTATGGAACAACATTCCCAGTGACATACTACAGGCTCCTAGCATTTCATTCTTTCATAATCAATGTTTTAAATGGATGAAATCTTTAGACAATTGAAGTTCAGTTACAATAAATACTGCCTGCTTTTCTGTAGTTTCCCATTATTTTCACATAAATTTTTCAACGCATGATGATTTTATATTTTATATATGTTTATGTGTTCACGGATTCATGTGAATTTGTTCCAGGCTTGATACTTTTATTTTTATAATGACTTAATTATTTAGTGTCCAGACATATTCATCAAATAATGGAAATACTGTATATATTGTACATATCAGATACATAGCCAAGGTAGATTAGTTCTGTAACTAATTAAGTTACTTTCTCTAAATAAAACCTTTATTATTATTATTATTATTATTATTATTATTATTTGTATTTTTGATATTATTGTTATTATTTTTGTTATTATTATTATTATTATTATTGTTATTATTATTATCATCATCATCATTGTTGTCATTGTTTTTATTATTATTATTATTATTATTATTATTATTACAATTATTATTCTTACTATTATTATTATTATTATTATTATTATTATTATTACATTTGTTATTATTATTATTATTATTATTATTATTATTATTATTATTATTATTATTCTGCATGGGAAATTAGCAGAAATGTCATGGCATCTGGGATTTTCAAAATTGTATAACTAACTTCTAAAATTGTATAACTAACTTCTATATTTCTTTAAAGGTGCTAGAAGTACTAGCATTAGAAGAAGAAAAAAAACATTTAAACATTTTCTTCCTGAAAACGTCTCATATTCGATGTATACTTCACTCAAAATAACTGTCACTCAATTTAAGTGCCAATGGATTTAAATATTTAACTTAGATGATTTCTTTGAGATGTCAGTAAGTATGTATAGTATATAATGTGTAGACTATTCAGATAATTAAATCCAGCTTATTTTCGGTTTTATAAACTTGAACATTGTTACAGTAAATAAATGGTAAATAATGTATAAACCAAAAGTTAATAAACAATGAATAATGCAAGATTAATCCAATGAGCCCCTAAAAATAAAACGTAATAGAAAAACTGTGTGACTTGTCAGTGGACACAATTGCAAGTTTTAAAAAAATTTTATGAATTATACGGCTGTACAAATGACTGAGTAAGATTTTTGTTCCAATCGTTTGGGTTATTTTAATTACATTACAGATCATTATTTGAATCTTATTTTGATTACATTAGATTATTTTAATCTTATTTCATTCCTTGAGGTTATCTGAATCTCACTTTCATTGTACGAAATTGCATGAGATTATATGAATCTTACCATCATGCTTTTGTATATGAACTGTTTTGTTATTTTCCTATTTGTGAATGTTTGGATAGAGTTATTGAATGAGACCTATGTTTTGGAGAGTGCAAGAATCACTGTATATATATATACAATTAATCCATTCCATACATTGCATCTTTCATCACATTGTGTCTATCTCAGTTGTAAAGCTTAAACATATAAACTTCATTGTTTGTGTTACCTTTATTGCAGATGCCCCAAATGTCAGAGTTAATATATCAGGAAACAATGTAGTCAATTCAGCTCTAGTCTTGATGTGTGTACCCCAGGGAAATCCACCACTGTACACCTTTCATCCATGGATCCATATGTTTAGACAGACAGAAATCAGGAGGTTAGATGGAGTAAACACAGTTAATAACTCCACCCTTACATTGTCTAACCTCAGCATTCAAGATACTGGCAATTACACATGTACTGTAGACAATGCAGTTCCTGGTCTGGATAGACAAGTCAATCAGACAGGTTACGAAGATGTAGATGTTAAAGGTAAGGTTTGATGTTCTTGTGACATTGCTTATTCAAATATTGATTGTCAGGCTGCTTGTGTCATACTCACATGCATGATATTTTCAAGGAAACATTTAACTTGAAAAAGCTTTAAAAGAATTTATGATTTACACAAAGCAACATGTGTGTCAAATAATCTCATAAACAACATTTTGTATTTTAAATAGAAATTTTAGATGTTTGATTCTTCTTTAGTTTACAGAGTATACAACTTCTAATATGTTATTTCACCTGCATATTCTCAGAAAATAATATTTACTTTAAAAAAAATTCATTGATTAAGAATTGTTTAAGATTCTGTAAAAAATAATATTAATTTATTTTAAGAGGATAACTCTGTTAATTAAATACAGCTAACAGTAATCTCCCTTGAGACCCTCCACGAAATAATAATGAATAATATATTGTAATAAACCTTGCCTATGTCTAGTTTGTATTTACATCTCTCTTATAGCTTTGTCCGATTTTAGTAATTGGTTGTTTTGTTATGGAATGATAATTCTCAGCCCAAGCAATTTGCTACTTTCTAGTAACACATAATACTTTATGATAGCAGGGATTAGTTTTAGTTTAGTTTTAGTTGCTTAAAATGGGGTGAGGACAGGATAAAATGTTTCGGGGTGGCATGGATTCAAGTAATTCATTTCTTCTTTTAGAGGTCCTGTTTGGCTGTGCCTTTTTAGTATGAATTTTTCATGAGAAGGAATGATTTTTTTTACCACAGAATAATTCAGATACTATCTTTTATTGGTTTGATGTCTTTATTGTGGTTGTGAAAGTATGTGTTTGAGAGGCACATGTTGGGTGAGTGTGAAATTTGATTTAAAGCAGTATTTGGATTGAACCAGAGATGGACTGAAAGGTACTATGTTTTTCTACAAAAGGCTTACTGTGAATCATGCCAATGTAAAACATTGAAAAGCAATGCAAATGGGAATGAAGGTAAAGCCAAATAAAGCCATAGTTTTGTTGTAGTCGGTGGTTAATTAGAGAAAAAATGTTTGAATCTTTGCTTGTTATGGAATCTTCCAATTGACAACGATGTCTTGAGGTCCTTGACATAGGGTCAGAACTTTGAACTTTAAGCTAGACTCGTGCCTGTGTTTGATTTGCTCAGTAAGGCAACCCTTGTATGTAATAAGAAAGATGTTCTATTGGCACATCATTGGGATTTTGAATAGCTTTGTGATAGCTACTTAAATTCATTAGGACCCCTATTATGATAAGAGTAGGATATACCCTAGCAGTGAAAAAGTATAGTATAATTAGGTAGGATATACCCTAGCAGTGTAAAAAGTATAGTATAATTAGGTAGGATATACCCTAGCAGTGAAAAAGTATAGTATAATTAGGTAGGATATACCCTAGCAGTGAAAAAGTATAGTATAATTTGGTAGGATATACCCTAGCAGTGAAAAAGTATAGTATAATTAGGTAGGATATACCCTAGCAGTGAAAAAGTATAGTATAATTGGGTAGGATATACCCTAGCAGTGTAAATATATAGTATAATTAGGCGGTGCTAATGATTGCATAAAAAATGTGGTTCAGTGAAACATTTGTTATGGTGAACTTCTTTATTTTTTATATACAAGAGATGTACCTGGAATATTCTAATCCAGTGGTGCCTAACCAGTCGATCGCGATCTTTGGATGATCACAGGTAGATCTAAAGTGCGTGCCTCCCTTTGACTGTATTATTGTTACAATTAATTTTGTGTGATCACAATGCGGTCACATACTGCTATCTCCTGGTTCACTTATAACATAGCAAAGAATTATAACAATCAGGCCAGATACGCCACCCCCAGTTTGGCAATGAGGTAAACAAATACAAAACAACAAAAAAAACATGATAAGATGCCAGTTAGCTCAATATGCATAGCCTACACAGTGTCCGTGCTGTAGGCTAAATGTGGTTCAGCAGTATTAGCATCGGAAAGCTGTTGATTTTGTGCTGATTTGGAGCAAGAAAATGGCTACTACTGCGGAGAGTAAGAAGAGAAAAAAACTATCATTTTCATTCAGAATGGCAAGACGATTATTTTTAACAATTTTGAATTCAAAATGTGTGTGTTTGATATGTAAAACTAGCATATCAATAGCAAACAAAGGAAACCTAGAGAGACATTTCAAAATGGCACACAAAACATACGTGAGGGATTTTCCAGCCAAAAGTGAACTGTGAAAAAGTAAGATTAAGGAATTACAATCTCAACTAGCAGCACGGCAGTCTCTTTTTACACGACCATATACAAGGGCGAAAGCAGCCACTGTTGCATCATATCGATTAAGTCACGTACTAGCTAAACATAAAAAAGCATTCAAAGATGGTGAGTTAGTGAAGGAAGCATTTTTGGAGGCTGCCAACTCGCTTTTTGAGGATTTAAAAAATAAATCTGATATAATTACAGCGATCAAGGACATCCAGTTGTCCAGAAACACTGTCACAAGGTGATGTGAGGACATTGTGCCAAACATCCAAGAACAGCTCATTGATGACCTCAATAAATGTGAGTTTTTTCTCGCTTCAATTTGATGAATCCACGGACATGACGATTTGAGTACCTGAGAGGAGATACAACTTTGCCTTTAAAGAGGCATACACGAGGAGAGGATATTTCCCAAGCATTTATTGATTTTGTGGACAAAATAAACCTGTCTGCCTTTCAATTTTTTCTATTACCATGGATGGAGCCCCAGACATGGTGGGTCATGCAAACAGTTTTATAGCATTATGCAAAAAACACTACACTTTCCCCAACTTTATCCACTACCACTGCATCATCCACCAGCAAACTTTGTTCGGTAAGGCTTTGAATACGGATGATGTGATGAATATCAGTATGAAGATAGTTAACTCTCTACACGCAAGGAGCCTTCAGCGGAGGCTATCTCATGCACACGCAGAGGATAGTGTCGCGGAGCACTCGGAGTTATTGCTGCATACTGATGTCAGGTGGCTGATGAGCAGAGGCAAGTTTCTGGCACGATTTTCCCAGCTGTTGCCAGAAGTAAAAGATTTCCTCAGTCAGAGTAAAGACGCTCTGCACAACAAGCTGTGTGATGAACATTGGCTAATAGACTTGGCATTTCTCACTGATTTGACTGGAACATTGAATAACTAAATTTACAGTTGCAAGGAATAGACACAACTATAACTGAAATGATCAGCGCTGTCAACTCGTTTAAGCAAAAACTACAGCTGTTCTTAACAAAGCTACAATGCCAGGACCTGCGCTACTTTGAAAGCATGCAATCAGAGCTTCAGTGTCAGGGCAAAAGTGCAGAGCAGCTTGAAAGCATGCGTTACATTGAGCAAGTTAAGAACATTGCAGCGTAGTTTGAAAGACGTTTCACAGACTTTGCCGCACTGGAGCCAGTTGTGATGTACATGTGTTTCCCATGTGGCCCAGACATTGATGTGGATGACATTGCCTCAAAAACGGCAACACTTTTTCTCCTGGATATTGCTGCGGTGGAGAATGAAATTCTCACTCTCCAAAAATGATATTCAAATCAAGGCCAGAGCATCTGCAGACATCAATGGGGCATTCTGGTCCTTGCTTTCTGAAGACAAGTACCCTAACATAAGAAAGTGTGCATATTGTCTGTCATCTCTTTTTGGTTCCACATACCTTTTTGAATCGGCCTTCTCCCATATGAAGATCATAAAGACGAATTTTAGGTCCACCATGACAGATGAGCACCTTTCCACCTGCTTGAGACTTGCCACCAGCAGCTACACACCTGACTATGACAAATTAGCATCCTCTTCCCAGTGACAAATATCACATTAAGGTAAATAAAACACTTCTTTGAGTTAAATGTTATTGTTTTTGTACTTTATTGGTTATTCACACCCCCCCCCCCCCCCCCCCCCCCCCGCTAGTAGATCTTTGGGTATAAAAAGGTTGGGCACCACTTTCCTAATCAGTCACTGCTGAATTGAAATAATCAAAATAATCTGGTAATGAGATCCTTTGCTTTCAGAAACTTGTACCTTAGAGAATTTGATGGGGAAAGAATAGTCTTATGAAAACATTGTAGCTGCCCTACATCCAGCTGTTTTCACTAATCATTACAGTTGATATTGTATCAATTACAATTCCACTACTATAACTTGGACCAAGAAGACAAAATATCTCTACATCTATTGTCATATTCTTGAATGACAGTCATTATCAAGCAAAATTGGTTAGACAATAATAACTATATTACATTGCAAAATATATATGTCACAGTGACTACAGACGAAAACAAGTATGATTTATTATAAATCTTATCATCTGGTTATTATAATTAATAATTATAATTATTATAAATCTTATCATCTGGTTATTATAAATATCATCATCTGGTTATTATAAATATCATCATCTGGTTATTATAAATATCATCATCTGGTTATTATAAATATTATCATCTGGTTATTATAAATATCATCATCTGGTTATTAACAAGCATGATTTATTATAAATATCATTATCTGGTTATTATAAATATCATTATCTGGTTATTATAAATACCACTGCTGGGAGTGCAGAGAGTTTAATAATCCATACACCAGTTCCATCGGCTGTACAGAGGCAACTCTTACTGCCAAATCACCTCTTGCCGTGAAGCATAACATCAAAATAAATGATGATGTTCAGTTCCTGATGACTTCTCCATCTGAGAGTGACAATGTTGACAAAATGCCAGGTTTGAAGACATAAGCTTAGTGACTGAAAAGGAGGGGGCACCTTAATGGTGAGAGGTCTGACAGTGATAGTTGAATGCTGGCCCAATTTTCAGGGGGAATGATTAGTTCATCCATCAATAGCCTTGTCAAAACTATTGACACCTCATGACTGAAAAATTGAAAAATTAAAGACAACTATAAGAGCGAGTGCAGCTGAGAGTACTATCAAAGTCAAAGATAAGAGACACCAAGCTCGTTGAAAAAAAGGCCAAGTTCAATTTTTAACCAGCTTGAAGTAAAATAATGAGTAAGGCAGATACGTTTGATGGTTCACAGCCATTTCTTGACTATATGGTTCATTTTGAGCAATAATTGGAATGAAATTGAGAAGGGATTGCACAAGGCCACATACTTAAGTAAGGATAACCATTAAGTCTTGATGGATCTTCAAGTCCATCCCAGACAAGTTGAGTTTGTTAAGTTAAAGCATTGTTTCTTGGAAGCTCACTCTTTTCCTTGCAACCAGACGAATGCTACAAGTTGCAGCTTTTTAGATTAATGGCAAAATTATGGCAAACCATACCAAAACTTGTTTTGCTGATACATCCTGGTGCCCACCTGATACTCACAATCAGCTTGTAGAAGACCATTTGTCAGGAACTGATCTTGTTTACAGTCATGAACAAAGTTACAAACAATACTGTAATGTTCCAGAAGTACAAATATATATATATCTGATTTTCTTATGAAACATTATGAACCGTTCATGTCTAAAGATTCTAGATCACTGATTGGTGATTATGCCAAGCCTATCCCTATTAAAATATTAAGGGACAGAGAACTGAAGTCTTTTATTATCATTTTATTTACTATTGTTTAAGTATTTTTCAAGTGAGTGTTCTTATTCAGAGAGTAGAGAGCAATGTCTTCACTTTGCCAATTTGAAATTAGACTTAAGTATCAAGACCAGTGACTGTCGGAATAGTGACTCTTTCACGTTTGAAGGCATTCAGGCAGTGACCTAGCTGGAGATAAGGTTGTGGTTCATAAACTTGTACCTAACAAGCCATATTTGGTTCAGAAAGTTGAGATTGCAATCCCTCATTTAGTCCCTGCTTGTGTAATTGCTAGAGCTAATGTAAAAATGGCTCTTGAGAATGATATTGATCAGGATATTATTCATTTAGCTGACACATTTATTGCTAAGATTTTTATTGATGTTACGAAATACCCGATATGGCATAGAGGGTACACCATACTCCTCTAATCTATTTTTAAGCTTATCAGTCCTGTTAATTTTGTTATATAATTTGTCTGTCGTTATCCTGTATTTAATGAATTATTATTTTGAAACTCGTAGTTATGACACTGTTATGCAATACCCGATATGGCATAGAGGGTACACCATACTCCTCTAAGTGAGTTGTCCTGTACAGCGAGTCGCACGTGCCGCGCGTATAATGAAGGTTTCGCACGAATCACTTTTTACATGTACTGCATACTACTATATAGGTATAGTGCAAGGTCATTTTAAGACGCAGTGGACATTAGAGCAGACCTCTAAACGTTTCATTTGTCGGAAATTAGAGCCAAAAAGTTGGCTCGCAGGTCAACGAGTGAATAGATGAGTATTCCAGTCCAATGTTAACCGGTGGAGTGGAGATGGGCAAACATGAACTACTGCCGCACCGAAAGGAAGTGCAGTGTTAACGTCCGTAGTTTTGTTTTATTGACTATTTTGTGTGAGACACGAATAGCGTGTTTATAGTCAATTAAACCCTATGTTTTGATAGTCAATTGAATGCTATGTTTTGTTTTATTGACTATTTTGTGTGTGACACGAATAGCGTGTTTATAGTCAATTGAACCCAATGTTTTGATTTATTGACTATTTTGTGTGAAACACGAATAGCGTGTTTAGTCAATTGAATGCTATGTTTTGTTTTATTGACTGTTTTGTGTGTGACATGAATAGCGTGTTTATAGTCAATTGAACCCTATGATTTGATTTATTGACTATTTTGTGTGAGATACGAATATCGTGTCAATAGTCAATGTAATGCTACGTTTTGTATATTGGATACAGACATATAGTACAGTAGTGGATGACTACAGATATATAGTACAGTTGTGGATGACTACAGATATATAGTACAGGTAGTGGATGACTACAGATATATAGCACAGTAGTGGATGGCTACAGATATATAGTACAGTAGTGGATGACTACAGACATTTAGTAGGGTAGTAGATTCATTTTTGTATTGTGTGCTCATTATATATATATATATATATATATATATATATATATATATATATATATATATATATATATACTTATCATGTTGATTTTTTAATATAAGTTTTATTTAACCGAACGTGTTTGTTATTTCTTTAAAACCCTACCTAGTCTCAAAGGGTCGGCTCGACAACGTTACAATTGAGGTCACTTTTTTCATGGAGTGGACAGTAGCTTTGTTAATGTTCCTCTTGACTGTATAAATTTGTCAGATGCAGTTGGAAATAGTGTTTGCTTGACCCATTGAGTGTGTTCATTTATTATTAGGCAGTGAACTAGCTGGAGTTAGTCCACGTTTAATTGGCAAGCCTTGTTTTGGAATAGAATGTTGATCCTATTGAAAAATAATTCCCTGATTTATTTCCAACTTTGGATTTTCTAGAGCTTTGGCAAAAAAGCTCATAAGAACGATGTTAATCAGAAAGTATTCCTTTAGCTGACACATCTGTTGGTTAGGCTTTAATTAGGTCACTTTCACTCCTTGTTTCGATCAATCAGTAGGTATTGATCACAGTGATCCCCTTTTAATTATTCATTTTCTTTATTCTAATCAGGGACAACAATTACAGAGATCTTTTGTTTATGTCAAAAGGCATTTAGTGAATCTGATGTGGTCATGATGAGTGGTCAATGAATTATCAAAATTTTAGTTCCAAAATCTTGCAGATAGGAAATATTTAGTTTGGCCCATGAAACTAGTTTGGTCATTTAGGATTAATAAGACTTTTCACAAGGTATTGACAATAATGTGTGAATCAACAAGATTTCCAGAGGCAATTCCTTTGAGGAATATTAAATCTAAAACAATAATAAAAGCTTTAATAATTTTTTTTACTCAATTTGGCCTTCCCAAATCTGTCTGTTCTGATTATAGGGTCAAATTTTAGGTCGCGAGTTTTTCAGCCTATTATGCTTGAATTTGGCAATCAGCAGTTCAGGTCAAAAGTGAAATTATGGTTTGACTAAACTAAAATGGAGATAACTTTGAGTCTTGTAATAGAGTTCTGTCTCCTGCTTATTCTTCAAACTTTTTTTCAGATTAGGTATTACAGCCCTTACAAGGTTAAGAAGAAAATGAATGAGTTAAATTATAATAATAGTACTCCTGGGCTTAAATAAATTAAAAAAGTAAATTGAGAGAGATAACCAGGTTAAACATGCAATGAATGTTTTTGTACTTGTCCCAGTCATAAAGATTTAAGTGCAGGAATTCCATCGGACTGATTTTGGAGAGACAAATCTTCAGAATTCAGAAATTATAAATGATCTTGACCAGAAACTATCACCTTTGTAACAAGAAGAAAGGAATGAGCTTGAACAGTTATTATTTGAATATGTGCACTTCTTTCCAGATGTTCCTACTATAACAAGTAAATTTTCCATGACGTAATTGTAAATTCTAAACCTGTGAAACAAACACCAATACAGATGAACTCTCTCGAACAGGAATACTTGGAAAGAATAAATTCAGTATTTGCTGGAGAATGATTTTAAAAGAGCCCAGTAAAAGTGACTGGAGTTCAGATAAAACTGTCCGTATGTGCACTGATTATTGGAAAGTGAACAATGTGCCAAAAACAGATTCATTTCTATCACCAAGACTCAATGACTGCATTGATAAAATCGGAAATGCCAAGTATATCACCAAAGTTGATCTTCTGAAAGGATTTTGGCAAACTCCATTGATGGAAAGAGCAAAGGAAATTTCATCATTCGTGACTCGAGATCAGTGTAAAGTGATGCCATTTGGCATGAAGGGTTCGCCAAGTACTTTCAGTGTCTAATAAATATAATCACCCCTGGTCTAGACAATTACGATGCTTACATTAATAATAATAATAATAATAATAATAATAAGGACATTATTTAAAGAGGGTAACACAATTAGCTAAGAACTAATCTACCTTGAGGCTCTCATATTAGGAATTTATTTATTTCAGCAGCATCTCAGAAGCCACTGGATATATTGGGTTTGGAAGATGGAAATAGAGTGGGCATTCATAATCTCAGTTTGAATACTATTCCAGAGCTAAGTTCGAGTATTGGAAACTTTATAAAAAAAACAAATTCATTATTAACCCTAACCAGAGTATTGGAAACTATTCTTGAATAATTCCTTATTTGGTTTGGGATTTTTTTACTGTTTTGTAGACATTGATCGCAGGTGGGGTGTATTACCAGGTAGCCTATACTGGAATAGGGATTGCAAATATTCAGGAGCACTATTATTGGATATCCTGTACATTAATTTGGCTTTTCTTAAACAGATTCGGTCTTCAATAGATAATATTTGTAACTTACCAGCTAAATTTTCCTTGCTTTCTTTCTGGTTTGATATTAGCCTAAATGCACCTTTTGGAAGATTTTCCAACTTTGATATGATTTTATCATTTGAATTACCCCATCCTGTATTACAGTAGTCAAAATAGGGTTGTATGTAACTGTTTTAAAATAGTTTTCTGTGTCTTTCAGGGAGAAAATGTCTTATCCTACTGAGAAGCCATAAACTTGAATTGACCTTTTTACTGATATGTTTGATATGATCAGTCCATGATAGGTTATTATTTACCAAAACACCAAGTAGTCTGTCGTGACAGACCATTTGCAAATTTTTATCCTTCCATGTCAGACATAGTTCATTGCTATCAAGACTTTTCCTTTAGTTTTACAAGTATTTACTACCATGCCATTGCATGTGCACCAGTTTTCCAGCTTGTTTAATGCATTCTGTAAAGAAATTTCAAGTTTATGCTTTATGTTTTGGATGTCTGACAATGTATCATCTGCATAGAGATCTGTAGATGATATCAAGTCTCTTAGTAAAAGTGGTAGATCGTTAATAAATAAAATAAATAGTAATGGACCTAGAATTGAGCCTTGTGGTACTCCATATCTAATTGTTTCAGGTTCAGACAGAACGTTATTTATATAAACATGTTGTATTCTCTCACTTAAGTATGAAGTAAACCATCTGTTTTTTCATCACATTGGTAGATTTTCAGTTTCTTTAAAAGGTTTTCATGATCCACCATGTCAGATGCTTTCCTGAAATCTACAAATACAGATCCTATTGTTTTAGATTGGTCAAGTGCTTGAAGCCATTTATCAGTTAGGGAGATCAAGGCAGTCTCACATGAATGTTTCTGTCTAAAGCCCGATTGATTAGGGTGTTAACAGCAAGTGTTTGGTTAAATATGACATGAATGAGTCATGGACATGTTTTTCAATCAATTTTGACAAGTTTGGTAGTATTGAGATTGGTCGGTAGTTATCAGCATCATTCTTATATCCAGATTTGTGAATAGGGGTTACTTTTGCAGTTTTCCATATTTTGGGGACAGATGAGGTTACAATACTTAAATTGATTATGAATGTTATGCTATCTAAAATAGCAGAGGCAGAAGATTTAATGAGTCTTGGACCAATCTTATCAAGTCCTGTAGCTTTCTTGGTATCGAGTTCACTGAGACATTTTTAACAAAGTTATTTTGATACTGGTGGGATAGAGAAACATACATCCTTTGAGATTTTGCTGCTGCAGAACTTTTTCAGTTCAATAATGTTATTTCTATCACTGGTTCTTTTAACTTTGTGGTAATGTTGGTGAAAAAATCATTGAAAACATTTGCAATGTCAGTTTCATCAGTGACTATGGTGTCATTTATCAGAAGTGAGTGAAATTTATTTGTCTGATTGTTGTGTGTTCCTCCAATGAGCTCATTGAAGACTTTCCAAATGGAGTTTGTGTTGCTCTTTTTGTTTTCAAGCAATGACTGATAATATGACTTTTTAGCTACGTGTATTTTAATCATGCTTGTTATTTTATTTCTCCATACTTTATATTTTGCATGGTTTCCCCTAGCCTTGAATTGGTCTCATGTTTTCATAGCATCTAGTATTTCAGTAGTAAGCCAGTTAGGTTGGATTTCATTCTTTACTCGCTGTACTTTCAGTGGTGCATGCTTAGAGACTACATCCATAAATAAGTCAGTCCATATCTGTGTCATCCAAATTTTGGATCATAGTCCATGGAACTTTATATAGGTCATCAAGAAACTGTTCTTCACTAAAATGTTTGAATGATCTGTAAGTGATCGTTTTGTGTGTGTTTTTCTTATTTCTCTTGCATTTAACGTTTCTTATCAAAAACGTAGGATAGTGGTCACTTAAGACCAACATTTGGTACTTTAACACAAGCCACATTGTCTGGTAGGTTGGTATAAATGTGATCAATAAGAGTGCTTGATTTTTCTGTTACCCTTGTGGGCTCATTTACCAGCTGGGCTAGGCCTAATGATTCAATAAATTCCATACAGTTGTCCCTTATTTGAGTGTTGAGAAGGTCCTTATTTATATCACCAAGTATATATGTTTCTTTCTCCTGTGCAAGAATATTTTCCATTTCTTTCAAAAAAAATATCATTCCAGATTGCTTTGGAGGAAGGTGGCCTATAAATGAAACCAAATAGGAATGATTTTGCATTATTTTGAGAAATTTCCACCCAGACACTCTCAATTTCATGTGACTCCAAGTCAAGTCGCCTTTCTGCATTTATATCTTCTCTAATGTATACAACATGACCTCCCCTTGCTGTCTCTCTGTCCCTGTGTAATGATTTATTGTAGCCTTGACAGTGAAATAGATTATCATTGTGGTTAGCATTTAATTTAGTTTCAGTGAGTCCTAAAATATGTATATTATTTTCTTTAATAATAATAATAATAATAATAATAATAATAATAATAATGCTTTATTTATAGAGGGTGACTCATTAGTCAAGGACTATTCTCCCTTGAGGCCCTCTTAATGAGAGTATAATGAATACACATTATGTGAAGAAAGCAATAATTAGTGCTTATATTAGCATGTTTAGTATTAAAATAGTGAATTCCATTGTCTATTAGAAACACATGCATGCTCATGATATCTCTTCTTGAATAATATATTTTTCAGCCGATTTTACATGTAGTGGAAGCTTGTTCCATAGAACTGTACCAGAGTATTGAAAACTCTTTTTGAATTGCTCGGTTCTTGGTTTTGGTACTAGAAGGTTTCCATGTGATATTGATCTCAACTGGTATTTTCCATGTGTTATTGATCTCAACTGGTATTGTGTTGAAAAAGGCCTGAATAAGTCCTGAAGATACTCTGGTGCAGTTCCATGTAGACATTTATATAAAAGAACTGTCTTGTGAAAATCTATCCTGTCATATAATGTGAACCATTTGAGTTCTGTAAATAATGCTTTTGAGGGATGATCAACAGATCCATCTAAAATTACACGCACTGCTTTTTTCTGGAGTTTATAAATCCTGTCAAGCTCAGATTTAGCAGTTTCCCCATACATTAGAACAGTAATCCATTGCTAGAAGAATATATGACTTGTAGTATAGATTGCGAGTTTCCATAGGTAAATATTTCTTGATTCTGCTGAGAAGGGCAATTTTGGATGACAGTGTTTTTTACAAAGCTTATCAATATAGTCATTCCATAATAAATTTTTATCTATGGACACACCTACAAGCCTGTCATGATTGACATTTTCTAATGGATGATTATTTATTGCAAGAGACAGTTTTGGGTTCCCTGACTTGTGTAGCTTTTGTGTTGTCCCCAGAAACATACATTTTGTTTTACCTCCATTTAATTACCATCCTATTTTGTTGTGCCCAGTTTTGGACTCTAATAAGGTCTGAGTTTAATCTTGTTTGGATAACTTCAGTATCAGAACTAGATGTATACAAGGTTGCATCATCTGCAAGCAAATCTGTATTGGTGGACTCATTATTTAATGGTAGATCATTGATATAGATCAGGAAGAGGTGAGGGCCCAAAACTGAGCCTTGAGGGACTCCTGAATGAATAGTGTGAGTTTGAGAGCTAATATTGCAATGCTTACTTGTTGAGACCTTTGGTTTAGATATGATCTAAACCAGTTTAAAGAAGGATTGTCAAACCTGTAACAGTTCAACTTTTGCAGCAGAATTTCATGATCAGCAAGATCAAAAGCATTCTTGAAGTCAAGGAAAACAATCCCAGTCATATGTCCATTATCCATTTCCTTCAGCCAAAGATCAATTAGTTTGGCAAGTTCTGTTTGGCATGAGTGGTACTTTCTAAATCCTGATTGTGCTTTATGAAATAGAGAGTTTGTTTCAAAAAATGTATAGACCTGAATGGCTACATGCTTTTCAAATAGTTTTGACAATACAGGTAGAATTGATATTGGTCTGTAATTTCCTGGATCCTCCTTTTCTCCTTTCTTAAAGATAGATGTAACCTTTGCACATTTCAGTTTTTCTGGAAAATTACCACTCATTATACTTAAATTTATGATATGCGGTAGTGACTTTGTTATTACTGGTGCAGCAATTTTAAGAATTCGTGGACCAATACCATCCAATCCAAAGGATTTATTAATATTCAACTTAATTAGCATATCAGAAACATCTGCTTCACTGACATTAGCTATTGAAAAATAATTATCTTCAGGAATTTTAGCTCTTATAAATAACAGTAGAGCATCAAGTTCAATTGGGATGTTAGTCTGGTTCTGAATACAGTTACTGGAGATGCTTATTAAGAAATTGTTGAAAATATCCACAGTGTCTTGTACAGATATTGCTATATCATCATTTTGCTTAAGTCTAGGGGGAAGACAACTGTTCTTGGGTGGGTTGAGCTCTTTTAGATGCTTCCACAATGTTTTGGTACTCTTACTTTCATTAATAGCCTGTTTATAGTAGCTCTCTTTTGCCTTATCTATCAGGTGCTTAGTTTTATTCCTCCACTTTCTATAGCTTTTCATGTCTTTTTTTCTTGTGGAAATTATCTCTTAGGTGCCTATCCTCATTGATCTCAGGGGTAATCCACTTGCCGGGTGTAATTTGGTGTTTAACCCTTTTTGTTTTATTTGGGGCATGATTGGCTAAGGCTGCATTGAACATCTGATACCATTTGAATAAAGTAGTGTTGACATCAGCTATATTGCAGACTGATTGAAAGGGTTTTGCAAACTAAATCATTTAAGAACATTTCCTCATCAAATTGTTTAAAGTCCCAGTATTGTATTTCATTGTGTTGCCCATTTTTAGATGATTTCGGAACATGTCTAGTTTTACAGACTGGGTAGTGGTCACTCAGTGCATACACTGGCACATTTATTTCACTTATGTTTTCAGGTTTATTAGTATAGGCATGATCAATGATAGTAGCACTTTTATCTGTTACTCTAGTTGGGGTGTTAATTCATTGAGTAAAGTTGTAAGTTTCAAAGTTACTTATCCATGTTAATGGTGGAGTTTTCATGTAGTCAATGTTAAAATCACATAATATGATAGTTTCTAAATCTTCCTTTAGTAATGCTTTTTGAATCTGAGTCTCAGATATATGAATCCAATCAGCTGTGGAACTAGGTGGCCTGTAAACTGAACATAAGAGAATTGGCTTTGATTGGGCAAGGGTTACTCCGATCTAGATACTCTCTACCCCAATAGTCTCTAGATCAACACGTCTGTTATAACTAATGGAACTGTCTACATAGAGAAGAATACCCCCACCACCCATGGAGTCTCTATCTTTTCTTTCAAAGTGGAAGCCCTGTATTTGGAGAGCCAAATCATCAGTATCATTGTAAAGAAAGGCTTCACATAGACCTAGAATACTGACTGATCTAGTTTGCTGTAATATTAACTTTATCTCATTCAGTTTTGGGAGGATGTCTTGAATATTTAGGTTGATTACATGCAGACCTCTTTTGAGGTGCCCAAAGACATGACAATTTTTATCAGAGGATTGATTTTCAGACAGGGTAGTATGCCATGTATTGTTTGTAGACTTCACAGATTTCTTTACATTGCCTTGATTATTTACATCAACATATGAAGAATACAATGACCACATGTAGTGAATACAGGAGAATATTCAATATGAGACTGATTTGCATGCATACAAGAAGACATTGACATATTAGACACTTTGGGAACCTCAGAGGGAAAAGTAACTTGAACAATATCGCATACCGTATTTTGTTGTGTATAACGCGCACTTTTTTTACCTAATTTTCTTATCTTAAGTCGGGGGTGCGCGTTGTATACAAGAACTAAAAAAAAAAAGATTTTTTCCAGGTCGATTTGAAGAGGATGAAGGCACTCACTACTTGTGAAATATTAAATCCATTGTACATTGCATTGTAACTAAAATGTTTACCGGTACTAGCCGTATTAAAGAAATAAATAATGCTTACAAATAGTCTTGTTCTTTGATTGCTTATGTTAATAAACTGGTTTCATTTCACGTCACTGTGTCAAGTTTTGTTCTGTGCCACGGCCGGAAATACATGTACATAACGACTTGCCTTTGTTCAAAAGCTGTGCAAAGTGCCGCATTGGAGCGGAACAAATACCACTGTGTGGATTACCGTACTTGTTTCGTAAATGTTCAGTACCGTATTCCATAACTGTTGATCTAATCGAATTTTTCTTCATTTATTATTGGTCGAATTGAAATATAATATGTGTAGAATTCAACTAGTGTTAATGTTCTCATCAGAGCATCTGTTGTGGACATATATATTTTTGCGACTACGGGTTCTTTCTTACGGGAACACTGATACGTTGTGGAACAAAATAATCAATGTATGAAGTCGGGAAACCTTTTTTTTCCTCTTTGGAAAATAAGCTTGTTACTTAGTTTTATTTCTCATCTTAAATCATAGTATTTGAGATATCTTTGCGATTATACAGTGATCAATGGCTTCAATGCTTCATCGACTCGGTGTGGTCTTTTCACGGTAACCGGCGCCAGGTAAGCTTTGATGCGCTCAACATAGTTACAATGCTTTGTCTCGGTGAGCAGTATTTAATTGATTCAGGAGATACAGCGACTTTTCGAAAGTAATGACGACAAAGTGGAATTTGAGGGATTTGATGCAATATAGACTGCGTCAACTAGACGAACATTTAAAGGGCCCTTTTAAGGGCCAACAATAAAATCGGAAAGATACAATATCAATATTGCCACTTTTTCATTCACTATCTAAAATGACCAACTGTTGTTGCACTATGAAAATGGAGCGAAATAGCGGTAGTCAAAATTTTAAAATGCATTATATCACATGCGCGTTATATGGCAGAACTACGTTTTTTCCACTTATTTTGGGTCAAAAATCGGGGTGCGCGTTTTACATCGGTGCGCGTTATACACACCAAAATACGGTAGTTTTCAAGTTAATAAGCTGCACTTTGTACACAAATCAGATAGTGCCTGAAACCTGTTCACAGAATTATAATTATTACATTGAAAAGTATACACATATTCTAATGCATTTTGTTGCTGGATGTGTGTTGCATAGGCCTGTACATCATAGCCTTCTACCTATTGGTGTGTGCATAACTTTTGCTTATGTCCTAGTTTGTTACAATGATGGCAACGAATCTGTTTTCCATGGAGACACTGCTGTGTTACATGACCGTGTTCTCCACATTACAAGCAGTTTTCTGACTCATGCCTAACCCCTTTTATAAGTCTTATGCACTTGTCTATATTCCTAAGGAGCAAGGCAGTACCTCTGTTGGACAAGTGGATTTGGTCTTGCTGGTATAATTGTTGGTTCACACGATTGTCTTTGAAGAAATTCCTGTATTGCGGAACAAATAGAATTTGAAATTTTCACACAACATACTTAGGGTGTCATTTATTTGAGTCATAAGTACATCCCTTCTTGGCGGTAGACCTGAGATGACTTTTTTTACACTCTTGTGGTTTTGGACTTGATGGCATACAACAAGCCTTCATAATCATCCTCAATGCCCTTCAAAGATTGGCCATTACTGTAATTATTCCCACCAATGAGAAGAATTACAGTATGATATGGTGATATATCCATTTCCAATATTTTATCTGCAATAGTGTTAATCGATGCACCTCTATGGGTTTTTACGTCAGTTTTATATAACCCTCTTGTTCTTACTCCTTTGAGTATTGATGATCCTATGAGAAGAGATCTGTCTTTAACTATATTGTTGATTTTGACAAGTGGGGGATTCAGATGCATTGCTTGAACTTCTTGTTTTCCATGACTAGACTGACTGACATATTGGTGACTGCTTCTGTATTTAGTATTTGTATTTAATTTAGCTTCTTGCTGTGGGTAATTGGAGGTTGTCTTTAGAACAGTTTCTTCTGTGCCTGGATTTGACGATGAGTTTGACACATGATGGTCAGTGTTTACAGCATGTGTTTTAGCTAATTTTTGGTTCTTGCCATCTAATACCTGTAGAAGAGACTGGTCTTGTTTAATTGGTGTGGTTTCATCTATTTGTGTGAATACTGATTTTTTTCTTATAGCTGGTTTTGGTATAATTTGAGTGCCCTGACATGCTCTTGTGTTTTGTTCCTTTGACATGTTTGTGTAATGTGTTGTCTGGGTATTCTGGCACACTTTTGTTGCCAATGGTTTATCCATTTGACTCTTTGATTTTAGTGCAGAGATTTTCTGTTCTAACTTTTCTACTTGGGCCTGGAGAATACCTATCACTACTAAGCACTGTATGGAGGTACAAGTCTGGTTATGGGTTTTCTTTATGAAAAGAGTTGATAAAATGATTTACCCATTCTGTGTAGCCTGGCCCTTGTACATGAATTTTACCAGTTGCTATATATAGAGTCACTCTGGCAGAATCTTTATCCATGGATTTATATATCAATCCATTTTGGGAGTGTCCCTGCTGGATGTGTAAATTCTCCTCCAAGAATTTCTTGATCTAATTCCTGACCTTGTTTCAGAAACAGTCAACAGTTCTAGAAGCAGATAGCTTTCTTGTTATTGTTTTCCACAATGGAATCATTGATTTTAGTTAAGGTCATACTGGAATCATGTGATCCTCATATATGAATCTATTTTGTGTCTTAAATTAGTGTGTAACCTTTTCTGGTAGAGAATTTAGTACTAGCATTAGTAGTAGCAGTGTTTAACGCCATTTTCCAGCACATGATAGGCTATACATGGAAGCCAGTATTAATGATGTAGGAAGAACCTGGCAAAACCCACAGAAAGAACCACCAAGCCACAAGAAGCTACTGTCAAGCTTTCTCACATACCCACATTGGCAAAATCTGAGACTTGAACCCACACAGACAGAGGTGAGATGGCAGTGATACGTAACAAAGAGCTATTTGGACCACTTGGTGACTCTTGACCCTGAGAATTTAGTCAGTTAAAGGTGTTTTGTTGTGACCAGTTTGAGTTTAAGTTCTATTTTATCGAATTAATAGTTCTTTTTTCTGGAAATATTTAAGTGTTTATACAGATATCTTGGACAATGACATTTATGAATGGAAAAGGATGACATTTATTGAAATTTTATTTGGAAGCCAAAACAATAATATTATTTTCTGTGGTACAACATGAAACAGTTGACACATCAGGGCAACACTGACCACATCATCTGTCATGGTTCTGCATATTGGATTTTTATCAAGATTCCAACTAAGATTCAATTAGGACTTTTTTTTTTACTAGGACTTCTATATTTTAATTCTTGGATTAGTTTTGGATTTTATTCATAGAACTTTAGTTATTTTCTCATTTTTGTCTTGTTTCTTTAGGGAAATAACTTTTTTTTTTTACATTTTGCAAAGATTGTTGTCTTCACTCCTTTCTTGTTGCATTTATTAAGATCCAAACCATAATCATAATCAATTATTATTATGCAGTAAATTCTTTTTGTAGCTAAACATACACATGATCAAAATAATAAAATGTAAATATGAAAGTACATCTGCAATCAGATTATCTTGGATGTGCTGAATGTTGGTTGTTTATTCTTGTGGCGTCAAATGCCATCTCAACAATTCATGATTTTTTTTTTGTTGATGAAAGTAATGAGGTTGTGATCACTGAATAGTAATTAGAAAACAAGCTGAATTACATTACCTATATAATATAGACACATAACACAGGTATGCTAATGAGATATTTATTTATAGCAGAAATAAGTGATGACTGAATCTGATAATGTAACTCACACCCTTACTTTCACCTATCCTAAACAGAACTATAACAATTAGTATCTCTACCTTACTGTGGCACTCAAAGTTCAATAATGGATATTGCCTCATAAACAAAAAAAACTATTACAACTAATATCCCTATGTACTGTGGCACTCAAAGTTCAATAATGGATATTGTCTCATAAACAAAAAAACTATTACAACTAATATCCCTACCTTACTGTGGCACTCAAAGTTCAATAATGGATATTGCAATACTATTCCTTAATGGAAATCACCAAACCTGGAATTTTTATTTAAAAATCACAAACTGTCATTTTTCAGTACATATGATAAATTTATAGAAGTGTCAACCAAAATGAATAATGTTGGAATATGCTTAGGGTTATCAAAAGTAGAATTAGATTCATCAAAAAGTATGATGGTGTGTTTCTTTGTCAATAAATGGCAATGGATCATTGGATCAAAACCTAATATATATTCTATCAATATTTGTATGATTTACAGATGATCAGAGGATGTTTCTAATCCATGTGTTATTTTTGAGGCATAAAATTAATTTTCTATGACAATATATGTTTTTATAATGTGCATTAAGTTACATGAATTATGATAAATATTTTGATTGTGATACTAATCCACTTGGAAGTTTTATAAATGTTTGGAAAATAACATAACCAATTGGAGATTTAAGAAATGTATATTAAATGCGTTATGCTTAGATTGCACTTTTTGTCCAATTACACTTATATATCTCGGGTTGTTGTTGTCTATGAATTACATTACTGTAAACATTTGTCCAACACAGTTTTCTAATGATAATGTATTCTACCAATGTATTATACACATGGCTTACTCACTATGTAAGCTTTTTACATGCTAAACGATTTGCGTGAAATCTACTAAGGTCAAAAATGTGGAGCTACTATTTCTGAAAAGAGACAGAAAATATGAATAGGAAGTGGTTTTAAAAACTGTTCAATAAATTTTGACACAGTTTAATATGAAGCATCCTAAACTAGCACTGTGTCATTGTAAGCCATGTGAATGTAGTAGTGTGCTTAGTCTTTTGACTGAGTGACTTATATTCCAATATCCATGGTTTTTAATAAATGTACTTGCTATTTTTAACTTTTATTTTCAGGTCTTCCAGTTTTTGAAATAATCCAATTACCATTTGAAGGAGAGCCTAATAATTCTGCAAATATAGAGATTGGTTTTTACAGTTCTCCACCTATACAGTCGGTAAAATTTATTAATCGATCAGATTCATCTGCACTTTTCAATACATCAAATATTGTGATTTTAATGCAACCTTCAAATATCTCCATGATGTTCTATGAAAAGAAAGTGATGAGACTTGGACATGTGGCAGTACTGCACTTTAGACATTTGACTGATACAGACTTTGGCAACTACACACTTCAGCTTTCCAATGGTCAGGGCACAGTGACATTGCAGTTTGATTTAGTTATTTCAGGTAATTTATTTCACAAGATCTTTCTATCTATATATCTGTCTATGATCATATATGATTGGTACAAGCTAGGACAAAATAAAATCAAGATTGAGCCATGGGCAGCCATTAGATGTTGCAAAGCAAGATCTTGGATATTTCTGGTATATCATATCCAGGGATTGCCTTGCTAGTTATGGTTCTTAAAAATTGTATCCTGATCTGGAAAAGCTGAGGAAGTTGAAAAATTTACTTTTTTTCCATCACCACACCAGTAACAACATGATACAGTGTTATCCTTGCCCACGTATCCATATGTCACACCATTATTAGCATTTAGATCTATTATAAGATAGTGATAGTGTACCTGTTTAGCATGAACACATTTCTCTTCTAAATAGAAATATAATTACTTTATACCATTTTATAAAAGATGCTAAGATGAAAAAATTTAAAAGAAGAAACTGAAAATTGAAATTTTCAAAAAGTAATCTTGGTTTTGATGGTAGGGTTAATCAGTATGAGCAAATCATTCTTGTTATACCTAGCTATCATACCATTTTCCTAATCATGTCAGTTGGTAGCAGAAATATACAATCATCACCAACTGCACTTATTTCAGTTTTATGTATTGTTGTAAATTTGTATCATATTATGACTCGATGGTCTTTAAGTAAGTAACAGAAAGAATCAAGACAAACAAGTGTAGTAAAATCAACAAATACATTTATTTCTCTAAGTTTCAAAGTATAAATTTAAGCTGATCTGCAGTATTGTAAATTGAATCTCAAATAAACCTAAATGTTCTATCCCACTTTTGAAAGCAATATTCTTGAATGTCTATATGTATCGCAATGATACAATCCAGAATGTCTTTGAATGAGTACTGAATAATCCCACGGTAGTGTTTTTAGTCCAAACTGTCATCAACCACTTTTGTAATTCCAATAAATTATTCCTAACCAGAACCCTCATCCTTAATGTGTCCTTGAATTAAAATGAAAAACTGCATTTTTTTAAAGTCTTGACTTTATCTGAAGCAATGACAACATTAAACAAAATATCTCACTTTTTACTTGTGAATTTTTGTGTGTACCTATTTTTCAAAAAGAATAAATAATGGAAATAAAATTGAATAAAATCACACAAAACGAGTAGTTATCAAATGGAAATGTGTTACTTTGATGAAGGAATATGATAATGATTTTGTTTTGCTTTTGTACACACCACTAAAGAAAGATATTTATAAAGTTCAGTTTCCTTGAGGAAAAATTATTTTTGTCCTGAAAGAGGCCTTGAAAAGTCTCTTATGCAATATCTTTTGCTGTACAAACCATGGATCATAATTATTATCAAAGCAGTATTACATTTTTGATATAACATTTTTATTTCTGTTTAATTTTTCTAGCTGCTCCTACAATGCCCAAGAAATTTTTCTTCATTAACATTGAAGATGATCTTCTAGTGTTTGGGATAGAAAAAGGATTCAATGGAGGCCATGAACAAACATTCATTGTTGAATATCAGACAATTGGAATGCCTGATGCAACCTGGTCTGTATTCATGATCAGTGAAAATGCCTTGGAAGACCCATTTGCAAATGGAACTTATTACTTGAAGATTCCCAAAATACCAGATGGCCAGTACATATTTAAAGTCCATGCTGAAAATGAAAAAGGAAAGAGTTCCAGTATAGAGGGAGTGCGTGTGGAGATAAAAACTGGTTTGTATACTGTTAATTTTTATACTGTTATTTTGTATACTGTTATTTTTTATACTGTTATTTTGTATACTGTTATTTTGTATACTGTTATTTTTTATACTGTTATTTTGTATACTGTTATTTTGTATACTGTTATTTTTTATACTGTTATTTTTTATACTGTTATTTTTGTATACTGTTATTTTGTATACTGTATATGATGTTATTTTGTATACTGTTATTTTGTATACTGTGTATGATGTTATTTTGTATACTGTTATTGTGTATACTGTTATTTTGTATTGTTACAGCTATTGGATTTAAATTATTTATTTTGTCAAATCCAAATTTGTCATTTAGGGTTTAAAATTCATTAATTGGGAGATTACAGTGTATTCTGGAAAATTCAGGCTGACCTAGACTCTAGCTGTAAACACAGGTTGACCTTGGCTTGTTGACTTCATTTCTGACCCTTCTTTAGAGAGTGTAAACAAGCCTTGAAAATGATTGGCTGATTTCAAAGTTATGGTTGAATTTCTGATGATTCTCATGAGGGGAGTATGTGATTTAGTGAGGGTAGCTTCTTTCTATGACCTTCCAGAATCACATGATTCCTTTTTGTTTACGAGGAAATTACATATATATAGCTGTGTTTTGGAAGCTAACATTAGTAGAATCTGGGTTTTTAAAGTTAAGTTGTGTTTTCTGTTTGAGTTATAATTTTAATTACCTTGTATTGGAAATTGTGTCATTTCATTGTAGCAAGAGAAATTATTCCATTTATCTGGAAAAGGACATGTGTTCATAATTTCATTTAGATGATTATAAAATAAGAACTGCATCACGTGACATCGTCAGCCATTTTGGATTACATCGTCAAGATTCGAACCTGGAACTATTAGAACATTTATTTATCAGGACTCTTGCAATTCAATTTAGTGGATTATTTTTGTGAATTCTATATTGGATTAATGTTGAATTTGATTCTCTAAAACCGTAAGTTTATTTATTTTATGAAAATAATTGTACTTAATAAAATCATTGTTAATGTTTTACAAGCTTGTTAGTTTTCACTTCTTTCTGTGTTGCTGCTTATTCGAGCCTAAGCACGTAACAGTATACAGTGTATGATGTTATTTTGTATACTGTTTTTTTGTATGCTGTTATTTTGTATACTGTTATTTTGTAAACTGTTATTTTGCATATTGTTATTTTGTATACTGTGTATGATGTTATTTTGTATACTGTTATTTTGTATACTGTGTATGATGTTATTTTGTATACTGTTATTTTGTATACTGTGTATGATGTTATTTTATATACTGTTATTTTGTATACTGTGATTCTTTATACTGTTATTTTGTTTACTGTTATTTTGTATACTATTATTAGATCATAATTTAGAGCAACAGTAAGTGTTAAATAGGTGAATGATTATAATTTTGTACGAAAATTAGGCATTTCACTTCTAAATGAGTCATTTGACATTCGCTTACTACACATGTAAGCAATCTATAGGTGAAAAGAAAGCCATTCACCACAAATTGCTGGTATTAATGCATAGATGCTGCCAGGCCATGAGACTCTGGATTTCCCACAAAACTAACTAAGTATGTAACTTTTAAAATCCAGTTTTGGAAAAGTCATGCAAATTACCAGCTGTTCCAATGATCTGGTGTACTCAATGCATGATTCATGATTCATTTATTATTGTTTCAAGTCTATGGTCTTAAAATGTGTAACTTACGGAAAGCCCCAAACCTGTAAGTTTAGTAAAATAAATATATAATTTATTCCCTTGAATACAAAGTGAAAATTCAAAAGACATTATTGTTTAACATAGCTAATTAAAAATAATTCAATAGACTGATGATTAGGAATGAAGACTGTTTATTAAGTCCCTATTTAATAATAATTATAATAATAATAATGAGAACTTTGTATAGTGTCTAATCTTTAGAAGCTCTGAGAGCTTTATAATATCTATAATGATATGACTTTTATAAAAAAAAAACAAGAAAAAAACATGAAATTGGAAAACACAAAACATGTTGAAAACAGTTAAGATACAAAACATTATTAGATCTCTTTAAGTTTCTTCCTGCAGTAAAAAAGGTGAGTTTTAAGAGCACTCTTGAAAGGAATCACTGTGTCTTTGTGTCTAATCTCAATGTGTAATTTGTTCCACATTGCAGGGCCCAGGTAAGCAAATGAATGTCTGTATGACTTCATTTTCATAGTGGGAACAATGAGTATTCGATTGTCAGAAGAAGAGCGTAAATATCTTCCTGGTGTATGCACATGAGTGAGGCTGGAGATATGTTGGAATCGAGTTTGTCAGTGAAACGTAGCACAGAGAACAAATTTTGTGTTTGATTCTGGATCAAATAGATATTTATGTTTATTTTATCATTTGACCTAGATATTTGCTTTTCTTAAATAAAATTCAAACAAATTGTAAATAAGTTATTGTGAATTCAATGAACCAATAATCGTAAGTGTTCTATCAATAAAGCCAATATAATGTTTTAGTCCAAAATATTTGTGCGTACTTTGTAATTCCAATGAATAATTGAAATAAATAATTCCTTCCAAGTTATAACTGAACATAACTAAAATGATTTAACCGCGCCGGTGGCCTAGTGTTTAGAGTGTCCGCCATGGAAGTGGGAGGTCATAGTTTCATTTCCGTCTGGGTTACACCAAAGACTTACAACAATGGTACTACCAGCTGCCTTGCTTGATGCTCAGCATTAAGAGGTTAGTGTTAGGACTGGTCAGCCTGGTGTCAGGATAATGTGACTGAGTGGGACATCATGCTTCATGCCTGCTGCATGATGCCACAGTGCTAGACATCAATATATATTGCATCACTGCAGACATCATAGCGATATGACTGAAAAATTGTTAAAGCTATATTAAAAATCCTAATCAAGCAAACAAAATCTAAAATGATTACTTTGGCTGATATTAAGGAATCAGTACTGTTGTCTAAGATCCTATTTATATACATATCATCATTTGACTTAGATATCAGTCTTGAATAAAACTCCCAACAAATTGTAAAGCAGTATTCTTCTGGTACAGTCAAAACTCAATAAGCTATGTCAAACATTGTTTACAAATTATCATTATCTTAAAGTACAATTTAGTATCTTTAACATCAACATAAGTTATATGGATGAAGAAAAGATAGATTCATACAATTAAGCTTTCTTTTACATTTACGACATATATACAAATGATAGTATGATAATTAAAATTGCACGTCATACCTACCTCTCTCTCAACTGGGGAATTCTCATCAGTTTTCAAAACTGCCATTGTAAAGCCTTTACTGAAGAAACCAACATTCGACCTAAAGCTGTACTAATAAATTGTCTGTATGCATAATCGGCCCAATTATTGGAACAATCGGTATTAACAGAAATAATCGGTGCCAGTGTAAAAAAATCCAATAAAAATAACAAATTTCCAAAATATAAATTCAATCATAACATTCATCTTGACATAGCTTTGAATTTTAAATCAGAATTAAATGCAGTTCTACCCATTTATATTGACATCACTTATATAGACAAACCGCCTATGTCAAAAAAAAAAAACAAAGTCCCAGTCCCATGGTCTACTATTACTACCAAATTGTGATGCTTATGTCGACGTTGATATAAAAGATAAACATACATGTCGACAGAAGCCCTTGGTCCCAGCTTGAACAAATCCTTTGTTTTCTAATCATTTATGTCAACAAGCTGCCAGTTCCAACCCATACTTTGTTCAACAATTAGTTGATCTTGCCACCAGGCTTTAATGTCGCGGTCGGATAAAAAAATTAAACAACCGCCCTAGACTTTTGTTTGGGCCTATAAAGCTGGCCTGTCGCAGCAACTTAAATGAAGTGAAGTCTTATCAATTCGAGCATTTTCCAAAGAATGCACAGAGGTATATCTAGGATTTAAAAACTAGGGTTTCACGAGTACCAGCAGTAAGCAGTTGCAGTCCCCTACCAGAAGCAAATTGGGCATACCTGAAATGGCTATATTTCCATATGAGTAGAAACAGTGGCTGCAAAACTTCTTTACAGCTCTGACATATAGCCCTTGTTTGTCCATTAGAGTGAAAGTGAATTGTCATGTCAAGATAAGGTCTTATTCCAAGCACTAAATTAGGCATTATACATAGTGTTCCACATGAAATGTCAGTTCTAGCTACCTCTAACACTCTGTTGAATTTCATTACAATATTCGCCAATTAGCTGTTGAACCTTCTTGTTAAAATTTGCAAACAGCATTTTGTCTTTTGTTTATTTTGTTTTTGTTTTTTTATGGTTTAACGCCATTTTTCAGCACAATATAGGCTATACATAGCGGCCAGTAATATTGGTGGAGGAAGAAACCGGACAAACCCCAGAGAAGCTACTGGCAAGCTTTCTCACATAACTACGTTTGCCGAATCTTAGAGTCGAACACACACAGACAGGCATTTTGTTTAACTCTCAACATGTCTTGATTTTGAGGTCACAAGCACTACTTAGATTGCTACACTTGGAAACGAAATCAATAATGAAGGTGAAAGATATTCATTTGATGTACTGTTTTTATACACAAGTATATCAATGGGTTATTCTACCTCTGAAATCAGTCATATCGCACATTTTCTCACCACTCAGCAGCTAGTCAAGTCTTTGATCTTGCCGCCTATCTTGTGGGTCATGTTCTTCAGATGTACTCTTATAATGACAACATGTACATCTGTGAGTCTTTCAGCCACTGAATTTTCTGATTGTAAACAGCTAAAAAAATCAATTGATCAACACATTTTAAGCAGGACTAGCAAGCCCTTAAATTTGCCATCCAGCAAATTGATGCATACTGAGAATTGCAGGTATAATAAAGCATTCAAATACGCATGAGTTTGCTTTTCCGAGACCTTTGAAAGTGATCGATGATTAAGACAAGTTTATTTTGCTGTGAAAGTTTCGTTTTTAACTTTATTTCCATTTATGATAGCTACCAACAGCGGTATAAAATGCAAATTAAATTTACAGTCTCTGGAAACTAAAAATCTGGTTGTTAAGGAAATTGGTCTGAGGTCTGTGAAATTTTTTCGCTTAAAATAACACTCGTTTAGGAAGGATGAAAGCTGCTGAGTTTATGAAGAAAGACTACGTTGAAGGTAACTGAAGAAGCAAAAGACTGCTACATTTGAAGATGTGGAGGAAGCCACAAAATGGTTCAACGAAACATTTGTGAAAAACTTAGTGTGGAGAACTTCACTGCAACAAGTGGTTGGTTCAGTCACATTAATGTTCATCATATCATCCGATACAAAAGTATTTGTGGATATATATTTACTGTTGACAGCTTTTCATTTCCATGTGAATAGCACCATCCCCTTGTTAGCTTCAAATAAGATGGGAAGAGACTGACCAAAATCAAGGCCAATTTAAGTACATGTACATGAAGCATGTAAATAACAACTATCCAACCATGTGCCGACATTAAATATCATACTGTTTTTCATATCAGGATGTGATCGGTGCAATATTTTATTTTGGATTTTAATACACAAAGGTAACCAGAATTTAATTTGTCAATATACAAGTGTATTTCAGACTGATTCTGTCTTCATGTACTCAAAGTTTCCAATTTTTTCTCAAAGTGTAAATGCTACTCACTGTCAACGTGTCACTCTTTGCAGACTAACATTAACTTTTCTCTTTTAAATCAATGATAGTACTTTATAACAGTTTAATAAATGTTGGGTCACCGAAATTTTTTTTTTTTAACTTGCCTATGTCTTAGGACACGGAAAAAAATTATTGTTTCATGTCCCAAGATTTACATCCGTTACAGTAGTTAACAAAAAGACCTATAAACAGTAAATTTTAGACATTGTTCCGTGGATAAAACGACTGCCCCCCCCCCCCTTTATTCCAGGCCTTTAGTTTTTCCTAAATTATTCAGCTTATACGCGAGTATATACTGTGATAATGAAATAATCAGTCTCATAATCAGTATCGGCAATTTTAAGAATCGGCTATACATGGTATTGGCATAATCGGCAAAAAGTGACATCGGTACAGCTTTAATTCAACCATAATGATTTAAAGAACTACCGCCCTATTTCTAATCACCCGTTCATATAAAAAGACTTGTTCTAACCCAACTTGTACCTCATCTGAATTCAGAGTCATTTTAGTAATGTACAGTCTGCCCTTGCCACAGTACTGAAACTACTCTTCTGAATGTATTTAATGACATTCTCTCTGCTTTGGACAGTTGAAAGACAATGGTCCTGACCTCCTGATTTGTCTGCAGCATTTGACACAAAAGACTATCTCCAGCATGTATTTGGCACTCACAATACAGCATTACTGTGGTACAAGTCCTACTTAATCAACAGAACACACATTGTATCTGCAAATGGAATACACTCCAGCCCAGTTGATCTATGTTGTGGGGTTCCACATGTGTATATAATAGCATTGTTTATTGATCTTTATCTTTGTGTATATTATTGTATTGTAATTACAGGACATAATAAGTGTAGTTGTTTATCTTTGTGTATATTATAGCATTGTAATTACAGCACATAATAAGTGTAGTTGTTTATCTTTGTGTATATTATAACATTGTAATTACAGCACATAATAAGTGTAGTTGTTTATCTTTGTGTATATTATAGCATTGTAATTACAGCACATAATAAGTGTAGTTGTTTATCTTTGTGTATATTATAGTATTGTAATTACAGCACATAATAAGTGTAGTTGTTTATTGATCTTTGTGTATATTATAGTATTGTAATTACAGCACATAATAAGTGTAGTTGTTTATCTTTGTGTATATTATAGTATTGTAATTACAGCACATAATAAGTGTAGTTGTTTATCTTTGTGTATATTATAGCATTGTAATTACAGCACATAATAAGTGTAGTTGCTTATTGATCTTTGTGTATATTATAGTATTGTAATTACAGCACATAATAAGTGTAGTTGTTTATCTTTGTGTATATTATAGTATTGTAATTACAGCACATAATAAGTGTAGTTGTTTATTGATCTTTGTGTATATTATAGTATTGTAATTACAGCACATAATAAGTGTAGTTGTTTATCTTTGTGTATATTATAGTATTGTAATTACAGCACATAATAAGTGTAGTTGTTTATCTTTGTGTATATTATAGTATTGTAATTACAGCACATAATAAGTGTAGTTGTTTATTGATCTTTGTGTATATTATAGTATTGTAAATACAGCACATAATAAGTGTAGTTGTTTATCTTTGTGTATATTATAGTATTGTAATTACAGCACATAATAAGCGTAGTTGTTTATCTTTGTGTATATTATAGTATTGTAATTACAGCACATAATAAGTGTAGTTGTTTATCTTTGTGTATATTATAGCATTGTAATTACAGCACATAATAAGTGTAGTTGTTTATTGATCTTTGTGTATATTATTGCATTGTAATTACAGCACATAATAAGCGTAATTGTTTATTGATCTTTGTGTATATTATAGTATTGTAATTACAGCACATAAGGGGTCATCCATTTAGTACGTACGCAAAAATAAGACAAAACTTGACCCCTCCCCCCCCCATTGTACGCATGCATACTTTTTACACCCCACCCCACCCCTATGCGTACGTACATATGAATGACCCCCCCCCCCCCACTCGTATAGAACTTCCAATATTTCATCCACGCAGAAATGACACAGGATATGAGGCAACACATCAGATGCACCTGAAATCATCATTGCAGGTGCTAGAGCGTCAGCATGAGCAGATATCTCATGCACTTCAGGCTTCGATACAGTTGCTGCTGGTGCTTGTGCACGTGACCAGAATGAGAGAAGACTGCTTCTACTCACCAACGCTTTACTTGCTAGATCAGCAGTAACATATTCATATGCAGTTTCACCATGCTTTATTTTCTCCCATATTCAGTTAGTTTCTTTCTGTTGTTCTTGTTTACTTGCTTGTGATTTAGCTTTACACACAGCTTTCTACAAACAGTTATACTTGACTGCATTATCCATCATGATTTTTTAACCAATATTTTATTCACGTATAATAATAATTAAAACTCTGTGAACTTGTCAACTATAGTCTATAAAATATAATGACAAACTGTCATGGCATTAACAAGCCGTAGGCACGAGTGTATCCGCCGAGGTACATATGCGTGTTCATCCACGGATACACAAGTGCCGAGGCTTGCTTACATTTTGTCTTTATCACATTCCCGTTATTGGCTAATAAGTTGTTTGCGTTACTCTAGTCAAGAATTTCATCTGCAACATTAATTACTTTATAAAAATAATGTTAGCAGTAATACTTGATTTAATATGGTAGAAAGCAACACAAGCCTGCGACCTTGACCTATGCTGCAGGGGCATTACTCAGCGGCGAGCGCTCCTGCTAGTTCGCGGATTAATCTGTGACGTCATTAAAGTAGATTCAATATGTAACATGTCTGATCTGGTTAATGGTTATGTAATGGCAAGAATGTGATAAAATCAGTGTGTCGACTGAACATCTGATTTGCTGAAATAGTACACCAATAAACAGTGACAGTTTTAGTCGGAGCAGCAGCAGCATGAAAGTCCGCAGTTTGAATCACAGCCTGTCTACTCAGGCCTACAGTTAAACTGTAGGCCTGTTGTGTCAAAATTGACATAAACGCAAACAAAGGCTGTATTTCAGTTACAAGAGGCTACATATATATTATATATATAATATATGTATATAATTCAAGTTTATGTCATAAATGCTATAATGTACTAGTGCACAGCAGGCTGAGGTTCAGTGCGATATCCCAGACTGCACTGCGCATGATTAACATAGAAATTTCCAATATAGTATACCTACTAGTTTGAAAGCTGAAACGATGGAGCATTTATTCCCCCCCCCCCCCCGTTTCTTATACGTACGTACATTGTCAGTTGACCCTCCCCCATATGCAAGCTTACGCATTTGGGTTACTCCCTCCTCCATGCGTATGTACTAAATGGACAACCCCTAATAAGTGTAGTTGTTTATCTTTGTGTATATTATAGTATTGTAATTACAGCACATAATAAGTGTAGTTGTTTATCTTTGTGTATATTATAGCATTGTAATTACAGCACATAATAAGTGTAGTTGTTTATTGATCTTTGTGTATATTATAGCATTGTAATTACAGCACATAATAAGTGTAGTTGTTTATCTTTGTGTATATTATAGCATTGTAATTACAGCACATAATAAGCGTAGTTGTTTATCTTTGTGTATATTATAGCATTGTAATTACAGCACATAATAAGTGTAGTTGTTTATCTTTGTGTATATTATAGCATTGTAATTACAGCACATAATAAGTGTAGTTGTTTATCTTTGTGTATATTATAGCATTGTAATTACAGCACATAATAAGTGTAGTTGTTTGACACTGTAGTTTTTACAGTGTATGTATTTACATGTTGTCTTTAATGGGTTACCATTGTTCTATTGTTTTATTTTTCAGTTAAGAGTTCTTTATATCCCTCTTTTAAGGTCATTACTTTTCTTTTCCTTACAAACTGTAGGCAGAGAGCTTGAAGTAAAAGGAGGTGCAAATGTGGCAGCAATTGCTGGAGGTATTGGCACTGCTGTGGTGGTGGTTGTTATTCTGGTGGTTCTCTTTTTTATATGGAGAAAAAAGACATCTATGCTGAAGAATTCAAGTGGTATGTTTTCAGGGTATATCTGCACTTTTTGCTTATACTTTGTCTAATGTTTAGAAATAGTTAAAATATCTTCAGTGTGAATCTATCTTGTTTCTCAAGTATCATTCACTGCCAGGCTTTTACTTTTATATTTTAAGATTGGAATTTAACATCATTTCATAAGTATCAATTAGATTTATACTTTCTGCTATCAGCATTAGACTTTAATATTGTAAGATTTAGCATATATTTATATATTTTCGTCATGTTCAAGCTTAGGAGCCATAAAAGTCATATATTGAATTATTGAATAGATTTATATAGTAAAGAAGCTATAGAGAGAAAAGCAATGGTTTTATTTTCTGTGGTTTGATGCCAATTTTCAAAACAAAATAGACCCTAGATAGTGTCCAGTTTATTTGGTGGAGGACAAACCTGGGAAGATATTGGAAGATCCACCATCTCGAGGAAAGCTACTGAAAGGCTTTCTCACATACCTGCATTGGCAGAATGGAGACTTGAAGTGTTTTGGAAAGAGGTGACTTGCAAATGCAAGCTTCTTTGATCACATGGCCACCTGAGGCCCTAAGAAGATAATAAGAATTGATCAATGAAAATAAGAATTGATCAATGAAAGTAAGAAATGATCAATGAAAATAAGAATTGATCAATGAAAATAAGAATTGATCAATGAAAATAAGAATTGATCAGTAAAAAAAGAATTGATCAATGAAAATAAGAATAGATCAATGAAAATAAGAAATGACCAATGAAAATAAGAAATGATTAATGAAAGTGAGAATTTATCAATGAACAAGTTTTATCACTAAGGACCTTGTTGTAGTATGCACATCTCTCCAATTCATTTTACACATGATGTCTTGAGGAGTTACTCTGGATAAAATGTCTTTACAATATTTCATCTTTTTCTTACATTAATTATTTAATTTATGAATATTATGAATGGCACTGATGTTTAGCAAAAAAACCAACTGAAAAATGTGTGATGAATAAACTCGTTATAGGCCATTATATAGCTTTTAAAAACTGAATAATTTATAGGCCATTATATAGCTTTTAAAATCTGATTAAGTTATTGGCCATTATATAGCTTTTAAAATCTGATTATGTTATAGGCCATTATATAGCTTTTAAAACTGATTAAGTTATAGGCCATTATATAGCTTTTAAAAACTGATTAAGTTATAGGCCATTATATAGCTTTTAAAATCGGATTAAGTTATAGGCCATTATATAGCTTTTAAAATCTGATTATGTTATAGGCCATTCTATAGATTTTAAAATCTGATTAAGTTATAGGCCATTATATAGCTTTTAAAACTGATTGAGTTATAGGCCATTATAGAGCTTTTAAAATCTGATTAAGTTATAGGCCATTATATAGCTTTTAAAATCTGATTAAGTTATAGACCATTATATAGCTTTTAAAAACTGATTAAGTTATAGGCCATTATATAGCTTTTAAAAACTGATTAAGTTATAGGCCATTATATAGCTTTTAAAATCGGATTAAGTTATAGGCCATTATATAGCTTTTAAAATCTGATTATGTTATAGGCCATTCTATAGATTTTAAAATCTGATTAAGTTATAGGCCATTATATAGCTTTTAAAACTGATTAAGTTATAGGCCATTATAGAGCTTTTAAAACTGATTAAGTTATAGGCCATTATATAGCTTTTAAAACTGATTAAGTTATAGACCATTATATAGCTTTTAAAAACTGATTAAGTTATAGGCCATTATATAGCTTTTAAAATCTGATTAAGTTATAGGCCATTATATAGCTTTTAAAAACTGATTAAGTTATAAGCCATTATATAGCTTTTAAAATCTGATTAAGTTATAGGCCATTATATAGCTTTTAAAATCTGATTAAGTTATAGGCCATTATATAGCTTTTAAAAACTGATTAAGTTATAGGCCATTATATAGCTTTTAAAATCTGATTAAGTTATAGGCCATTATATAGCTTTTAAAAACTGATTAGGTTATAGGCCATTATATATCTTTTTAAAACTGATTTAGTTATAGGCCATTATATAGCTTGCAAAATCTGATTAAGTTATAGGCCATTATATAGCTTTTAAAAACTGATTAAGTTATAGGCCATTATATAGCTTTTAAAATCTGATTAAGTTATAGGCCATTATATATCTTTTTAAAACTGATTTAGTTATAGGCCATTATATAGCTTTTAAAATCTGATTAAGTTATAGGCCATTATATAGCTTTTAAAATCTGATTAAGTTATAGGCCATTATATAGCTTTTAAAAACTGATTAAGTTATAAGCCATTATATAGCTTTTAAAATCTGATTAAGTTATAGGCCATTATATAGCTTTTAAAATCTGATTAAGTTATAGGCCATTATATAGCTTTTAAAAACTGATTAAGTTATAGGCCATTATATAGCTTTTAAAATCTGATTAAGTTATAGGCCATTATATAGCTTTTAAAAACTGATTAAGTTATAAGCCATTATATAGCTTTTAAAATCTGATTAAGTTATAGGCCATTATATAGCTTTTAAATACTGATTAAGTTATAGACCATTATATAGCTTTTAAAAACTGATTAGGTTATAGGCCATTATATATCTTTTTAAAACTGATTTAGTTATAGGCCATTATATAGCTTGCAAAATCTGATTAAGTTATAGGCCATTATATAGCTTTTAAAAACTGATTAAGTTATAGGCCATTATATAGCTTTTAAAATCTGATTAAGTTATAGGCCATTATATATCTTTTTAAAACTGATTTAGTTATAGGCCATTATATAGCTTTTAAAATCTGATTAAGTTATAGGCCATTATATAGCTTTTAAAATCTGATTAAGTTATAGGCCATTATATATCTTTTTAAAACTGATTTAGTTATAGGCCATTATATAGCTTTTAAAATCTGATTATGTTATAGGCCATTATATAGCTTTTAAAACTGATTAAGTTATAGGCCATTATATAGCTTTTAAAACTGATTAGGTTATCGGTCATTATATATCTTTTTAAAACTGATTAAGTTATAGGCCATTATATAGCTTTTAAAAACTGATTAAATTATAGGCCATTATATAGCTTTTAAAAACTAATTAAGTTATAGGCCATTATATAGCTTTTTAAGACTGATTCACTTAAGTTAAAATCACACTGAAAAAAGGTAAATATTGTAGTTTTAATATTTGCTTATGAATAATGTTTTATTAAAAATTGACTTTGATTACCTAAATTTTATTTATAAAAACTTAATACTACAAGTATCTTAAATGAAGACAATCTAACTTCTCTACATCAATCAAGGTATATAACTCCTAATCAATTAGTACCAACAATCACATTAAATACTTTACATCAATCAAGTTATATAACTCCTAATCAATCAGTACCACCAAGCACATTACATACTTTACATCAGTCAAGATAAATAATTCCTAATCAATCAGTACCACCAATCACATTCATTACTTTACATCAATCAAGATATATAACTCCTAATCAATTAGTACCACCAATCACATTACTTACTTTACATCAATCAAGGCACAGTATATAAAGTAACTCCTAATCAATTAGTACCACCAATCACATTAATTACTTTACATCAATCAAGGTATATAAATCCTAATCAGTTAGTACCATCAATCACATTAATAACACTGACATTTGTTAACTGTCATATAAGATGTATAAATTGCCCTAGGTCAACTGATGGTCAGTGTATGTTTGTGTTATTCTGTCTGTGTAGTCAACTGATGGTCAGTGTGTATGTGTGTGTTATTCTGTCTGTGTAGTCAACTGATGGTCAGTGTATGTGTGTGTGTTTGTCTGTGTAGTCAACTGATGGTCAGTGTGTATCTTTGTGTGTATGTGTACGGTAAATTGATGGTCAGATTTCAGTGATTTTTTTTATCAATTTCAAATGAAATATTTATATAAATATTATATGGTACTTTGGCTTGATAAAAGATAATGAAATGTGAGTTAAGCTATTTTCTAACCAATTATGCTATTATTTATTTTAGATGAAGGTTTCAACAGTGTTAAAGGGAGGTAAGTAATCTTCTTCCTCTCTGTATTATAGAGGCTTTGGTGGCTGAGTAAGTGCTTAGCCTATGATTAGTGATGCGTGAATTTAGCAAGGCTGCAGACCAGTATCACCCCTTAGCTTAAACTCAACAAATATGACAGTGTGACATTAAGAAAGGATCTCTATCCCTATACAGTTTTTCCTCATAGACTAGAACTATGGTTTTCATAACCCATTTTCTGTGTGGATACGTAGTTGGGTGTAAATATAGAAGTCACAGCATGCTTTAAATGCATAAACAAGTTACGGTAATGTTTTAGGCTGATCACTCTAAGTCACTTGTTGAGTATGCACCAGTAAGCTAATGGGAGGGTTTACAGACATACATACATACATACATACATACATACATACATACATACATACATACATACAGTGAGACATACATACATACATACATACATACATACATACATACATACATACATACATACATACATACAGTGAGACATACATACATACATACATACATGCATGCATGCATGCATGCATGCATGCATGCATGCAGTGAGACATGCATACAAACATAACATACATACATATATACATACAGGTCACTAACTGTTTTTACATCAACTGCTCGAAGATAGAGTATGTGATAAAGATAAAGAAAATGCGAGGCACAGACTCAGATAACACTAGCTGATGTAGTGTGTATGGGCAAACCTTCAATTGAAACACAAACAGCAAATGTGAATGTGAGAACTGCTCGTAATCTTGATCATACAAAACGGTGGAAGCATTTATCAGACCATACAGAATATACAGAGAAGAACAAAGGTGGTCGCTTGAAATCCACTGATTCAAGGGAAGGAGTGGCTCTGACTCTGTCCACCATACCCAGTACCTCAACTGAAGAATTGACAGTAATTGAAGATAATGGAGAACATGGTTATCACTATGATCACAAATACTCAGCACGGGAAAATGCAAGAAATATCGACAGGGAAAGAAGATCACCATTCAAAAAATATTCAGCCACCTCATCAAAAGACTTAGATAAAGGAAACAGAACAATCAATGTCATCACAACTAACAGAAACTGCAGACCACAAAAAAGAGTGAGGAACTCGTATGAACCTCAAATTCTAATGTCCAGGATACCGGTTGACAGAATGAGAGAGGAGATGAGAACTTGTATAAAAAAACACGCCAGAAAAAATGGAATATAAATAATTGACTCTCAGATCTTAAGGCATTGGCGTGTAAGAGGAGGAAAGGACACTTTAACTGCTTTAGTCATGGTAGATGACTTAGACTTTGAGAAGGTTTTAGAGAAAGGTTTTTGGCCAAATTTTGTATGGGCAAGAGAATGGTATGAGGATTATGGTGACAAGCATGCCAAGAGGTTCAGGTGAAACTATATAAAGGGGTAGTAAGTCGCATACATATGCATAAATTATGGTCAACAACTTTATAGTCATTGTAATATTTGTGTTGAAAATCTATTTTTAAGTCAACAAATGTCTAGTCATACATTTCGTCTGATGACATGGAACATAAAAGGAGCCATGTATGGTGCACCATACTTGTACTCTTTGCTAAATGAGGTAGATATTGCAGTGCTAACTTAGCACTGCTTCTTCCGGAGCAACTCAACTTCCTAGACAATTTACATCCAAAGTTTAAATCTTTCTCATGCTCTGACAATAGGCTAAAAGTGAATTATGAAGAAAGGATAAGGCATACAGGGTTTGGGGGAATAGCAGTCCTATATAGGAAGTCACTCTGCGTTAATCCTTTGTTGTGCGTTGGCAGTGATAGAGTCTTAGGGAAAGAGGTAATATATAATGATAAATTGAAATAATTTGTATTCTGAGCACTTTTGCCATCAACTAATTTTCCTATTGCAAGTTACTATGAAACAATGGAGGAATTAAAGGACCAGATTGATATGTTCTGTAAAGAAGGCATTCCCATACTCACGGGAGACTTCAATGGCCAGTTAATTTCACTGCTTAGCTCCAAAATGAACTGTCTAACAACAAACGCTAGAGGCGCTATTCTAGAAAAGTTTCTGACCGATAGGCACTTAATATCCATTAATAGTCAATCTATTTGTGAAGGGCCTGACTTTACATTTTTCTCAATCAATGGTAAATCCAGATCGTTGATAGACCATATACTATTGCAAAAAAGCAAATTTGATTTAGTGGTTAAGGCCGAAATAATTAATGACCATCCTTTGAACATTTCAGATCATCATCCTGTAAAAATAGAGATGGTCATTCCTTTTGCATATAATATAATCATGGCTGACAAGCATATAATTCCCTCCATAAATTGGAAGAAAGCATCGGCAGAACAAATAAATAGGTATAAGGAAGCAACACGCAATGAATTTTTAGCGCAACTGAATAAGACAGAACTAGTGACAAATGTCGATATTGAAGTTATTATTCAAGACACGGTAAAGATTTTACATGACGCAGCTTCTAGGTTTCTGCCCATAAAAAGGTATTGCCCATACGCTAACCCCTATTGGAAACTACTAAACGTAAAAAAGTTACATACAGAAATGAGGCTGAAACGTAGGGAATGGATCTCTAATGGTAGGCCAAGAGGATGGGAATTCCAGTCATATGCGAACTATAAGAAAGCGAAGAAACTGTTTGGAAAAGAATTACTGAGAGCAAAAGAAATGTGTGATAGAGAACAGTTCAGTGAGCTTGAAAAGGCTGCAGAGCTCGATATTTCCACTTTCAATAAGTTTATACGGAATAAAAAACATAAACATGATTACATATACGAAATTGAATCTAACGGAAAAATTGTACGCAACCACGTCTCTATAAGAGACTTATGGGCAAATCATTTTTCCAATTTGTCACTACCTGACAATACTTATCTATACGATGAGAATCATTACCAGATGGTCTTAGCAGAGGTTAGAAAACAGAGTATAGAAACCCATTCCCACTTTGATGAAGTTGTTGACAAAATTTCCACTAGAGAAGAACTCAGTAGTGCAATTAGTTCTCTCAATAAAGATAAAGCATGTGGTCATGACAGTATTGTTGCAGAGCATTTACTGTTTGCGGACAATCAAAGCAGTGTACAGTTACTTGAAACTGTCTTCAAAAAAGTGTACGAGGCTGAGGAGTACCCATGCCATTTTAAACAAGGTTTAGTAATACCAATATTTAAATGAGGGGGATAAAGCAAATTAGATATGAATAATTACCATGATATAACTCTAGTTACAGTGCTTCAGAAAATCCTAGAGCAAATTATATATAATAGACTACTTAAATTTTCTAAGCACATTAATTTTCCAAATCCATTGCAACAAGGTTTTAGGAATAATTGTGGCAGTATCACTGCAGCGTTTTGTATCAAAGAATCTATATGCTACTATATGGATAGAGATACTCCTGTCTATGCAACATTTCTTGATAATGCTAAGGCATTCAATACAGTCTGGCACAATGGGTTATTTTACAAGCTGTACAAACTTGGCATAAAAGGGAAGATGTGGCGCATCATGAAAGACTCATTTAAGGGAGTAACCAGTTCTGCTTTATTTGTGGGCAAATTTTCCAAATATTTCAATATTAAGCACGGTGTAGGACAGGGTCGTATCTTATCTGCTTGGTTCTTTCTTGTTATGATAGATGATTTGTTCACTGATTTAGATCACACTTTGCGAGGCCTAAAACTTGTCGATCTCCACCTGCCGTGTGTCTTATTAGCGGATGACACAACTGTAATGGCTAATTCGCATCATTCGATGCAGCATCTGCTCGATACAATCTCTAATTATGCGAAAAGGTGGAGATTGAAATATAACGCATATAAAAGTTGCAGCATCCTCTTTACAAACAAAAGAAGAACTGATATCCCTTCTTTTCTATTCAGCAAATCGCCAATTCCAGTAGTCAAAAGTAAGAAATATGCCGGCTTACCTCTAAAGTACAACTTTAAACCAAACGACACGATAAAAGAAGCATGCGATAAAGATAAACACTTATTAAACTACTTTTATTTGACTGGTATCAGAAATGGGGGAATGAACCCTCTAACAAGTATGAAAATCTGGAAAAGAATCATTCTACCCTCAGTCCTATATGGATGTGAATTATGGTCGAATATGACAAACACCAATATAGAAGAACTTGAGCTATGTCAGAGATATGCAGCGCGACATATGCAAGCTTTCGATAAATATTCGCCCACAGAGGCAACGCATAGTACCTTAGGACCCTGCTCAATGGAAGCATACATAGATAAGATGAAATTGTGTTTTTTCAACCGGCTGTGTAGGGGCAATTGGACTCTTATCTGGAAAAAGATTTTAATTTTGCGATTATGTCAGTACTTGACCAATCCACTAACACAGACTGGGTTTATAGCAGATATTGACAAAATATTCAAGAAATATGGTGGGAGGTGTACTCTTAGACTATGCAGTAAGAGTACAAACCGAAGGTAAACTTGTTTGGAATCGGTATATTATTGATAATATTCAAAACCTCGAAGAATCTACCTGGAATACAGATTGAACTAAGGAGCGATTTAATTCACTTCACAAACATTCATTTGGACTTGCAACCAAGCAGTATATGGTTTCTTGGGCATAAATTTCCATCTATGTTATGGCCTCTCTCTTAAATAGTGAAACTATATGTCATGCCTGTTGGAAAAGTTATGATATGCAAACTCTGTGGAAAAGAGACTGACGACAGCGAAACATCTTATCTTAGGTTGTGAAATGCTACTTGAAGAACGAAATGTCTTCTTTGAGAGGGTGATTGACACTTTAGAGATGAGAGACGGGGTTAATTTATTCAATCAAGAAGACGATATACTTTTGGAGACACTTCTTGGAAGCAAAATAGATTGCTTGTCGTCTATCGACGATGATGTATGGGATAAACTCGTGTTGGTGACGGCAAAAAGCATAACCTCATTTTACAATAAAATGCATGCCCTACTCTCAACGAACATGTCATAACATAACAACAATAATAAGTAGTTAAGCTAAATAAATTAATTAATTAAAAAAAATACATAAACAAAAGGCCATCCTGTTGTTGTCAAATTCTGCAATTTTGATTTTGTTGTATGACAGATCACGGAGATATTATGCTATCTGGTTCATATAACATAAGAGTGTCACCTTTTGCTTTTTTCATTTGAGAATGGTTTCATGTTGTTCCACATATATATGTATAGATGTGTGTATGTGTGTGTATATGTGTATGTGTATATATATATGTGTTTGTGTGTATATATATTTATGTGTATACATTTATATATATATGTCTGTATATGTGTGTGTATGTGTAGTATATAGGTGTATGTATGCATAAGCACATATGTCATGTAGAAAGAACTATGTTGATAATTACACTGGTATATGTTTCAATTTTTTTTATATACTCTTTTCTGTTGTATCTGTTAAGAGGAAATAAAGTCAGTCAGTCATACATACATACATACATACATGCATGCATGCATGCATGCATGCATGCATGCATACAGACAGACAGACAGACAGACAGACACACACACACACACACACACACACACACACACACACACACACACATACATACATACATACATACATACATACATACATACATACATACATACATTGAGACTTACATACATACATACAGTGAAAAATACATACATAACATACATATATACATAACATACATTCTCAATTAGAACGCTGTATTCTTGCAGAAATAAGAGAAAAATATGGCAAATTGGACAAACAGTTATTCAAGCGAGAGTTATCAAGTGATCTTGACATAACGTCCCTTCGTCATATTCATAGTTCTTTGCATGATATTGGTAGACTCAGTCATACAGGATATCCTTCTGGTAGACTGGTGGAGAGGACATCTGCGTTCCAGTGAAAGAAAAAATAGCAGACGATATATATACAATATTTCATTTTCTTGAGGGAGATGGTAACACAAGCGAAGTAAAGGCATCTATGTCCAGGTATGGGAAAACAAAACCAAGTAGAATAGACAGTCTGAGTTGCTTAAAGAATCTTCAAGAATCTAGTCAAGAAATTGGTCAGTCGAATGACATGGATCAGTCAAGAGGTAATACATCATTCGGGGATTGTGGAAATAATAGTCAAGCTGAGAGAGTTGAAAGCAGCATTCCCATTTTACAATATGAAACATTTATTGATCTGAAACAATTTGTAAAAGATGAACTAAATGCCATGTCTGCAAGTATTATGGAAGAAATGAAGAGAATGAAAAAGGATAATGTTCGTTTGGGCAAGATGATACAAAGTAAGGATGATACAATTAAAAGACTTGAATCATGCATTGATATGTCAAGGGAGTCGGAATTGCGTTTGGAATCTGATCTACGTAATGGCAGATGTAATAAAGAGTCAGGCAACGACAATCAAAAAGCTACAAGCTATAAACGACAAACAAATTGAGACAGTAAGTGCACAGATGCGTGGAATTCAGCTCCAGCTTACAAATTTTTTGCAGCTGTCTTGCTTTTATGCAAATATGACTAGATATTATTGCCCAACTGCAAGTGCATCTGGTACACAAAATACAATTCCGAATACAGGCATAATTGATAGTCATCATCTAGAATCTAGAGACCGGATTTTGTGAGATCAACAAGAAAATAGAACAAATACCAGCTTAAGAGTCTCTAAGGTACCAATTTACAAGAATCGCACTGCAGGTTTGATGCAATCTCAAGTAGCACAAGCCCCAAACTCTACATCTTCGACTGCAATATGTGAAGCAGATACAGGAAGAGCATTGGAAACGAAAATTGATGAGAAATAAAATAAAACTAATCAAAATCTAGTATTGGATGCTAGAAATTCTACACTGAGAAAGGACTACATGAATGATACAAACAATAACAATTCAAAACCAATCCAGATGCGAATAAGTACTATGACATTCAGTGGAATGAAGAGGGGTTCAGAAACAAAATCGTTGTTGTTATCTCGAATTAAAGCAGACTATGGACCTGAATAATTAAATCATGTAATACGCAGACATGCATACAATCGAGGAGTACAGATCACAAATATTAAGATTCTTGAAAAGTGGTCCAGTATGAAGGGAGAAACCTATACCGTTCATGTCACTGTTCCGGAAAATCTGCTTACCAAAATTTTACAGCAGGGATTTTGGCCAGAATTTGTATTAGCTAGAGAATGGTACGAGAGATAAATGAGTCATTGTCTTCAACTTGCATGTGGAAAAGCTTTTGTTTACTTTCTGAATGACGACTACTCTAAACATAATGACTTGGAATGCGAAGGGCATTATGACAGAAACGCCCTATCTTTGTTCATTACTCCATACGGTAGATATTGTATGCATACAAGAACATTGGCTATATCCAGAGCAATTACATTTTGTTCAAAGCATTGACAGGAATTTTATGGCTTTTTCGAGACTGGATAGCAGAATCAATTCATGTCTATGGGAAGAAAGCGTCCCTCTGGATTTGGAGGAACTACAATTTTCTATCGGAAATCATTACCTGTTCGTCCAATGAATAACATTGCGAATGATAGAGTTATTGCAGTTGAAATTAACCTATGCGCTATTAAATTGTTTCAGTTTTGTGTGTGGTTTCCTTCCACAAACGTCTCTTTAGATGATTATAAAGAAATAATGGAAACTGTGGAATGCCTATATGATGAATATAAACAAAAAGGTTGTGTGATTATCTGTGGTGACTTTAATGCGGAGCTACCCAAAAAAGTGATTCCAAAAAGCAAATATGGTAAAGGTTACATACTTCAATCCTTCCTGACATATAGGCATCTAATGTCAACATTTGATATTTTCCGTTCTGAAATACCAGGATATACATATTGCTCATCTGATGGCAAATGCACGTCTTTGATTGACAACATTTTGATACCCTCCTCCAAAATAGATTTAGTTCATAGGGCCAATATTGAAGACGATTATCATCTCAATTTATTTGATCATTTACCTGCAACAGTTGAGTTGTTAGTTCCTGAGGAACTCCTGGAATCAACATTTTCCAAATATCCAGTTACAATTAACTGGCAAAAGGTCTCTTCAGAACAACAGGAGAGGTACAGAAATTAAATCAATGAGCACCTGAACTCAAGGGAGTTATTTGTAAATAGTATTTCGGATGTACAAAACACCCTTGTTACTGTCGCGACTGTTTTACGCAACACAGCTGAAAAAATGCTTCCCAAAAAAACATTCCTCTCACACTTAAAACCTTACTGGAAATTTATTAATGTGGCTGAACTGCATAAAGAGATGAGAAGAAAATGATTGTTATGGATAAAAGATGAATGGCCACATGGGACAAAATTTATAACGTATGCAGAATACAAAAATGCCAAAAGAAATTTCAGAAAACAATTAAACAAGGCAAAATACCAGTACAAACAAGAACAATTAAATGAGCTGGAGAAAGCCACAGAACTGGATGTAGTGAAATTCTACAGCATAGTAAGACTACATAAGAAGGGGCAGAGACAAGATATTTCTGAACTAAAAGTGGAAGGAGAAATAATACGGGACCCTGATTTAATTCGTGACGCATGGTGCCAACATTTTAAAATGTTAAATACTGAAATACCAGATATTAATTTTAACAAATTGTTTGCAGCTGAAATTAGAAACATAATGAAACATATTGTGGATTCAAATATTGATTACAGAGCTGATAAGGATATGTGTGAAACCATACTACCGAAAGACATTGAAGATGCTGTAAGATAGCTGAAGAAAAATAAATCATGTGGACATGACAACATATGTGCAGAGCATTTAATGTTTGCCTGTCAGTCGATTAGTTATATTTTGTGCAAAGTATACAATAACATAATTTCCTTGGAAACGTATCCTGATTACTTCAAGCTTGTAAATGTTATACCTATCTTTAAAGGCAGGATAAAAGATAGGCTAGATATGAATAACTATAGAGATATCTCAATCATTCCAGTATTTCAAAAAGTTTTTGAAAAAATATTGCTGAAAAGACTAATTCTTTACAGTGATAAAATCAGTTTCCCTCACCCATTACAACAAGGATTTTGAAGCGAATGCCGTGGCATCACTGCAGCCTTCATTATAAAAGAAGAAATAGCCCATTATTTGGAAGGCCAATCAAAAGTATATGCTGCATTCCTGGACAATGCGAAGGCCTTTAATACGGTGTGGCATGATGGCCTCTTTTATAAGCTATTCCATCTCGTAATCAACGGAAAACTGTGGAGATTAATTAGAGATTCATTTCAAGAAGTTAGGGCTCATGTTCTGCTCAACGGACATCATTCGAAACCATACGCTGTCAATCAAGGAGTAGGTCAAGGAAGAACGCTATCGGCATGGCTATTCTTAGTCATGATAAATGACCTAATATCCTTGCTGGAATCTACAAAATCTGGAATACAAGTTGGCACTCTGAGTATCCCCTGTGTTTTACTAGCAGATGACACGTCCTTGCTATCTTTTTCATTTAATGGTATGTGTGTTTTACTTTGTAACCTCAATGACTATGCATAAAAGTGGAGACTGCGGTACAATGCTGATAAAAGCAATATTGTCATATTTTTGAAGAAGGAAATCACACAGAAATCTATGTCCATGCTTGGAGATAAATTGATTCCTATAGTTTCTTCTAGAACCTACGTTGGGGTTACTCTCTCCACAGATCTTTCCAATACTGCTGCAGTAAAAAATGCTTGTGATAAAGGAAGGTCAGTATTTTATTCCATTGTAGGTACTGGCATTGGAAAGGTTGGAATGAATCCAATTAATAGTGCTACAATATGGTCAAAAATAGTACTACCTGCAATGACATAGATTTGAATTGTGGTCTAGCTTGAGCCAGTCACAGGTATATGATCTCGAAGTATGTCAAAGAAAGGCGGCAAGAAGAATTATAGGTCTCGATCAGCGCTCTTGTACAGAAACAACAATTAGCGGTCTTGGACTGTGGACCATTGAGGGTTATGTGGATAAAATCAAACTTGGCTTCTTCAATAAAATCTGCAGAGCTAAAGGTTTCATTTGTATGGAAAATTATATTCCACAGAAGAATCCTTGACTTATTGATACATGAGAGCGAGAGTGTTGTTAAAGATATACATCGTGTTCTTTTGAAATACCAGCTTGGCGGGTTTTTCCACCTATACGTGAACACTCTATATTCTACCCCGAAATCGGCATGGAGGAGGAATATTGAAATGGCAGTTCACTGCTGCGAAGAATCATTGTGGAGATCTAAACTTGAAATGAGACCTGAACTTTTACATTATGCAAGTGTCCATACTAATCTTCAACCACTTGCAGTTTGGAAACTTGGTAAATGTGTTCCTAATAAAACTTGGACTTTCGTTAACATTGCTTATTTAACTATGTGTCCCATTACAATAGAGAAGGAAAATAATTGTAAACTCTGCAAGAGATTGATTATTGACAGAACCAAGCATATGTTACTATTCTGCAACGCCCTAAATGACGATCGTAACACTATGTTTGAAAAATAATAGATGTCATCGACATCCTAGACTCCCACTGGCTTTTATGTCAGGACAATGACACCCTACTTCATATCCTTTTGGGCAAGAGAGTGGACATCTTTGATTCTATGGATGATCAATCATGTCAGACATTCATGTGTGTGGTGGCTGATGAAATAGACACAATTTACAGAAGAGCAAGTGAACTTGAAAATGATATCCCATAGTATGCTTATTCAGTAAATTAAGGAAATGGACCCAATTCATTAATATCTAATAAATAACTCACATATGCTCTAAGTGAATGAGAACATGATAATTAATTTAAATCATTTTAGTTGAATGTAAATAATTACAATTCCATTATTTCTCCTCTCTTAATCTATGTTGCGTATATAACTCATTTGCAACGAGTTCTCTCACGTATGTGTTTTGATATTAAGTTCTCTTTGCTTTTGTTGCTATATAGTGTAATGTAAGTAATTTAATCACAAACTATGTTCATAACTTTTTTGTATTTACGAAACATTAACTGAATGAAATCTCTTATGAAGAGGAAATAAAGAAAGTCAGTCAGTCAGTCATACTACTTGTGTGGAGATCCTTTCCTTTGCCTTCTCCATTTAATATCGGAGTTTAATTTCTAAAATTATAAGCTTACTGTCAGAAGAATAAGAGACCTACAGTGTATCTTTGTTGTCTCCCATCACTCAGTACATTATACCATTTGTGTTGTAATCAGCAGCCACCAAGTCTTTTAAATAATGCCCATATGACAGTAATTTGATATCAGTCACAACAACATCAAGTCTTTTAAATAATGCCCATATGACAGTAATTTGATTTTAGTCACAACAACATCAAGTCTTTTAAATAATGCCCATATGACAGTAATTTGATTTCAGTCACAACAACATCAAGTCTTTTAAAATGCCCATATGACAGTAATTTGATTTTAGTCACAACACCATCGAGTCTTTTAAATAATGCCCATATGACAGTAATTTGATATCAGTCACAACATCAAGTCTTTTAAATAATGCCCATATGACAGTAATTTGATATCAGTCACAACAAATCTTTTAAATAATACCCATATGACAGTAATTTGAGATCAGTCACAACAACATCAAATCTTTTAAATAATGCCCATATGACAGTAATTTGATATCAGTCACAACAACATCGAGTCTTTTAAATAATGCCCATATGACAGTAATTTGATTTTAGTCACAACACCATCAAGTCTTTTAAATAATGCCCATATGACAGTAATTTGATTTCAGTCACAACAACATCAAGTCTTTTAAATAATGCCCATATGACAGTAATTTGATATCAGTCACAACATCAAGTCTTTTAAATAATGCTCATATGACAGTAATTTGATTTCAGTCACAACAACATCAAGTCTTTTAAATAATGCCCATATGACAGTAATTTGATATCAGTCCGAACAGCATCAAGTCTTTTAAATAATGCCCATATGACAGTAATTTGATTTCATTCACAACAACATCAAGTCTTTTAAATAATGCCCATATGACAGTAATTTGATTTCAGACACAACAACATCGTCTTTTAAATAATGCCCATATGACAGTAATTTGATATCAGTCACAACAACATCAAGTCTTTTAAATAATGCCCATATGACAGTAATTTGATTTCAGTCCAAACAACATCAAGTCTTTTAAATAATGCCCATATGACAGTAATTTGATATCAGTCACAACAACATCAAGTCTTTTAAATAATGCCCATATGACAGTAATTTGATATCAGTCACAACAACATCAAGTCTTTTAAATAATGCCCATATGACAGTAATTTGATATCAGTCACAACAACATCAAGTCTTTTAAATAATGCCCATATGACAGTAATTTGATTTCAGTCACAACAACATCAAGTCATTTAAATAATGCCCATATGACAGTAATTTGATTTCAGTCACAACAACATCAAGTCTTTTAAATAATGCCCATATGACAGTAATTTGATATCAGTCCAAACAACATCAAGTCTTTTAAATAATGCCCATATGACAGTAATTTGATATCAGTCCAAACAACATCAAGTCTTTTAAATAATGCCCATATGACAGTAATTTGATTTCAGTCACAACAACATCAAGTCTTTTAAATAATGCCCATATGACAGTAATTTGATTTCAGTCACAACAACATCAAGTCTTTTAAATAATGCCCATATGACAGTAATTTGATATCAGTCACAACAACATCAAGTCTTTTAAATAATGCCCATATGACAGTAATTTGATATCAGTCACAACAACATCAAGTCTTTTAAATAATGCCCATATGACAGTAATTTGATATCAGTCACAACAACATCAAGTCTTTTAAATAATGCCCATATGACAGTAATTTGATTGTTTCATTTAGCATAGAATGAATTCAAAGTTCCATTGTCCAGTGTCAAGGTGATACCCTAAGGCTGTATGTGGTCATTTATGTCATAGTCATAGAGAGACAGGAAGAGAGGTAAATACAGGGGATACATATAAACTTAATACAATCATGTAAAGTAATTTTTAAGTTGATACATTTCCTATTTAATAGGATCTGTAAGTCATATCTATAAATAGAACACGCCATTCAACAAAATCACTACATCCCAGTTTTTTCATTGTATATTTTTTGGCTGAAAGTTGTTGTGTGCCAGGCTAAGTCATTGGATTTTCAGTTTCAGCTGTATGCCCCTGTATAAGAAAGAAACCATTTCCCCTGTATGCTATACTAATTGGAAGGGGAATAACCATCAATCAGTTGATCATTAAAATGTCTACACAACTACAGCCACAGTATTAATATTCTCTTGAAATATCCAGGTAAAATGTAAAAAAAACAACATGCAAAACAGAATAAAATGCTCTGTCCCATTTATATAGCTAAACACATCTTGCAATAACATAAAATCTATATATATGATAAACATCTACAAATAAGATACAAATCTACAAACATCACACACATCTACATATAACATGCAGATATACATGTAACATAGACATCTACATGCAACATACACAGGGACAGTTCACATTATACATCTACATGTAACATACAAATGTACAGGTAACATACACATCTACATGTAATATACACATCTACATATATCACATATCTACATATAACATGCACATCTACATGTAACATAGACATCTACAAGTAACATACAAAAATAAAATGTAACATAGACATCTGTATGCAACATACACATCTACATGTACCATACACATATACATGTAACATAGACATCTACAGGTAGCATACACATCTGCATGTAACATACACATCTACATGCAACATACACAACTACATGTAACATTGACAGCTGCATGTAACATACACATATGCATGTAACATACACATCTACATGTAACATTGACATCTACATGTAACATACACATCTACATGTAACATTCTAACATGGACATCTATGTGTAACATAGACATCTACAAAAGATGAAGCTTGACAGGCAGGAAACCCTGACACTAATAGCAACAAAATATGCAAAAGATCATGGAAAAATTTCCTTTACTATCTCATCTTATGCCTGTTTTCTTTTTTCAGGTGACAGAACTATGATTCAATGATTTAGACATTTTCCTCCTTAAAATTTCAGGTCTAACCAAACTGCCAATTTATATGTCAACACATCATATAGTGGTGATGTTAGCAACACAGGATATGAAAGTCTGCAAGCATGTAAAACAGAAGCAAGTCCATATCAGACACTCAGCAGTGGTGATACTGAAACCAGTGGTAAAATGAAAAATAATATAAATTACAACATTTGAAATTATGATAAATTTTGAAAGACTTTATCATTAGGTTTTTTATATATAAACTTATTGTAATTATGTCTGAAATATGTTCACTTATAATACAACAGTACATGGAGAACTTGGGTATTTTGTTCTTTTGGTAAGCAGTATGCACTTTATTTGTTCTTCTTAAGAACAAAGCACAATAAAATGGTCAGATTTTGAAAGACTTCAAAACATAAAGAACTGCATTATAAACATTTTATCCGTAATACATTTCATCATTATATACATTTCATCAATAATACATCTCATCCATAATACATCTCATCCATAATACATTTCATCCATAATACATTTCATCCATAATGCTTTTCATCCATAATACTTTTAATCCATAACACATTTCATCCATAATACTTTTCATCCATAATACTTTTCATCCATAATACATTTCATCCATAATACTTTTCATCCATAATACTTTTAATCCATAACACATTTCATCCATAATACATTTCATCCATAATACTTTTCATCCATAATACTTTTAATCCATAATACTTTTCATCCATAATACATTTCATCCATAATACTTTTCATCCATAATACTTTTCATCCATAATACTTTTAATCCATAACACATTTCATCCATAATACATTTCATCCATAATACTTTTCATCCATAATACTTTTAATCCATAACACATTTCATCCATAATACATTTCATCCATAATACTTTTCATCCATAATACTTTTAATCCATAATACTTTTAATCCATAATACTTTTCATCCATAATACATTTCATCAATAATACATTTCATCTATAATACATTTCATCAATAATACATTTCATCCATAATATATTTATTCAACCTTAATTTAAATTCAGCAGTTTGCAACTCATTTCAATTATGCAAGATCTCGTCATTGCATTTTTATTCTGCAATAAATATTTTTTTTATTGTGTTCCATGATAAGTAGAAGAATGAATATTATTCTTGTTGTCTTCCATCAAAACTAGAAGAATGAATATTATTCTATTCATGTCCCATGATAACTTGAAGAATGAATATTATTCTTATGTCTTCCATCAAAACTAGAAGAATGAATATTATTCTAATCATGTCCCATGATAACTAGAGCAATGAATATTATTCTTAATGTCTTCCATCAAAACTAGAAGAATGAATATTATTCATGTTGTCTTCCATCAAAACTAGAACAATGAATATTATTCTTTTCACATCCCATGATAACTAGAACAATGAATATTATTCTTATTGTCTTCCATCACAACTAGAAGAATGAATATTATTCTTGTTGTCTTCCATCAAAACTAGAACAATGAATATTATTCTTTTCACATCCCATGATAACTAGAACAATGAATATTATTCTTATTGTCTTCCATCAAAACTTGAAGAATGAATATTATTCTTGTTGTCTTCCATCAAAACTAGAACAATGAATATTATTCTTTTCACATCCCATGATAACTAGAACAATGAATATTATACTTATCATGTCCCATGATGACTAGAGCAATGAATATTATTCTTATCATGTCCCATGATAACTAGAGCAATGAATATTATTCTTATCATGTCCCATGATAACTAGAACAATGAATATTATTCTTATCATGTCCCATGTTACGTGCTTAAGCTCAAATAAACAATAACATAGAAAGTGAAAATAACAAGCTTGTAAAACTTAATAAACAATTTATTGAGTACAAATATTTTTTCAGAAAAGAAAAATAAAGTTACAGTTTTAAGAATCAATTCCAAAATTAATCCAAATTAATTCAAAATATTATCCACTAGAGAAATTGCAAAAGTCCTGGTAATAAAATGTCAAAATAGTTCTAAGTTCGAATTCCAGTGAAGTATCCAATATGGAAGACGATGTCTCTTGATGAAGTCAGTTCTTAATGAAAATCTATGAGCACATATTCTTTTCCAGATAACTAACAAAATAATTCCTCTTGATCCAAACGAATTGACACGATTTCCAGTACACGGTAACTAAAAATAACTAAAAAGAGCCACACACAACTTAGTATTCTAAAAGCCCAAACTTCTACTGAATAACTCGCTCCCAAAACATAGTTTATATATCTGTTTTTTTTTTTAACGTAAACAAGGGGTTATGTGATCTTCTAGAAACTATCAGAACAAATTTACGTTCAAAAAGTCACGTACCCAGCATATGACCCAACTAAAATTAGAAAGATGTTTATATAAAACTCCACAATGTCCTTGGAACCAACCAATCATTTTAAAAGCTTGTTTACAACTCTGAAGCCAGGTCAGAAATGAGGTCAACACCTGGTGTTTACTCTGTAAAAGTACAGGTCACCCCCCCCCCCATCAATGAACGAATCTTAAAACTTAAAATGCCAAATTTAAATCTAACAAACAATAAAAATAAATATAAATGACTTATATCAATATACGTAACACCCATGATAACTAGAACAATGAATATTGTTCTTGTCATGTCCCATGACAGTTAGAACAATGATTATTCTTATCAAATCCCATTATAAGTCGAACAATGAATATTATTCTTTTTGTCTTCCATGATCACTAGAACAATGCATATTATTCTTATCATGTCCCATGACAGATTGAACAATGAATATTTATTTTAATCATATCCCATGATAACTAGAACAATGAATATTATTCTTGTCATGTCCCATGATAACTAGAACAATGAATATTATTCTTGTCATGTCCCATGATAACTAGAACAATGAATATTATTCTTGTCATGTCCCATGATAACTAGAACAATGAATATTATTCTCAGTATGATATTGTTTACAATTACATGAGTTTCCTGGATGAGGAGGGAGAAGTGATGCAACATCTATTTGGAAAAAGAGATAAGATCCACCTGTCTACCAAAGGGGTGGAAAATCTGACAAAAAATATAAATGCAGTTATTCATGTAGTCTGGTCTTACAGTCACATTACAAACTTCATCCGTCCCCATACAAAAAATGTAGGTCAAAACAATATCAGACAATATGGTCAGCCATATCAATACAGGCAGTACACTATGGGATGTGATTACTGTGGTGAGATCAAACATTCAGCACTGGAATGCAGGCACAGACAGCCAATACAATGCCATCAGTGTGGTAGCTTTGGACACAAAGCCAAAACTCACCCTAGATTTATGGTATAGGAAAATGGCTATGAGGCAATCTCAATTCCACAGGAAGACTCTAATTTGCAGGAGGACCAATCTGCCTATCAAGGACTGTCATATACACTGGACATCCCTTGTCAAAACAGATTTGATCCCCTTGTTGATGCATGTTATTAATGTGGAAACTTACAAGCTACTTGTACATATTCAAATAGGACTAATAGTTTCGATTTTTAGAATGATTATAAAAGGTGAAAATGCAGTTGTAGAAAAACTAATTATTTATACAGTAATGATAGTTGTAATGATGATCACTATGAACATAGTTTTAATATGTTCAGTGTCTCCTTGAGTGCCTCGAATAGCATTGATATTTGTTTCATGAATTTAGGAGTTTCTAGCAAAGGTTTACACATAGGTCATTTAAATATTCAGGGTTTTCGAGGAAAGATTGATCAAGTGAAGTTACTGTTAACCTCTCCAAATAATAATATCCATTTATTTGGACTCTCAGAAACAATGTTAACAGAAATTCAGGGTGAAAATTTCTTATATATTAATGGCTATAATAAACCTTATTGTAAGGATAGGAAAGCAGGTGGTGGTGGGTTCCTTGTATATGTTAAAACTGGTACTATTTGTAAAAGACAGGAAGACCTAGAAATACAGGAAATAGAATCCATTTGGCTACAGATCACTCCAAAAAAAGCAAAACCCTATTTAATAGGTTTTGTCTATAGACCACATCATCACATACTGATTGGTGTGAATATTTTGAACTTCAAGTAGATAAAATTTCAAATGAAGAGAAAGAATTTTACATTCTATGTGATATAAATAGAGACCTTCTCAATGATCAAATAAAAGGGAATTGGATGAAATTTATTGATTCGTTAGGTATTGAGCAACTAGTAAATGAACCCACCAGAGTAACATCTACCTGTTAAACACTTATAGATCATATTTATACCATTACAAAAGGAAATGTTTTGGAAGTAATGGTTCCAAAGATTGGTATAAGTGGTCACTTTGCAATTTTTCTAACACGTAAAGTCAATGGCAAATCACCAAAAAATAATATCCATAAATCCATTACTTATAGATCCTTTCAAAACTTTGATACTGTTAAATTCCTAGAAGATTGTAAATAGATTCCATAGAATACAGTCCAAATCTTTGAGGATATTGATGACGTGTTAAATACTTGGACAGACCTGTTCATCAGTATAGTGGACAAGCTTGCCCCTTTAAAAACACACAGGATAAAGAAAGACCATCAACCAGGCGGGATCTCCCCAGAAATGTTAGAAGCAATACAGCAAAGAGCCCAACTAAAATCTGTAGGAAATCAAACTGAATATAGAGTTTGGAGGAATAAAGTTCATAAAATGATACATCAAGCCAAACAAGCGCACTATAAAAAAGTGCTGGATGAAAACCAAAATAACCCGAAAGCTATCTGGAAAGTGTTTACAGGTTTTGATGCAGGCAAATGTAAACGTAAAGCTGAAATTTTATTCCTCAGTCATGAGGGCATTTATACTGATAATCCAAAAGACATCTCAGATATTTTTAACAACTTTTTGTTCAAATTGCTGAAAAACTTAAAGAACCCAGAACTTCATCTGATCATCTGGAACTCAAACATTTGTGTGCTAAAAAACAATGAAACAATATAAAATTTGAAATTCCTGAAATGAGTCCAGAATTTGTGTTGAAATATATGAAAACAATGGATTTTTGTAAAGCTACAGGACTCAGTATGATTGGACCAAGGCTACTAAAAGTGGCTGCACCTGCAATTGAAGAGAAAATTGCTTTAATTTGTAATGAAAGTATTAGGTATTAAATTTCCACAAGCATGGAAAACTGCCAAAGTTATACCATTGCATAAAGCAGGAACAAAAGATGATGTAAATGACTACAGACCCATCTCTATCCTTCCTTTTCTCTCCAAATTACTAGAAAAACATGTACATTTTTCTTTTCTCAACTATTAAAACACTTATGATCTTATTCATGATAATCAGTCTGGCTTTCGCCAGAATCACTCCTGTGAAACTGCACTTGTATCTTTGATTGATAAATGGCTGAAAGCGTTAGATCAAGGAGAAATGGTAGGCACTATTATGGTTAATTTTCGTAAAGCTTTTGATCTTGTAGACCATGAGATTTTACTTGAAAAACTAAAATTTATCAATGCAGTGAAAACTTCCTAAATTGGTTTACTTCTTAACTGATAGAGTGCAAAAAGTATCTTTAAATGGTCAACTTTCTGAAGGTAAAAGTATTAATTGTAGAGTACCACAAGGCTCTATCCTTGGACCTCTGTTATTCATTCTATTTATCAATGATTTACCTCTTTAAGATTGAAACTTCAATTTCTTCCAATGACCTCTATGCAGATGATACTAAGATTGTTAAAACCAAACGGTACTTGAAAATACTTACAAAATACTCTCAACAGACTTCAAGTATGGTGCAAGGAAAACAGTATGATCATAAATACAGAAAAAACGAAAGCCCTACTAATTACAACACAACAAAAATGAGCAAGACTAGATAGCAACAAACTTCATGTTTGTTTTGACAATGTGAGCCTTAATATGACCTCTCAAGATAGAATTCTTGGTGTAATCATAGATAACTTTCTTGGTCTTTTCACATTAAACACATTTCAATAAAGGCTAATTCTTATCTTTGGCTACTGAGGAAAATCAAAACATACATTCCTCTTCAGTATAGGGTCATCTTTTATAAACATTATATTCAGCCATATCTGGACTACTGTAATGTAATTTGGGGTAATACCTCTAATTCAAACATAACGACACTTATAAGGCTCCAAAAGAGGGCCAAGCTTGCCATTTAATTTAATTCTAGATCAATGTATAGACAATTTCCAGGATGCAAAGAATGATATTAAGGTTTTAACAATACATGAAAAAATATTTCTTAGAAAAGCCAAATTGATGTATAAAGTATCCAGAAAAACCATTCCTGTCTACCTAAGCAATATCTTTCACCAAAGAGATGCTGATGGTACTCCAAAATTTAAGGTCCATAAGAAGAAACAATTACATTATACCAAGGCCAAAAAAGGAATTGTTTAAAAAAAAGTTTTCAATATACTGGTCCAGTAGTATGGAACAACATTCCCAGCGACATAAGGCAGGCTCCTAACATTTCTTCTTTTCATAATCAATGTCTTAAATGGATGAAATCTTTAGAAAATTGAACAGTGCTAGTACTAAAAAAAATACTACCTGCTTGTCTGTAATTTTGCATCATTTTCAAAGCTGAATGTTTCAACGCTGAATGATATTTTATGTTTTTTATATGTTTATGTTTTTACAGATGCCTGTGCATGTGTTCCAGGCTTGATACTTTGAAATTTAAAATTCACTAATTATTTAGTGTCAAGCCAGACTCTTCACATCATGTTGTATGTATTGTATATATTGTACATAACAGATAGAGGGCCTCAAGGAAGATTAGTTCTGTAACTAATTCAGTTACCTTCTCTAAATAAAATCTGTATTATTATTATTATTATTATTATTATTATCATATCCCATGATAACTAGAACAATGAATATTATTCTTATTGTCTTCCATGATAACTAGAAGAGTGACTGCTATTCTTATTGTATCCAATGACAACTAGAAGAAAATAAATCACAGGTGCAATTACTAATCATTGCCACACATGCATCCATTGGTATAAATTGTACCCTAATGTAAGATACAAAATACTCCTGAGGTTTAGAAGACAAAAAATGTTTTAAAATGATTGTGTATTTTTTTAATATTTTTCAAACTTTAATACTTTAATTATTTATATATTTTTAGATCAAAATAAAGATTGCAGTGAATCTATGACCATCGGGTACTAGTTTAGCATCTGTCTGTCGATTTAACGTGATCTCTCTGTTTTAATATCTGTCTATCTATTTAACATGTGATCTCTGTTTTAATATATGTCTATCTATTTAACATGTGATCCCTCTGTTTTTATATCTGTCTATCTATTTAGCATGTGATCTTTCTGTTTTAATATCTGTCTAACTATTTAACACATGTTAATTTGTGCTGTATATATAACACATAAAATGCACTATGCTATTCACCAACAGTGAAGAAATAAATACAAACATCGTACCACTTTTCTGCTAGAGAATGGCTTGAGTCTCCCTTACATGCAAACAAAGGCTAGAGCACAACTTGAGTCTCTCTTACATCCAAAGACTAGAGAATGATTTGTGTCCCTTACATGCAAAGACTAGAGAATGATTTTGAGTCTCCCTTACATGCAAACAAAGGCTAGAGAATGACTTGAGTCTCCTTTATATGCAAACAAAGGCTAGAGAATGATTTTAGTCTCTCTTATATGCAAACATAGGTTAGAGAATGACTTGAGTCTCTCTTGCATGAATAAGCCAGATAATGAGTTAAGCATATCTTACTTGAAACAATGGCTTAATAATGATTTGAGTCTCCTTTACATGCAAATGCTAGAGAATGACTTGAGTCTTCCTTGCATTCAAACAAGGGCGTGAAAATCATTTGAGTCTCCCTTACATGCAAATGCTAAAGAATGATTTGATTCTCCCTTACATATAAATGCTAGATAATGATGTGAGTCACCCTTACATGCAAACAAATGCTAGAGAATGATTTGAGTCTCCCTTGCATACAAATGCTAGATAATGATGTGAGTCACCCTTACATGCAAACAAATGCTAGAGAATGATTTGAGTCTCCCTTGCATACAAATGCTAGATAATGATGTGAGTCACTCTTACATGCAAACAAATGCTAGAGAATGATTTGAGTCTCCCTTGCATACAAATGCTAGATAATGACGTGAGTCACCCTTACATGCAAACAAAGGCTAGAGAATGTTGTCGAAATTATGATCAGTTTGATTATATGAAACTCCAAGATTTAGGATTAATACCATTAGGTCGTTTCATATAATACACCACAGGCTTGGTAGGATCCAATAGCCTCACTTGATAGGATATGTGGTGTGTTGTTGAGGCTATTGGATCCTACCAAGTCTGTGAGGTGTTATTAAGGCTATTGGATCCTAAAAAGTCTGTGGTGTGTTGTTAAGGCTATTGGATCCTAAAAAGTCTGTGGTGTGTTGTTAAGGCTATTGGATCCTAAAAAGTCTGTGGTGTGTTGTTAAGGCTATTGGATACTAAAAAGTCTGTGGTGTGTTGTTAAGGCTATTGGATACTAAAAAGTCTGTGGTGTGTTGTTAAGGCTATTGGATACTAAAAAGTCTGTGGTGTGTTGTTGAGGACCCTAACCCTAGAATAACTTGCTGCCTAAACATGAGCAGAACTGAAGAAAACAAAAGTTACTTCATAAACCCTGAAAAAAAAAGTTGCTTCATAAACCCTGACCGCTTTATCAAACTTCTACATGTATAGTATGATGTAGCTTGACAAGTCTGAATGCTAATGTAAGTGTGCAAAATGTGATCAAAGTCATATAGATTGTAAAATCAGTCAAAATGTGATCATAGCCATATAGATGGTAAAATCCGTCAAAATATGATCATAGCCATATAGATGGTAAATTCCGTCAAAATGTGATCAAAGTCATATAGATTGTAAAATCTGTCAAAATGTGATCATAGCCATATAGAAGGTAAATTCCATCAAAATGTAATCATAGCCATATAGATGGTAAAATCTGTCAAAATATGATTATAGCCATATAGAAGGTAAAATCTGTCAATATGTGATCAAAGTCATTTAGATGGTAAAATTGATCAATATGATCATAGCCATATAGATGGTAAAATCCATCAAAATGTGATCATTTCAGTACAGCCGGTAAAATCTGTCAAAATGTGATCAAAGTCATATAGATGGTAAAATTGATCAATATGATTACAGCCAAATAGATGGTAAATTCCATCAAAATGTGATCATAGCCATATAGATGGTAAAATAAGTCAAAATGTGATTCTAGCCATAAATTTGTCAATTCCTTATCCTTTTTTGCACATTATTTTTCATCTCTGGTGTTGAATAATTTTCTTAAAATTTCAGATCTGCTGGAGCTGGTAAAATATACATGAACATTGCAATTACAAGTCCTATCAGTGACGAAGAATATGAAAGTCTGCAATCAAATCAAATCGAAACAAATCCATACCAGGTACTCAATGGTAAGGGAAATTTACTTCTGCTAAACTACTACATAATGAATGATAGAAACAAATCCATACCAGCTACTGTTACGTAAATTTGAAGTCATTTTTTTTTATTTTAATTGTTTGTTTGTCACATTCAAATCTGACATTTTAAGTTTAAGATTCATTCATTGGGAGATATTTTTTTTAGAAAGTGGGATGACATGTACTCTAAGAATAAACACCAGGTGTTGACCTCATTTCTGACCTGGCTTCAGAGTTGTAACAAGCTTTTGCAATGATTGGTTGATTCCAAGGACATTATGGAGCTTTGTTATAAACATCTTTCTATTTTTAGTTGGGTCATATGGTGTGTACGAGATTTGTTCTAAAAGATTCTAGAAGATCATGTGACCCCTTCCTTGTTTACGTAAAAAAAGGTATATAAATGATGTTTAAGAGCAAACTATTTAGTAGAAGTTGGGCTGTTCGAATACTAAGTTGTGTATCGTTTTGAGTTATTTTAAATTACCTTATAATGGAAATTATTTAAACTCGTTTGGATCAAGAGGATCTATTTTATTATTTATCTGGAAAATAATTGTGCTCATTGAATTTCATTACCAATAACTGACTTCATCACGTGACATCGTCTTCCATCTTGGATGCTTCACTATGATTCAAACTTGGAATTATTTGAACATTTTATTACCAGGACTTTTGCAATTTCTCTAGTGGATTAATTTTTGGAATTGATTCTTAAAACCGTAAGTTTATTTTTCTTTTCTGGAAAATATTTTTGCTCAATAAATTGTTTATTAAGTTTTTACAAGCTTGTTATTTTCACTCTTTCTATGTTACTGTTTATTCGAGCCTAAGCACATAATAGTACTCAATGGTAAGGGAAATTTAGTTGTGATAAAATTATAAATAATAAAAGATATAAACAAATCCATACCAGGTACTCAATGGTAAGGGAAATTTACTTGTGGTATAAATTATACATAATGAAAGATACAGTATGTAAAGTTATAATATTTTTACGAGTCTGTGCTTTTAAAATGAGTAACAGAAAATAATAAAGACAACAAAATTTGTAAAATTTAAACAAATAATTTATTTCCTTTGAATAAAAAGTGAAAAATGAGAACTTTTGAATTTGCAAATTAAATCCAAACGTAATCCAAGAAATAAAGACACTGGTCCTAGTAGTAAAATGTCCGTAATAAAACTCAGTTCAAGTCAATAACAGATGCAAAATTTAATGCAATGAAGTGTCTGTCATGGTCTGTGAAATACTGATGTGTTAACAGTCACTTGTTGAATTACAGAAATATTATTACACGTTTGAATTCAATATAAAATCTAGTAAATGTCTTTATCCAAGAATTTTAAAAGAGCACTTTGTATTTCCAGATAAAATAATCACTTAAATTCAATAATTTGAAGGAAATAATATTCAGCCGAAACTGGTTACAGCATAATACAACTTAAAGTGCTAGATTTTTTGCATGGTCGGTAAAATCCTCAATCACATGATAATATAGTTATCTTCTTGACCTCAGGTTATAATTAGCATTTTCTAAAAACAAGCATTACCTAATGGAAAATAGCCTTCTACAATGATATAATGAACCTTGTTTATTTCCAACACAATAGCCTATAAAACTGACATAGGAATATCCAAAACCCTGGTCCTGATAATAAGCTCAAAGATATAGAAAATAATAAATATATTATTAGTTTACATAAATGATATATAATGTCAAACAAATGTCAATCAGAAATAAACTTAATTTTTGGACATGGTCAAGTCCAGCAAACAATGTGGCATTACATAACATGTAATGAAATGCAAAAAAAATTAAAACTAACAGACAAACAATTAAATTAAATAAAAATAGCAATACATTCTGAAAGACATTATCAAACACCTCATAAAAATGTGTTCAATCAGTTATTGAATTTCTTTCACATATCTGAATATTAAATGAAGAATCTGGTTATGAGCCTAATTAGATAATTATTATTTGCTTTGTCTTGTATGGTAATTTGTGTCTTTCTGTTTGAGAACAAGGCAAACAAACTGTCATTATTAACCAGTGACACTTATGAATTCTTTAAATCATTTTATTTTGCTAACATAAGTTTTTTAAAATTTTCTATTTTAGATTGCAGTCAACCTAACAACATAAGGTACTAGCAGAGTTATGCTTTATCAATCAGTCTGCTTGTCAGTATCTATCTATCTATCTATCTATCTATCTATCTATCTATCTATCTATCTATCTATCTATCTATGAATAAATGTGCTATATAATAATAATAATAATAATAATAATAATGCTTTATTTATAGAGGGTGACTCATTAGTCAAGGACTATTCTCCCTTGAGGCCCTCTTAATGAAAGTATAACAAATGCACAATGTGTGAAGAAGCAATAATTAGTGCTTATATTAGCATGTTTCGTATATTAAAATACTAAATTCATTTATCTGTTAGAAACACATGCATGTTCCTGAAATCTCTTCTTAAATACTCTAATATTTTCAGCCGATTTTACATGTAGTGGAAGCCTATTCCACAGAACTGTACCAGAGTATTGAAAACTCTTTTTGAATTGCTCTGTTCTTGGTTTTGGTACTAGAAGGTTTCCATGTGAGATTGATCTTAACTGGTATTGTGTGGAAAAAGGCCTGAATAAGTCCTGAAGATACTCTGGTGCAGTTCCATGTAGACATTTATATAAAAGAACTGCCTTGTGAAAATCTATCCTGTCATATATTGTGAACCATTTGAGTTCTGTAAATAACGCTTTTGAGGGATGGTCAACAGATGTATCTAAAATTACACGTGCAGCTCGTTTCTGGAGCTTATGAATCCTGTCAAGCTCAGATTTAGCACAGTTTCCCCATACATTAGAACAGTAATCCATTGTTGGAAGAATATACGTCTTGTAGTATAGATTGCGAGTTTCCATAGGTAAATATTTCTTGATTCTACTGAGAAGGGCAATTTTGGATGACAGTGTTTTACAAAGCTTATCAATATGGTCATTCCATAATAAATTATTATCTATGGACACACCTACAAGCCTTTCATCATTGACATTTTCTAATGGATGATTATTTATTGCAAGAGATAGTTTTGGGTTCCCTGACTTGTGTAGCTTTTGTGTCGTCCCCAGAATCATACATTTTGTTTTACCTTCATTAATTACCATCCTATTTTGTTGTGCCCAGTTTTGTACTCTAATAAGATCTGAGTTTAATCTTGTTTGGATAGCTTCAGTATCAGAATTTGATGTATACAAGGTTGCATCATCTGCAAACAATTCTGTATTGGTGGATTCATTATTTAATGGTAGATCATTGACATAGATAAGGAAGAGGAGAAGGCCTAAAACTGAGCCTTGAGGGACTCCTGAATGAATAGTGCGAGTTTGAGAGCTAATATTGCCAATGCTTACTTGTTGAGACCTTTGGTTTAGGTATGATCTAAACCAGTTTAAAGAAGGATTGTCAAACCTGTAACAGTTCAACTTTTGTAGCAGAATTTCATGATCAACAAGATCAAAAGCTTTCTTGAAGTCAAGGAAAACAATCCCAGTCATATGCCCATTATCCATTTCCTTCAGCCTAAGATCAATTAATTTGGTAAATTCTGTTTGGCATGAGTGGTACTTTCTAAATCCTGATTGTGCTTTATGAAATAGAGAGTTTGTTTCAAAAAATGCTTTTCAAAAAGTTTTGACAATACAGGTAGAATTGATATTGGTCTGTAATTTCCTGGATCCTCTTTATCTCCTTTCTTAAAGATAGGTGTTACCTTTGCACATTTCAATTTTTCTGAAAAATTACCACTCATTATACTTAAATTTATGATATGCGTTAATGACATTGTTATTACTGGTGCAGCAATTTTAAGGATTCGTGGACTAATACCATCCAATCCAGGGGATTTATTAATATTCAACTTAATTAGCATATCAAAAACGTCCGCTTCACTGACATTAGCTATTGAAAAATAATTATCTTCAAGAATCTTAGCTCTTATAAATAACTGTAGAGCATCAAGTTCAATTGGGATGTTAGTCTGGTTCTGAATACTGTTACTGGAGATGGTTATGAAGAAATTGTTGAACATATCCACAATGTCTTGTACAGATGTTGCTATATCATCATTTTGCTTAAGTCTAGGGGGAAGACAACTGTTCTTGGGTGGGTTGAGCTCTTTTAGATGCTTCCACAATGTTTTGGTACTCTTACTTTCATTAATAGCCTGTTTATAGTAGTTCTCTTTTGCCTTAGTTATCAGATGCTTAGTTTTATTCCTCCACTTTCTATAGCTTTTCATGTCTTTTTTCTTGTGGAAATTATCTTTTAGGTGCCTAGCCTCATTGATCTCAGGGGTAATCCACTTGGGTGTAATTTGGTGTTTAACCCTTTTTGTTTTAATTGGGGCATGCTTGTCTATGGCTTCATTGAACATCTGATACCATTTATCTAAAGCAGTGTTGACATCAGCTATATTGCAGACTGATTGAAAGGGTTTGCATACCAAATCATTTAAGAACATTTCCTCATCAAACTGTTTAAAGACCCTGTATTGTATTTCAATGTGTTGCCCATTTTTAGATGATTTTGGAACATGTCTAGTTATACAGACTGGGTAGTGGTCACTCAGTGCAATGAATGCTCATAACTTTGCTTGTTTGAAAAAACATTTTGTTGTCTAGGTTGTGTTTTTTTATCTTTATCTTGCCAAGAAATTCTGTATATTGTTATCTCCATCACTAATTACCTAGCTATCTATCCCCACACAAAAATAACATCTACCTATCTATCCCCACACAAAAATACATATGCCTATCTATTAACACACAAAAATACATCTGTCTATCTATCCCCACACAAAAATACATCTACCTATCTATCCCCACACAAAAATACATCTACCTATCTATTCCCACACAAAAATACATATACCTATATATCCCCATTCAAACCTACATTTTCCCATCTATTCCGACACAAAAATAGAACCACCTATCTATCCGAACATAAAATACATCAAAACATGGGATACATACAGATATAAATACATCCACAACTAGAACTTAATGTATACTTTTCAGCTCAGAATTGCAATTTCCTTATTATTATTGTTGCTATGGAATGTTTTCACAGATGTCACGATTAAGTACACAAATACCCACAATGTAACATGCACACACCTTCTGCTGCCATTTTGAATCCCTAAGTAACTGTTGTCAACATTAGTCATCAAATATATTCAAGATAATAATCTGATTAAACTATCAATAAGGATATTTACTTTGTCAAAACGATACATTGATTGTACGTGAAATTTTATGCCCTATGGCACAAAAATAAAAATAAAGCTGGACATTCTCTTGCTTATATTGAAAGACAGAATAGTAAAGTTGAACTGTAATCGTGTTTATTGATATCAGAGAGAAATGCACTTATTTTGTTTTACAAACAGACAATATTGACATTTTAGAAAAAGTCATTCGTATCATCCCTAAGCTTGTCATCTTTAAAGAGTATTTCCGGATAATAATTTTCTGGATACAATATCAGTCATGAAATAAAATTTTATTTCTAGAACTTGTATGTACAAATACTTTTTGTGACAACATGTGTTTGTGCCAAAGAATATTTGACAAACCATTTTAATTAGTATGGTCAAATATTGTATTTGTGGTTGAGATGGTGGATTTAGGATTATACTGAATGAAAGCTATAACCGGTCAAAGAATTGTTATCTTTAGTGTATTCAAATTAAACACGTCTAACGGAACTTGACTTTGTGTCGAATTTTAAAACAATGTATTCCTAAAATGCTTTTAGAAATAGGAAATTATATATTAACAATTAGCTTTTTTTTACTTGAACAATAACTCAAGTATTGACTTAAACCCATGAAGATTGAAAATCATTACATGTTTCTATTTGGTTGTGTATCCAGTTGTTTATGCCTTTGTTTATTGATTGATCCATTGGATTATGAAAGAATAACAAAGATGCTTGAAATTTAAATATTTTTCTTGAAGAAAACACTAAGAAAAGTCATGCATTTGATCTCATGAGGTTGACATGCACAACAGCATATGATGTATTATTATATTCATACTAAAAAAAAGGAAACAGGCCTTTGTAACTATGTGGTTAGAACAATGTTATTAGGTGCCGGTTATGGGGCATAGGGAATCAAAATGGCGGATATGGAAGTACACACGTTTTGTGATGATACGTGAAAGCATACCAATTGTACCAAAGGGTCAGTTAAAATACTTACTGAGTACACAATGCATGGTCTAGAAATACATTATACTATTCTGTGTATTGTATGCACTAGAAATACATTATATTATTCTGTGTATTGTATGCACTAGAAATACATTATACTATTCTGTGTATTGTATGCACTAGAAATACATTATACTATTCTGTATATTGTATGGTCTAGAAATACATTATACTATTCTGTGTATTGTATGCACTAGAAATACATTATACTATTCTGTGTATTGTATGGTCTAGAAATACATTATCACTGTACTGCATAATGTATGGTATAAAAATACATTATTATTTTTTTTGAATACTATATGAACTAGAAATACATTATACTGTTCTGCATACTGTATGGGTATGAAATACATTATCACTGTAATGCATATTGTATCTGTTAGGAATACATATCAGTATATTGTATACTGCATGGTATAGAAATATTGTGGGTATTACCGGACAGAATGCTGGTATGGTATACTGGTATGGCTGCTTCAGAAATAATCTAGTTGACAGAACTTTACACAAAAATACAATGCCATGGAATCCTGATGTATATATTTGCATAATACATGCACAGTATGTATATATATATATATATATATATATATATATATATATATATATATATATATATATATATATATATATATATATACTTGTACTTCGAGACTGTCAGCTGGTGACAACCAACTTAATCCTTACTATAATGTCAGACAGGCAGTCCTTTGATAACATGAAGAAACAATGGAGGTAGATCATCATAATTCAAAAATACTGTGTATGTCATGAAATTATCTTTATGTTTCCATAGATATGTTTTGTTTTTATGTCATTGATACTTATTACATTGGGCTTGAATCTCTTAATCACTACATTAACAAATTAGTTGTCTTAGCAGCTTTAAAATTTTTAGAACTTGTGAATATTGTTAACATTAAGAGTCCTTCCACCAATGTGACATTAAAGTCTGGAATTGGCATGTTTCCATCCCCACCCCAATGTGATATTAAAGTCTGGACTTGGCGTGTTCTGTCTTCATGTTGGTTTGTTTGTGCTTTTTCAGTGCATAGATTACATTTGTTTTCAGAAGGACAACTATTGTTATCTCAAGGTCCATTGTGATGGGTATATAACCCTTACCCTAGCTCCATTGTGATGGGTATATAACCCTAACCCTAGCTCCATTGTGATGGGTATATAATCAGAGTTAAATTTTACTGCTGTCAGCATTTTTACTTAAATTTTAGCATAATTATGAAAGGATGGCTAAAGATTGGAATGGGGTTGCTTTCTGGTATGTTAGGGTTAAATTTTAGCATGATTACTAAAGGATGGCTAAAGATTGGAATGGGTTTGCTTTCTGGTATGTTATGGTTAAATTTTAGCATGATTACTAAAGGATGGCTAAAGATTGGAATGGGTTTGCTTTCTGGTATGTCCTTTAAGTTCAGAGTATGTGTAACAGAATTGTTACCGAGAGAATGGTGGATTAAATGAACAACACAAACACAATTTGTGAAAGAAAATATAAATTTATGAAATAAATTATTAATGAAAAATAATGATGTATCAACACAATAACTCATGCGTTCAACCCACAATTACACTCACAACCATTCACAATACATGAATAAATTAAATATTAATACAAAATAAAACACAGATACAAAGGAATCTCCTGGACTATACACAGATCCAAGGAACCTTTACAAAAGTTATATTACCGCAAGTATAAATTACGATAACAAATCAAAACATCAAACTGTACTATTGCACGTATGGATTGCGACAACTAGCACGAACATATACATGTATTTAATCAAGTTGCTAACTTTTATTGAGATTCATGCAATCCCTTGAAATACTATTGTGATTTGAAGTAACTATGTAAATACAACAATGTATTCAATTGTACTACAATTGCAACACACACATGTGTCTCGACCCTGTATAACTGTACGATTCACCAACAGTTGAATCGCCGTCCAGTTTCCCCGAAGACCTAGGGTTGACCAATACTTTTATCGGCCGTTTGCCCTTCACGGATCCACCACAGTTATACGTACAGACAGCATACAACATCTACTAGAACCAACGGTCCCAAAATACTTAAGATGCCACCCCGGATGTTTACAACTCTAGACAGCTCCGACACTCGGACTTCTAGATTTCCGGATATTTACACGTCACGACAGATGTAGACGAACAGACAATTCGACAGACAGACAGTCAGATACTTCAATTCGATTGCACAATTAAACGGCACAATCAATCACATTCAGCTATAATTCAGAGATGTTCTGCAACAAATCAGCTACGATATCAAAGACGTTATCAAAGATGTTCCCAGAGATGTTATCAGATGCGTTATCAGATGCGTTATCAGAGATGTTATCAGCTACAATAAAGAAACCAGACTAATAATAGTTGTCTCAAAAAATAATCTAAACCTTAGATCACGCTATTGCATTTAAAGTCTAATAGTGACTAGTACTTCCAAATATTCCACATTTAAAATCTGCATTTCAATAAAGGCATCATTATATGAAATGATAAACTGAATAAAATTCACAATAAAACGAAATATAAATTTAACACTCACCCCTTTGGCTGGAGATTGAAAGACGAGCTATCTATCCTGTGATTAGACACTTTAGGTCCTGTAATATTGATCAAAAATATTCTGCCTTATATACCCTCAAATAGGTGAGCAGAAATCACGGCAAGATTACCGTGCACCATGTGAATCTAATGTTCCGGATTTCATGTAATTCAAAATCAGGCACATGCAAATCATTACACGCCGCTTACCTTGGAGAAAACCACTTATTCACCCCAGGTAATGCATGTACGACGAAACAAAAAAAGAATGGTGAAATTAGTTTGTAATTCAAGAAGAAAATAAATTTAATTTTCGCCTAATTCTGTGACAGTATGCTGCCCCTTTCCTCAGACTTATTAAGGCCATGTTAATCAAGGAGAATAATTTCTTGATTGATCATGATTGATAGTGTAATTATATTCTATCATTAGTCTTGGCTTATTTTTATATTTTCTGTGACCAAAGCCAAATGCTTTAACAAAATATTTCTTAAACATTAGTGAGTAGCAATATTTTGCATCAAGTTACTTGTATAAAAGTACAGAGTTCAGCTTTCAACTTACAAAATGATTCCCATGAACAGCGCTTTAATGGAATATTAAAACTATGTGTATAGTTAAATATTTATTGTTACACTAAACCTAAATGAAATAGATTGGAATAGCTAAAACAGTACACAATATATATTAGATGAAAATTAAAAAGCTATAAAAAAAATGAATAAAATGTTTCAAAATGTTTAAAGAAAAATGATCAGCATATATCTATAACAATAATTCAAGTGTACAAAATTTAGTCATGAAATGGATTTTAAGTCTAAAAATACTCATAACAATAATTCAAGTGTACAAATAAAGACATAAAATGGATTTTAAGCCTTAAAATACCAATAATAATAATTCATGTGTACACCACTAAGACATAAATTGAATTTTAAGCCTAAAGAATGTTGATATTATTTTCATGTTAAAGACAGTCATGATTAAAAAAGGTAACAATTGCTGTATTAAACAGAATTCAAGATTAAACCTTTCAAATATATATATATAGTTCATTGCATGACAGATTCAATTCAAAATACTTGCTCCTCATATATTTTCATAGATAATAGAATTATTAAACAAATTCTTTAAATAGAAATAATATGTACATCACATTAATGGCTTGAAATGAAAAATCTCCTTTATAACATCACTATTTTCTCAAAAGTTGACAACTCCAAATTGATTATAAACTTTGGTAAGTAAACATAACACCTTTGATGATTTGCAGCTAATTAAATAAATGTAGCTCAAAGGAAAGTATATTTTGTATTAGGAATGAATGGATTAAAAGATAAAAGTAATAATAAGCATAAGGTTTATTTCATATATCTTACGAATTTGTAATTGTGTTTATATACAAACATGCTACAATGTAAATTTATTATTTTTTTTGTTGTAAAAAGCTTTCATGATTAAGCCATTTGTTTTAACAGATTTAGTAAATATTATAAAATGTATTATTTTAAATGCTATAAAGGTTTGCCAGAATATACAAAATATAGTTTATATATATATATATAGTTTATGCTTAATTGGTCCAGCTGAGTCAAGGTTGTTCAACATTAAATTTATTTTCAGGTATATCAACCTCATAAAAAGGATGTTGGGTTTTTATTGAGATCTACCAAATTTTGTGTTTCAAGTCTGTATTCCATACCATTTATTTCTGATCATAATTAACATGCTGTTTTATTTTTAACAACCATGTTTTAACAGTCGTATTTATTGATACTAATAGATTCATATTACAAGTCATTCATGAATCTTTAATTTGATATGATGCATACTATTTCATTTTAATGTCATATCGAGTTTATGCATTTATTAGAATATATTGATTTTATGCAAGTTTATGCATCTATTAGAATATATAGAGTTATGCATCTGTTAGAATATTATTATATCCCATGTCATTATATTTGTAATGTTGATGAAATTAGACAAGTAACTTTATTTATTTCAGGTGAAAATAAACCTACAAAACTTTGAAGAGAGCCACTCAAGAAAAATATCAAAAGTAATCAGATGTTTTGATTGCATGAAAAACAAAGGAAATGGAACTCTCTAGATTATCAGCAAACTGTATTTTTGGTAGAACTATATAATTGTAAAGGAAATGACTTTAATAAGAATATGTCTAGATTATCAGCAAACTGTATTTTTGATAGAACTATATAATTGTAAAGGAAATGACTTTAATAAGAATATGTCTAGATTATCAGCAAACTGTATTTTTGGTAGAACTATATAATTGTAAAGGAAATGACTTTAATAAGAATATGTCTAGATTATCAGCAAACTGTATTTTTGGTAGAACTATATAATTGTAAAGGAAATGACTTTAATAAGAATATGTCTAGATTATCAGCAAACTGTATTTTTGGTATAACTATATGATTGTAAAGGAAATGACTTTAATAAGAATATGTGAGTGATGAAAGGATATAACAAATATGCATGAAAAAAGCAACAAGATAAATGTTTGATAAGAATGTTAGAATGGGGAATATTTTAAAGTTTCAAACATTTATATGCCATATAATTTATAGTTTTTACATAACCACTGTACCATAAAAGTATTCCAGTATCTTTAATCTGTCTGTACACATTTTACTACATATAATTGCTTCCAGTCTCTTTAATCAGTCAGTACACAGTCATTTGACTATACATAATGGCTTCCAGTCTCTTTAATCAGTCTGTACACAGTCACTCTAATATATATATATATATATATATATATATATATATATATATATATACAGTTGAACCCGGTTATGTCGCCGGCCTAGGGATTTGCCAAAAAGTTTTGAGATAACCGATGATGGAGATAAACGAAAACCAATATGGCGGCAATATATTAACATGTGCTATGTATTTCTTTATGTACATGATGTGCGTAAATAAATGAGAATGTAATGCACATGTTTTGGGAGGAATTTTTACACAACAGCGTTGCCGCGATTTGTTTTATGAAGCGATCGACATGCTATAAAAATGTACATACATGTTTGCTACCAACAAAAGGCATATGTGCACCAACTATCGGCAGAGATTTACCAGTATACAATACAAACCACCGTTGATTCTCGATACAAACCTTTATTATATTCTCCAACATTGCAAACACAAAGATCGCTCACAAAATCACAAAAACATGCGTGATAAAAATTCCGAGCAAATTACGAAGTTCGCCAAAATCTCCATTAAATGCTCTATTGCTTCCTAAATCCCAAAAGAATGATCACTGAATGCTGTATAAATTTTCTCAACAAGCAAAATAGAATCTCCATTCCCCACAATTGAAACTTACACATGTCAACACCTGACAATATTGGACCGTATATATTATCATAAGTTAACACCCAATATAGGGATTCTTTCACTCCTGTATTTTGAGAAATACATAATTATTGTTTATTTGTTGTTTGCTATATCTTCTTGCGGAGTTTAAGTCCCTGTAACCGTGACATGGGATTGATGGCAAACGGAAAAGATCAATGAGTAAAATGCACAAATAGTATTTACACCGCCTGGATTTATGTTTGGTGACATACTCCTTCTTCAAAATATCACAGCCAATTGTAAATTAATTGACGAACTTTGCCTTGATACATACATCATAGAACATCTGTGTTAACTTTTTTATCATATCTCAGCCAACAAACAGACGGATTAGCCATTCCATTAATTTATCTGTTCTGTTCGCGTCTTCAGAAGTCGGTCAGTTGTAGGTATAGTACGGTAGCATGATTGACTGTCACAACATACAGTACTCGGCCCAGATGTCAGCATAAGCAGATTATGATGTAACAATGCACTGCTAAGATGGGGTTGTCGATACAAACAAAGGATCATTTGTGGCATTGATAACTAACATTTTCAAAAGCCGGCGATTGGTCATGGGGAGCGAGATAACCGACGTTAAGTGACAAATTTGGCCCTCTTTTGTGCTCGAGATATTAGGGTTTGGAGACATAAAAGAATCGACATAACCGATGAGAAAATGCTAAGACAAAGAGAGAATTTGGCAGTTCCACTTCAAAAACGTCGACTTAATATAGTTCGCGAGTTAACCGAGGTGTCGAGATAAGTGGGTTCGACTGTATATATATATATATATATATATATATATATATATATATATAATGACTGTGTATCACTCTATTATACATAATGGCTTCCAATCTCTTTAATCAGTCTGTACACAGTCACTCTACTACATATAATTAAAATGTATCAAGTTTATGCATCTATTATAATATATTGAGTTTATATATCTATTAGAATATATCGAGTGTATGCATCTGTTAGAATATATCGAGTGTATGCATCTATTAGAATATATCAAGCTTATGCATCTATTAGAATATATCAAGTTTATGCATCTAATCTTTAATCAGTCTGTACACAGTCACTCTATTATACATAATGGCTTCCAGTCTCTTTAATCAGTCTGTACACAGTAACTCTACTACATATAATGCTTCCAGTTTCTTTAATCAGTCTGTATACAGTCACTCTATTACATATAGTGGCTTTCAGTCTCTTTAATAAGTCTGTAAACACTCTACTACATATCATGGCTTCCAGTCTCTTTAATCAGTCATTACACAGTCACTTTACTATATATAATGGCTTCCTGTCTCTTTAATCAGTCATTACACAGTCACTTTACTATATATAATGGCTTCCTGTCTCTTAATCAGTCATTACACAGTCACTTTACTATATATAATGGCTTCCAGTCTCTTTAATCAGTCTTTACACAGTCACTTTACTACATATAATGGCTTCCAGTTTCTTTAATCAGGCTGTACACAGTCACTCTATTATACATAATGACTACTAGTCTCTTTAATCAGTCATTACACAGTCACTTTACTACATATAATGACTTCCAGTCTCTTTAATTAGTCTGTATACAGTCTCTTTACTACATATAAAGGCTTCAAATCTCTTTAATTAGTCTGTACACAGTCGCTTTACTATATATAATGGCTTCCAGTCTCTTTAATCAGTCATTACACAGTCTCTCTACTATATATAATGACTTCCAGTCTCTTTAATTAGTCTGTATACAGTCTCTTTACTACATATAATGACTTCCAGTCTCTTTAATTAGTCTGTACACAGTCTCTCTACTACATATAATGGCTTCCAGTCTCTTAAGGCAGATAGTAAAGCATTCCTAAAAATTATTGGATACATTCAAATCCAGGAGAGGGATAAAAAGTGTTTATAATCACTGAAAAAAAATAGGAATTGTACTGTCATATTAACTTGTATAACTAATTATGCTTGTTTTGCATTCAATAAAGTAGGGCAGTAGTTAGAGTTTATTATGTTCAAAATGTACAGGATTATTGAGAACTCATTCACAATAATACAGTATTATAAGAACTGATTTAAAAATACAAAGAGTTAATGAGAACTCATTCAAGAAAGTACAGGATTATTGAGAACTGATTAAACAATATACCGTATTTTCGCGTATATAAGACGCATCTTATACAATATTTTACACACCACGCACCCATGATGCGTTTTATATATGGGTGTGTCTTATGTAAAATATTTTTACACAAATCATCAAAACCCGCGTCTTATATACGGGTATATGCGCGAAAATACGGTAAGTATTTATTTTAACACGAACAAACGGTACAGTGTGTGATATTGAAGGACGATTTTTGCGGTCGATATTTACGTTTCACGATTTTCATTCCTAGTTGTAAAAACAATTGGGTAAGTGTTCAGTAATTACCACGTGTACCAATCCAATGCAGGCCATTTGAAATTTAAAATCCTGTCGTTTCAATGTTTTGTATACCGTAGTTATTGCAGATCTACGTTTAGTCGGAGTAAATGTTTTAAATTTATATAATATAGTATGTTTAAATAGTTTTGTTATTAATTATCACAGCAAAAACTACGGCGGCTATATTACCTATACATCCGGTTGGGTTCAATGATACCTGTAAATTTTTAGTACCTTTGGTGGGTGCGTTCGAAAACAAGACAAGACTAAATAGTTCGAAAACAAAACAAGAATTTATTCAATATTGGACTTAAATATGAAAATCAGTTATACCATATATTTAAATTTTTTTTATTAAACACAATATGATGAACTGTAACTAAATAGTGTGTGACTTGATCATAAATTAATGTACCGAATTGTTCTATTCGTCTTCATTTTCATTGTCATCACTTTCGGCTTCAAATCCACTGAAACTTGAATCAAATTCACTGTCGTCGCCGCGGAATAACTCCATAACTGATGCTAATCGATCCTCATTGGCGTCAGTGATATCTGATGCAGCTGAGTCGTCGTCCGAAGAACTGATATAGCTAGCCGATTCGGGAATATCCCACACTTTCTGAAGCCATTGATGATTGACGTAATTTTCACTTTCTCCCATGCCCGAAGAACCCAATTACATGCCTCTACATACGTTGCACGACGTTGTCGACCAGCTGGCGTGAATGTGTGTTTACCGCTAGTCATCCAATGATCCCATTTCTCACGAACAAAAGTCTTAAACTGGTGATTGACGGCAACATCCAAGGGCTGTAGCTTGCAGGTCAGGCCACCTGTGATAACGGCTATGTGGGCTCCAGCACTGTTGATGTGCTTCTGCACAGTTGTCTCCTTATGGGCAGCCACGTTTGTATATTCCAACCGCATAATCAGGCATTTATTGGTCTATGTACGGTACTAATCCCACTCGCTGAAGACTTGGCCTCCTAGCAGATCAATGAAGCCGCCTTTACATCTGGCGTTTATTGTTCTAGAATCTAGATACCAGGTACTCAACCCATCCGCTATTGGCCCGGCGGCAGATAAGAATAAACAATAATCGTTGCGGTCCTGCCTCAGACAATTCTTTGATTTAAGCTAAAAATGGTAATGAAGCCTTGTTTACATCCGACGGGTGATGAAACATTGGACAAATTTTCATTTATGATAAAGGAAAGGAAACCACTGGATATAAATTGCTCAGTGCGGCAGATGGCAGGCCGCGTGCGTCTTATGTAATTTTTTTTAACACAAATTGGCAAAACCCGCGTCTTATATACGGGTGCGTCTTATAATTGGGTGCGTCTTATATGCGCGAAAATACGGTACAGCATTATTAATAACTCTATCACAAATGTACAGGATTTATTGAGAACTCATTACAAAAGTACAGGACTATTGAGAACTCATTCAAACAAATGTACAGGATTATTGAGAACTCATTCAAAAATGTACAAAATTTATGAGAACTGATTAAAAAAGTACAGGATCATTGAGAACTCATTAATAATAGTACAAGATCATTGAGAACTCATTAAAAAAAGCACAGGATTATCGAGAACTCATTCAAACAAATGTACAGGATTATTGAGAGCTCACTTAGCAAATGTACAGGATTATTGAAACGTCATTCATAAATGTATAGGATTGCTGAGAACTCATTCATAAATGTCCAGGATTATTGAGAACTAATTTAAAAATATGCAGGATTATTGAGAACTCGTACAAAAATGTACAGGATTATTGAGAACTCATTCAAAAATGTACAGGATTATTGAGAACTCATTCAAACGTGTACAGGATTATTGAGAATTCATTCAAAAGTGTACAGGATTATTGAGATCACATTCAGAAAGGGGATAAGATTATTGAGAACACATTTAAAAATCTACAGGATTATTGAGATCTCATTCAAAAGTTTACAGGATTATTGAGAACTCATTACAAAAAATGTACAGGATTATTGAGAATTCATTTTAAAAAATGTACAAAATTTTATCATTATGGTTCATCAAGAAATTCAAGATTAGTGTACATCAGCCTATTAAAGACTACTAAAATTAATTTGAGCCATTCTGTACTTTTGAACTTGTGACATTCGGATTATTTGGGATTTAATTACCAATATTGTAAGTTTCTCTTACATTTTCACTTTGTAAATGAGATAATTAAATTATTTTTTCATTTTGCTAAAACAGTTGTTTATGCTTCTATATGTTACCCTATATACGTACTTAACCGTCCACCCCTATATTTTGGGGCTATAATAGACCAATTTCTCTTTCATTCTGCTGTAAGTAATTTTGCAAGATAGAATGGAAAAATGAAGACAAACAGTGTACAATGTATCCATCTTTGTGTTATAAAATCCATTAAGATTCATAATGCTTGACAATTAAAATCCATTTGTGATAAACCCATGAAATCAGTTATAGATCACATACAATATCCCTTACTATTATTTCAAATTGTCTGACAACTTAACAATGAAAATAAATATCACCTACTATTATTTCAAATTATCGTGCAAGTTAATTAAGTCAATATTTTTGTGATTCCTATAAAAATGTCACTATATAAAGCCATTTGTTGTAATGTCCAAGAATTCATACTCAATGTCTGAAAATCCGAAATCCCTTTCGGGATTAGTCACTGTCAATCAACATAGACAGAGAGAGTAGCGATAATAAGACCTTCAGGATTAGTCATTGTCAATAAAAATTGAGAAGGAGTAGTGATAACAAAACCTTCGGGATTAGTCATTGTCAATCAACATAGATAAGTAGTAGCGATAACAAGACTTTCGGAATTAGTCATTGTTAGTCAGCATAGAGAAGAAGTGCGATAAGAAGACTTTTGAGATTAGTCATTGTTAATCAACATAGAGAACTAGTAGCGATAACAAGACTTTCGGGATTAGTCATTGTCAATCAACATAGAGAAGAGTAGCGCTAAGAAGACTTTCAAGATTAGTCATTGTTAATCAACATAGAGAACGAGTAGCGATAACAAGACTTTCAGGAATAGTCATTGTCAATCAACATAGATAAGAAGTAGCGATAACAAGACTTTCGGGATTAGTCATTGTTAATCAACATAGAGAAGGAGTAACGATAACAAGACTTTCAGGATTAGTCATTGTTAATCAACATAGAGAAAGAGTAGCGATAACAAGACTTTCAGGAATAGTCATCGTCAATCAACATAGATAAGAAGTAGCGATAACAAGACTTTCGGGATTAGTCATTGTTAATCAACATAGAGAACGAGTAGCGATAACAAGACTTTCAGGAATAGTCATTGTCAGTCAACATAGATAAGAAGTAGCGATAACAAGACTTTCGGGATTAGTCATTGTTAATCAACATAGAGAAGGAGTAGCGACAACAAGACTTTCAGGAATAGTCATTGTTAATCAACATAGATAAGAAGTAGCGATAACAAGACTTTCGGGATTAGTCATTGTTTTGAGATTAGTCATTGTTAATCAACATAGTGAACGAGTAGCGATAACAAGACTTTCAGGATTAGTCATTGTTAATCAACATAGAGAAAGAGTAGCGATAACAAGACTTTCAGGAATAGTCATTGTCAATCAACATAGATAAGAAGTAGCGATAACAAGACTTTCGGGATTAGTCATTGTTAATCAACATAGAGAAGGAGTAGCGATAACAAGACTTTCAGGAATAGTCATTGTTAATCAACATAGAGAAAGAATGGCGATAACAAGACTTTCAGGAATAGTCATTGTTAATCAACATAGAGAAAGAGTAGGGATAACAAGACTTTCAGGAATAGTCATTGTTAATCAACATAGAGAAGGAGTAGTGATAACAAGACTTTCGAGATGATCATTGTGGCAGTCATTTCAGTAATCAGAACAATTAATGATAAGATTTTCACTAGACATCATAACAGGTCTTTCCATCCATTTAGGACAAATAGTGATATGATTTGCAAGACTTCTTGTTACCCTTTTTTTTCACTTCTGTCGAAAGAGGAGTGGACATCATCACCTTTATAAGTTTTCTCGTTAGGGTGTGGGGCAAGTGCTCAACAAGGACACTGCAATCTTGCTAGGAATGGGAGCTGCTGAAGGTGTTTAAAAGACTTCTCATGCCTCTTCTTCTATAAACATCGATGGGATTATGTTATTCTTGGCTACTATGGCTTGTGATTGTGATGATAGACTTTTCATCAAGGTTTTAAAATATTTCAGAGTCAGTCGAGCTGTTTCATCTGAAGCATTCTGGTGAAAGAGTTGAAAGAGTTGAAGTCGTTGCAACACTTGACCATACCGTTGTAATTTTTCCGTTTCTGTCATAGCCCTACAATGCATTAACAATTGCAATTCGTATTATAACTGGGAATCTCGGTCAAATGCCTATGATTAGAGCGTAAATGAAGGGTACATTGTTGAAGCCAACAATGGAATTCCATCCATGGTTTGTAAGGCAAAAAATGAGTTTTCGTTTTTCCATCAGATTCCAAAGGCCACTTCTGAGATCGTTCAACACTAACAGTCCCTTTTATCTTTTTGAGCCTTTTTATCTTTCACCAATTAATTACGAAGCAGCAGATCTCATGAGGCCTGTCAACAGTAGTGCCAATGTGGTGCATCAATCCTCAATGCATCGGATGCATCAATCCTCAATGTTGTACCAAACATGTTTCTTTGAAGGATAGGTATTTTCTTTTTTACTTATTTTAAAATAGAATATAGATTTAAAATATATTGCTAGATATTACTCTTTCTTACTTAAAGAATACTTTATTTCAATCATTGAATCAAAACATGAAGTTAGTAGCGAATTTAACCTTACAATAAAAATTACATAAATATAATTAAGTAATAATTCCTTAGAACATTTAAACATTCCGTTACAATGTATTATAAATAAAAGTATTAAGTGAACAATGCTGCTAACATAACAATGTTACTATTAAAATCTCAACATTAAAAATACTTATTCCTAAAGAAGTTACGACATATACAATTGTTTTACCTGAAATGATAAGGCGAAGATTTATTTCCTCGTCGATAGGAACTGACCTGACCCTTCAATGCGCGGTCTATTTATGCACAACTTGTGTCAGGTTTAAGGTATCGGAGAGGAAATACGGTCGTTCTCCTTTCAGGTAAACTTAGTTTCTCCCGGTCAAAACCGGCTTAATTTGACGTCATCTGACATAAGGTAAAACTCAAATATTCGTCACTAACAGAAGTTCGTTCCATTTTTATTAACCGAATTAGTAATTCGCTAATGTCTGGATCACGGAATATATATTTTTACTGATATAATCTATGAGTTTGTAGCTACATCATCGATATAGCATATATTCGTCAATGTCTGGTTTACGGACTATGTGTTTTTACTGATATGATCTATGAGCTTGTAATTAAATCAACGATATGGCATGTATTCGCCAATTCATAATCTTAAACTTTGTCTGGGTTGTTTAACTATATATTCTTACAAAACAGCTGGGGAGTTCTTACTGAATCAGCAAAGCAGCATACAATGCCTTTAGTAACATTATATACTTATTCCACACAACAATGTACATTCGTATAGTTGTGCTTTGGAAATAAATGAAATTAATCTTAACACACTTTAGAACTTACTTAATATAAATGAATAAAACATTACTTTAATACAATTTAAAGAAAATAGTAATCTTATTAATTTTACTAAAAAATCAATCCTAACAATACTATTAGTCGTTACCGTTTGCCAGGACTATAGTGACTTGCCACCTTTATCCATGAAAGACATTAGTTGTTATTCGTGACTAATCGAAGGAGTCAACGAAGGTATCCACAACGACAATTTCGTCAAAGTTATCTTTCCGACAGGAGCTGTTCCAATCCTAGATATTGCATCGTTGTCATAGCCCTTTTCTATTGAGTACAATAGTATGCTTTGCACCAAATATAACCTTTTTAACATCGCGGCAAAATCCAAAGATATGAGAGAGAGGGATTGCACGAGAAAACTCCCCCCCCCCCCCGGGCATTCAGTAAGTTTTTACGAGTCGTAAACCCTATATTGAATTCTCCATTTTGATTAACGATCATATCCTCGATGTCAGCATCGGCGGGGACACGAGTTTGTGGTCGTCTTATAATAAATTGATTGTCATCTGGATAATACGCGGTATCTTTTACAAAAATGAACAAAAATCATAGAAGGCCCAACTGTTCTCGCATAATGGTCTGAATATCTCATTAAACCTAGAATAGTAATCACGATATCGACATTCTCTTGAATTGACTCAACTTCCCTTCCGTCGATTATATATCTAGCACTGTTAAATAGCGCGATTATTCCGTTGTTGACAAACCCAACCTGGTCATCAGCATCGTATCTTGTATTGGCAACATCGTCACGTGTAAATAGACCTTCAACCTCAATATATCCCTCCGACGGGAGAAAATATCTACTAGTATCCTGAACTTGAAGTTCAATTCTACCTCGATTATTTGGTATTCTTGCATTGCATGAATATGTTTGATAATCACGTAGAGATGAAGCTCTCATTACCCGTTCATCTATATTAAAAACAGGATTAGCTATCTCTTCAAACATTTTATAATAGTTGATTATTTTCTAAAACGAAGACCACTACCTGCTATCGCACTCGAGACAATAAATGTTTTGTCGTTGTTCATCAGACATGTCACCTAGCTCTGATAATTTCTGAGTTGCGAGTTGGTTAATTACTTTAGCGACATTCGCAGGTATGAGCTCAGTAACAGGTAATTTGACGGTTTGGATATGTTGGACAGGTTGAGGTTACGAATTAGTCTCATTATTCTGTCTTTGACCGCGGAGAAAGCTGTTCCAGCGAGGTCACCAACCGCGCCGATACCCTTATCACGAATAACTCCAATTGCCTTCATCCAAAGTTGCTTAACGAGCGGCATCACCCTGGGAGCAATTCTAGTGAACTGTCCGCGGATAATATTACCGAATCCATCTCCGTAATACACTTTAAACACGTAATACACTTTATACGCGTAATACACTTTATACACGTAATACACTTTATACACGTAATACACTTTATACACGTAATACACTTTATACACGTAATACACTTTATACACGTAATACACTTTATACACGTAATACACTTTATACGCGTAATACACTTTATACACGTAATACACTTTATACGCGTAATACACTTTATACACGTAATACACTTTATACACGGGTAGTCTTGATTTTATAACTCTGAAACGTTGACGTCGTTGGTCATGTTTTATCATCTTAATATGATGACCATTTATCTAATCGCGATTAGTGATTAATCACTATAATAGTCATGTACGATATCATCAATGAGACCTCGATATAAATTAATATATATTATACCACCTTGATATATCCGCCGACATATATAGGTGGCCTCGTTGATAATTTCGGGAGAATTATTACCAGCTCGTCCCCCCCCCCCCCCCCAACCCCGATGATAACTTCTAACCGAGACACATCATTGACAACATTATCCATTATCCGGACAGTTAAACATAATCATGTTTGTGATTTAGTTACATTGGAAAATTCAGATGAAGAAGAACCATTTCCACTACTGGATTCAATATCAGAAGAAGAATATATTGATGTTTTGATGGGATAGATTCCTCATATGGAGGAGGAAGAGGACTAGGTCGTTTATGATATTGTTGCTCAATCTGAACCCCTATATTCAAACGATCTATTAAATTATCATAATTCTCAAAGAGTTTATCAAAATTTCAGAATTTTATTTTTATCATAATTTATTCGATATATATTTCTATTCCAATCTTCCCTTTCTTTTTAATAACAATTCACATGTTCACGTTTTAAATAATCATCCGTATGTTCATAATTCATAAATGCAAACATAGCCAAATCATTCAAACTACTTTTTTGTAACTATATTAACCGCATCACCAGTAAATCAGTCAATCGGGGGATTTTTTTCATGTTTCATCCCCACTAGGATCAGCAGTAGCCCCCTCTGATTGAGACTGAGACTGAGGTTGTGCAGCTACTATATCACCTGGTAGGGTTTTAAGATATTTTTGTTTGGTCTGTTTGGGTCGTTTCGATACTTTTTCAAGCACCGGGAGAAGAGCAATCTTTCCTCGTTGATGTTCAGGGATATCTCCTAATATAATATTTTCAGTGGCTGCAGTTGTCTTTTCAGCTGCTGTAGTTATAGCCTTTTCAGTAGCCGCAGCAGCTTTTTGGCCGTAGTTTGCTTAAATAACCGCTCTGTTCCGGTTACAAAATCAACATAAGAATCTTGTCCTTGTTGAAGTTTTTCTTTAAGTCTATCTCGGACAGGGATATATTCTTTAATAGGAGCTAATCTCTCTTTAGCTAATCTAGAATAATATGATTATCCAACATTTGCCATATATTAACACTTCTATGATTAATTAATCGCAGCCCTTTCATATGAATGAAAATCCTAACGATGAACCTAAAAATTTATAACTGTTATTGGACTAAACGAGGGCTGGGAAAAAATGGTGGTTTATGATTAACTAATCGCAGCCATGTATCTGAACACGTTAAAAACCTCGGATTTATGATAAATGTATAGCTATTATTTTGCTAAGAGGAGGGCTGGGAAAAATGGTGGGCTCAGCTTTTCTGCTGCTGCTATTTATGTTTAATCATTATTGGACATCTTCAGTATCAGAACTAGATGTATACACCATCTGAAAACAAATCTGCATTTGTGTATCCATTATTTAATGATAAATCATTTATATAGACAAGAAAGAGGAAAGTGTCTAAAACAGATCGTTGAGGGATGAGCTACAGTAATACAGTCAATGCTTACTTGTTCAGACCGTTGGTGTTTAAACCTTTTTTATTTATACATGTATAACTGGTGGTGGTTGAACCTGGAAAAACCCTAGTAAAAACCACAAACCAAGGGGAAGTTACTAGCAGCTTTCTCACCAACCCACTGTGACTCAGAGACTGAGACTTGTACGCACATGCTAATTAATTGGTAAAGGCAAACACTCAGCCTACATGCTAATTAATTGGTAAAGGCCTCAGCCTACATGCTAATTAATTGGTAAAGGCAAACACTCAGACTACATGCTAATTAATTGATAAAGGCAAACACTCAGCCTACATGCTAATTAATTGGTAAAGGCAAACACTCAGCCTACATGCTAATTAATTGGTAAAGGCAAACACTCAGCCTACATGCTAATTAATTGATAAAGGCAAACACTCAGACTACATGCTAATTAATTGGTAAAGGCAAACACTCATCCTACATGCTAATTAATTGATAAAGGCAAACACTCAGCCTACATGCTAATTAATTGGTAAAGGCAAACACTCATCCTACATGCTAATTAATTGATAAAGGCAAACACTCAGCCTACATGCTAATTAATTGGTAAAGGCAAACACTCAGCCTACATGCTAATTAATTGATAAAGACAAACACTCATCCTACATGCTAATTAATTGATAAAGGCAAACACTCAGCCTACATGCTAATTAATTGGTAAAGGCAAACACTCAGCCTACATGCTAATTAATTGGTAAAGCAAACACTCAGCCTACATGCTAATTAATTGGTAAAGCCAAACACTCAGCCTACATGCTAATTAATTGGTAAAGGCAAACACTCAGCCTACATGCTAATTAATTGGTAAAGGCAAACACTCAGACTACAAACACTCAGCCTACATGCTAATTAATTGGTAAAGGCAAACACTCAGCCTACATGCTAATTAATTGGTAAAGGCAAACACTCAGCCTACATGCTTATTAATTGATAAAGGCAAACACTCAGCCCTTTCCTGTTGACAAATGTTTCATATCTCAATAATCACATGAACGTTTCATGATGTAAGTCATAAAGTTATCTGTTTTGTTTAATATGCTTCTATTTAACTTAAACATTAAATATGTAATAGTGATTAATCAAAGCGTAATATATATTTGCTAATATGTAAGTGGGAAGTTTTCTTGTGCATAATGAAGTACAATTAGAAGAGCCGTTTTATTTTTACTGTGTTTTGCTGATTAAACACGAAATTATTTTAATAAAATAGAGTAATAAGAGCTATGATCGGCTGATGTTCAACTTCTTTACACTTAAAACTATTTTGGTCTTACCATGAATTCATGCGATTTTGTATAATGTTCATCAAATACCAAACTGTAATGTTATTAATAATTACATTTTATTGTAAATTCATAAACTATCATTATTTCAGGATTTATCACATTCTGTACATATTCATAATTAACTTGTGCAAATAATATCAGATTAAGTATATATATATATATATATATATATATATATATATATATATATATATATATATATATATCTTGTGTTCATGTTATTTTTTATAAAATTAGATTAAATTGTTAAAAATTTTAAAAATATGTAATGTCCATCCCCTAAACTGTAATGTCCTTCATCCTGCTTATATGTTCTTGTATGTTGTGTCTTTGCTCAGTTTTGACCAATAATGTCGTTTTAATTTTACTAACATGCTCTCTTGTTCATTTTCATTTGTTTTCTTTGGATTTGCATTAAATTCAACAGTATTTGTCATAAATAGACATTTTTATGGTGATAGGCCGCCGGAGCGGTTAATGACATTGTCCAAAATCAAGTTCATTTTCTATCTGACATGAATCATTTATTTTCTAAAAGCAAAAACTAATACAGGGCCAGTTTTTTCCTCAAAGAGTATGGGTTAACTATTAGGATTAATATCTGTACCTGAGTCAAGGACATTGTGTCTAATACTCTGAGCTAATTTCATGGAGGACTGACATATCAACCCATTTCTTCCCTCCCATTGGAGAGGGCCAACAGTCTTTAGTGAGTGCCTTCAACTCGTTAACTCACTACTAACCCTCAAACTAGCGGACCCTCCCCCCACCTCTGCTGTCCCCCAACTTGCTGGCTTATTAGCCACCAAACAGCAGTCCCACAACTTGCTGAAGCAGATGATATTGGGTGGGATGTGTGTATATGAATGAATGTGAGCTTGAACATTAACTCTTAACTTGTGTTAGTAAAGCATAAAATGTTCTATATATTAACCGTTGTTTTTATGACTTGAAGGTAAACAGCACCGATGAAGGCCAGAAACATTTTATGGCAACACTAATGTAGAGCTTGCCAGGATTCATCCACTCGATACTTTTCATGATTCTTGGAAGACTAATGCGCATGCTGGTATAACATGTCAGAAACTTGTGTGGTCAAAATGCCAACCAATTATCCAAAGCGTGTAAAAGATAAAGCATACGTCATTGGATATTATCATCAATTTCAGAGCATGACCAATCAAACAAAAACTTTAAGCCAATGAAACATAAAATAAAGTCAATATTGACCTACTTCTGAAACTAGAGAGATGCATATTTAAATTTCATCATTTTATATCAGACAGTGCATGACAAAAGTTTGAGTGCTTATTAGCTAAATGCAACTATTTAACGTATACCATTAACAGCTGAAATGTAGGTCACAATGGCCTATTGGGATGGCTGCTGTAATGCCTTTTTTGTTTTGATACTGTCGGTAAACAGTTCATTAGGCTAGAGCTTGTGTAGAAATGCTGTTTTAACTTTGTCGACGTTAAATAAATCTAAGAAAAAAATGGACTCATTTTAGACACAATACAATGTTTCATAAAACTGACAACAGAAAATACACTTCATGCAACAGTACAATTATAGTTTTTATAGAGTACATGTATGACTGGTCGATAGCAACGATACGAGCCCTGTGCCCCCCAACTTCAAACAAAACTTCATTTGGTAGAAGAAAAGTGTTTGCAAAAACTAAGACCGGTTTCAGGAAATGACATCTGAACACAAGTTAAAATTTTCATTGTTATATGAATTTAAATTGCAGATGACCTGTCTTCAGCTGAAAAGTATTCCAATATAACACTGTAAATACGTGAAATCCGCTTGAATACGAAACAAAACTTTTAAAGTACATATAGAATGGTCTGCAAATGTCTTATACCCCCAACGGGCCCGAACCAATCTGGCTAGATAGCAGGGTATTGCGTTATGCTTTTCACACACATGCGCGGAGCGTCATGGGAGGCCAGGGTACCAGGTGGACATACACCATAATTAATTTTACTATATGTTCTCTACATATATTTCTCAGTACTGAACTTTAAACTGTGTGACAATCAATACAAATCATATGTTTATCTACAATACATCCAAAGATGACTTTACGGTGAAGTTCTTGTCATGGGTTGATCGGCATTTTTTTTTTGAGCGGCTGCACTGTAAACAGAACAGCATGTAAACATACCACATATTTCACTTCCGGATCATCACCAAGGCTTTATTACTCCATGTGCACTGTCGCCCGAATACACACAGACAACCACTCTCTTAGCTCATATTCTCAAGAATAAACAATTACCTTTAAATCCCTACAAAAAATACATAAATATAACTCTTCTATCACCACCAAAATGAGAGCGGAAATAATGTTCTAATAATAGACTAGAACTACATTCGTACTGAACTGGAAAAAATAATTGTGATGCGATTCCAGGTAAGCCTATCAAAACATCGCTCGGCCATTTCCGTGACGATAATTTGATGGACAGGTTAAAATCTAACGTAGACACATTGATAATAATAATAATAATAATAATAATAAATGAAAAAAAAGAGAAGAAGTTAAAAACAGGCGAAGTGCCTAACGTTTAGAATTGTTATGAGTGAATACGGCAGATTTTAAACTAGAATATAATTCATACTTCATATGTGATTTAGATTTTAAACGTAGTTTTAACCATTTATCAGTCATGTTGCTACAATGCTGAGTGGTAGTGTTTATGTAATGTCTAGCAGTGGGACATCATGTCAAACTTATAGTATCATGCCCCACTCAGAAACATCATCCTGAAACCAGGCTGACCAACCTTACAACTAACTTCGCAATGCTGAGTACCTCGCGAGGCTGCGGTGTGTACCATTTTTTATGTCTTTCTTATGACCTGGCCGGGGATCGAACCCGAGCCCTCCCGCATCCGAGATGCACGCTCTAACCACCAGATCACCCGAGCAGTCTAATTTACACTTTATAAAAGAGGAGAAACATCGCATCACACATGCTATAGCCTGAAGTAAAGATTAGTTGCTTCTTCCCCTCTTGAATTCGGAAAGAATACGTCTATGCCAAGAATAAACCCAGTATTCCGCTGAATGATATTTCACTTGCTTTAAATATAAATCCCCCAGTCCCAACAAAATCTTGTCATTCCCAGCTGCACAATAAAACTAGGTCACTGCAACCAAAATGCATAATGTATTGGTAGGTGTTAACACAAGTGACATAAACGTGAATAGATTCATGAAATGTTAAACGAGGCTAAGATTTATTATTGATGTATTGAGATATAATTGTCAGTTTTTGCCTTAACACCGGAGATGTTAATGTGTTTTACGTTGTGACCAGTTTGAGTTGAATTTCAATTTTAATTTAAATCATTTGGATTCCAAGAGATTATTTTACCCTGGAAATACGTGTGCTCAAAATGAATTCTTGGACATGGACAGTTGTCAAATTTTGCAAAGAATTCAAACACTGGAATATTATATTCTGTGATTCAGCAAAACACTGTTGACACATCAGTGCCACACTGATCAGAGCATATGTCATCGCCTTCCGATTTGGATTTTATCGGAATTCTAACTCAGTTATATTAGGTCTTTTTCTTGCGAGGACATTTTAATTCTTGCATTATTCATGGATTGTTTTTTATTTGATTCTTAAAACTGTCAGTTCTTTTTTTCATTTTTACCGTTTCTTCTAGGGAAAAAAAAATATTTATTTAATTTTACAAGGCTTGCTGTCTTCACTCTTTTCTTGTTGCGTTTTTGTACGAGCCTTATAGTAACAAAGAAAATAGGGCGCTAGTCCGTGAGATATATGAATTTTGGCTAAAATATTTGAATTTTGAATTTACAAAGTTTATGAAATTTTATTAATCCCGAGTATTATTTTACATTTTTGAAATCTTTAATAAATTCCCAAGCTCTTTTACAATGTCATCAAAAGTGAAGATTTTTGTATTTTAAATCCTACCCAGGAACACTGAGACTTTCTGATGGAAACAAAAGATGAATTGATTCAACTTGCCAGAAAATATGATCATTCTGAGGCAAAAGCGTCGTTATTTTCCAGAGATACCACCGTAGTACAAAATCGTCGACAGTAGGATGTCAAGAGACGTCGGCGTTGGCAGTGGAAAAGGTATAGGCAGTTAAAGTTCATTACCTCCCGTTCCTGAGTTTGTTAAAAAAAAATATCGAAAGGTCCTTGTCAGGGCCACCCACTTCTCTAGAAAGGAGGGACTACTCAAAGTTTGCCTAATCAAGTAAAACTAAAAATCGTTTTTGTTTCTTCCAATGATCCAATGATGTACAGGGTGTGAGTGCGTCAGTGCAGGACCTCATTCTTAATAATATAAAAATCAAAACCAAGAGACACTTACGTTTTTCTTTCTGGTCTATTTACGTAGAAGTAACAATCAAATTTCACAACACCACTAAAAATTTAAATGTCTTTTTATTTTCTGTTCACTCTCGCCGTTTAATTTTCTCCACTGTAACAGGCTTTTTCTTCTCTTCTCCCTCATTTTCTTCTCATCTTCTTGTTTTTTGTTTTGACGAGTATAGGTTCTTTTTCCCTTTCGGATAGTATATCTTCATGTTCGGAACCCCTCTCCTTCTGCTACTATTGCTTCTTCGATCAGTTATATTTTTTTCCTAAGAACACTGAAGACCAACGTCCTCTCTACCGACAATAATAGCATGTATCTGATGACCAACGTCCTCTCTAACAATAACATGTATCTTGACCGTTTTCTTTCTTGACGCCTGTCTTACTTTGACGTTATGTGCATTCCGAAGACCAATACCCTTTCTTCTGTCAGATATAATACGTGACTCTACTTTTATCTCAAAAGGACGGTAGTAGTTCGTCGGCTTCTTTGATGAAAACCGTCGTATGACGCCTGATCAGAAGTTCGATCAATATTGGGTCTTCCATCCTTCTGTTCGGATTCAGAGTGACATGACTTTAAGGGGAAGACACTTACCCTTCATTTTATAATAATAATAATAATAATAATAATAATAATAATAATAATGAGGACTTGTATAGCGCCTAATCTTGCGAAACTCTAAGCGCTTTACACCATCAATAATGATATTACTACACTACAGAAAAACAAATGACAAAAGCAATGAAATTGGAAAAACATAAAAACATGCTGAAAACATATAAAATATAAAACATGATTAGGTCTCTAAGTTTGACTCTGCAGTTGAAACAGGTGAGTTTAAGAGCACTCTTAAAAGGGACCACTGTGTCTTTGTGTCTAATTTCAATGGGCAATTCATTCCACGTCGCCGAGCCCTGGTATGCAAAAGAACGTTGTCCATATGACTTTGTTTTCACCGTGGGAACAATGAGTATACGATTGTCAGAAGAAGAGCGCAAGTATCTAGCTGGTGTATAAACATGGATGAGGCTGGATAAATATGTTGGACTGGATTCTGTCATTGAAACATAGCACAGATAAAAAATTTAGTGCTTGATTCTGTATCGAATCGATAGTCAGTGTAGGGTACAAAGCAGTGGTGAGGTGTGCTCTGATCGAGGTATTCTAAAGATGATCCATGCAGCTGTGTTTTGAACTTTTTGAAGTTTCTGGAGTACATATTATGATGAACCAGATATAATTGAGTTACAATAGTCCAGTCTTGAAAGTACTAATGAACACACAAGTGTTTTAGTGGCATCAACTGAAAGATATTTACGAATGGAATTGATGTGTCTCAGTTCAAGATATGCAGCCTTGCATATGTTCAGGACATGTTGGTGCAATGTGAGAGTACTGTCTAGAGTAACGCCTAGGTTTCGTACTGACTGTGAGAATTTAATGTTGGTGCTGCTGATATTTATTGTCTGAGGTAAAGGATGTGAATGAGAAAGACTTTGTGTTGTGATCAGAATAGCCTCAGCTTTATCATCATTCATCTGCAGCTTGTTACATGTCATCCATGATTTTACATCAGAAATGCACATCTCTACTCCATGGATGGTATCATCAACTTCAGTTGGGTATCTAGACTTGTATATTTGGGTGTCATCAGCATACAATTTGTGTGACACTGGGTGATGATCTATGACACTTGAGAGCAGCTAAGTGTGTAGAATGAAGAGAACATGTCCAGGAACAGATCCCTGTGGAACACCAAAACTTCCCATCCAAATGTTAAAATGACACAGTCTGTCTGCATGCATGAATGGATGCATGCATGCATTTATGTAAAAAGGTTACCTCTAATAATAAGACAGAGAGCACAGTTGGCAATGAAAATAAAAATAGCATCCGGATATAAATCCCCATGAAACGTTTGTACAAAATCTATGAAATAGTAATGAGTAATACAATAGTTTTAAAGGATAGCTAACTCTTAGCAAAGCTATACAATTTTCCAAACAATTTAATAACATCAGTTGAGAAAAAGTTAAAATAATTTCAATACTTTAAAATGACAAAAAAAAACTTGTTTCTCTACTTTTTAACACCATTAAAAAAAAAGCTATACATAGTCTCGAGTACAAGTTATCATGATCAATACATTTGTGATGCTGCTAAGTCTATTCTGGTTTATTGCTAAAAATACATTGGTTTACCAATTTATTGCTTCAGTCAAATATTTCTGAACTGTTGGAAAATAAATCACAAAGTACTAAAATATCAAAACTACATAGCAAACAGTGAAACTGATTTCAGATAGTGGAATAGCACAAGGAACTAGTGTTTAATGGCTGTTATATTTGTGTGACCTACTTGAGACACCAAACACTTTCACACTATGAAAGCAAGATAAACATGACGGAACTGATACTGTTTAACACATCAAGCTCAGAGGCTTTTGCTGCTTTTGCATGAAATGCAAGTAGGAAACACATGTTGGGGTTATTTCTGAATACATCGACTTCCATGTAATTTTCCATTAGCCGAATAAATGCTTAGTCGTGTTAAAAACATTGTTTCTCATTGTTTTTTTTTGCTCGTGCATGAGCAGAATGGGAAAAGTTGGAGTTCTTTTTCTTTTGTTTGCCTAACTTACCCATCATTTTCGTATGGAGACCACTCTTTATTAAATATGCCCACCTTAACCTACTTTTTGCACAGGTTCACCTGTCTGTGTGCAGTTCAGACCGGTCTGCCTTAGATCTTAGGCCAAAAAGTCTAAAAACTGGACACAAAATTGGATTCCGAAAACTGGAAAATTTTGAGTAAAAAGAAAACGGGTCCAAAAAGTTAGGTTTTTTTCTTTATATTTTGTAGTGCAACTAAAATGTCCAGATTAGTTGGTATCATTGTTGAGCTAAATCTGTCTACCTTTCTATAATGCCACCCAGTTTTTGTGTATCTACATTAACTTGACGGTACAGAGCTTTGCAGTAGGCTACTACCTCATGCTCGGTAAATGCAGCGCCAAGGGTTAATGTATTAAATAAAAAGAATTTCCAGAAATTCAAGATAAGACTATTTCTTCCTCTCAGCTGATGAATGGTGAAACCATGTCTGACATAATTCAGTGATAACAAGATTTTCAAATTAGTTGCCATGGTGGATTCAGTGATAACAAGATTTTCAAATTAGTTGCCATGGGGGACATACTAGATGTCAGATTAGTAGCATGCTCCTTAAGGACCCAGTAGGCACCATCAGACTTTGTTTGGTGAAAACCCCCTTGCCAACAGGACAGTCTTTTCAGGATTTGTGACCAAAATATTTTCAAGATGGCTGCCATGTTAGTTGTACATCTGACACCATTTTTCTTTAGGATCCACTCCATCTTAGCATGGTCATTCTTTAGGAAGTAGACGCAATAACAATATTTTCAAGATGGCCGTCACAGTGGCAATATTGAGGGTCAGTTTGCATCATCATCATTTACAACCAGCTAGACATCATAAGAACTCTTGATGAAAGCACCATGTCAAAAAGACGTTTCCAGTAACATGATTTTCAAGACTGATGCTTTTGGTGGCCACACTTTATATCAAATCAGCACCCTTTGACTTAGGTCCAATAAGACATCATAAAAATAGTCTTCTAGTGAGAATCACATATTGCTATCTCTTTCTGATTTGGAGGAGTAATAAAAGCTGACATTGTGGTCATACTGGATATTGGATTGGTGTCATTTAAATTCCGGACCAACTATCCATCTTTTGGGGTCAATAGAATGTTAATATGACCAGCCACCCTTGAAAAGTAGCAATAAATAAAAACTGTTCTTGGTGGTAATTGCGTTAGCCATATTTACTGACACCATTTTCATTTAAGAACATCATAAAAAATCTTATAATAAAACCCCATGTTTAAATTCAAGAAGTGATTTTAAAAAATACTTGATATGCTAGAAAGCAAAGGTTTGGTGCATACTTTATTTTCTACATATTTTACATTTAATACAGAGGCCCTGGGTAGCCTAGTGGTCTAAAGTGTTCGCCTTTAACGATTACTGCTATCTCACATCTGTCCACATTGGTTTGCGTCTCAGGCTCAGCCAATGTGGGCATGTGAGAATGATGATAGTAGCTTCCTGTGGGTCACTGGTTCTTTCCAGGTTTTTTCCAGGATCTTCCTTCACCAGCCTATCTTGTGCTGAGAAATGATGTTAAACCCCCAAAAGAACAAAAACATTTAATATGACCAGTTCCTTACAAGCAGTTTGTTCTCACTACGCTTGCATTTCGAATTTTAAATATATATTTTGGGTGCACCATTTCAGACAACTGCAATATTATTCAATCAACTAGGATTGCCATACAAATTAAATTTGTTTACACCATCTTCTCAAATGTTCTTGATATTTAATTATCATTCATAAATGTGCTTCATTGAAAAAAGGGTACACAATGCACAAAAAGATGGTATGCATGTGCTGTTTGCATATAATTTATGAGGTCCTTATCAGATATTAGCTATAATGTTAAATGTCTCCTCTTAAACTAAAGTAGCTAGTTAAATACAATTGCCATGGTAACATAATGACATCACATGTAGATGTACACTATCTGTATAGTAACATAATGACATCACATGTAGATGAAGTGTAATATTAAAAAGTTGAAATAATCTGAAAATCTGTAGGTGGTCCACAAGGTGCTGTGTCTGCAATATTCCTTCCAACTCTCATCACATCACTACAAATCACTGTTTATCTCCCTTTTGTTCTGATCTGTAAAGTAAAAGTGAAGATTTCAAATAAACTACAAATGTGTTCATGGAACAAGGAAGCCCCATTAAAGTGCTTGAACTAACAAACATTCACCAAAGCATTCAAGACAGACTTCTGGATGGGTAAAATATGCCCTACCATTATCTCTGACACATATCTGGATAATTTCTTTTCACAACATTCCTAATCCAGCTGCTATTAAAAATTTATCTTACCATGTTTCAGAATTGACAAAGAAAATAGATTTATTGTGTCCATGTTCACAATATTAGACTTCACATCAATGGGCAGGCAACAGCTTATATTTCCTAATAAACACAGGATTCAAGGAAAGTAGATGTGTTATTTCTCAATTAATAAACACTGGATTCAAGGAAAGCAGATGTATTATTTCTCAATTAATAAACACTGGATTCAAGGAAAGTAGATGTGTTATTTCTCAATTAATAAACACTGGATTCAAGGAAAGTAGATGTGTTATTTCTCAATTAATAAACACTAGATTCAAGGAAAGTAGATGTGTTATTTCTCAATTAATAAACACTGGATGCATGGAAAGTAGATGTGTTATTTCTCAACTAATAAACACTGGATTCAAGGAAAGTAGATGTGTTATTTCTCAATTAATAAACACTGGATTCAAGGAAAGTAGATGTGTTATTTCTCAACTAATAAACACTGGATGCAAGCAAAGTAGATGTGTTATTTCTCCATTAATAAACACTGGATGCAAGGAAAGTAGATTTATTATTTCTCCATTAATAAACACTGGATTCAAGGAAAGTAGATTTATTATTTCTCCATTAATAAACACTGGATGCAAGGAAAGTAGATTTATTATTTCTCAATTAATAAACACTGGATGCAAGGAAAGTAGATGTGTTATTTCTCAACTAATAAACACTGGATTCAAGGAAAGTAGATGTGTTATTTCTCAACTAATAAACACTGGATGCAAGCAAAGTAGATGTGTTATTTCTCCATTAATAAACACTGGATGCAAGCAAAGTAGATTTATTATTTGTCCGTTATATCAATCAGGTTAGTGTGATGAAAACATTCCATCAACACAGGAATGAGAATTCAGGTTCCATGTTTTCCCACAAAAATACACAAAGTTGATGTATACTTTCTATAAAGATCCATGATTCAAAACTGCTCATTTTAAAATTGTTGTTGAAGTGACTGCATTGCATTATAAGCAAATAATAATGGTGGGAACTAGTGAAAAAGTAATACCAGTCAAACATAATATTGGACAAAAGTTGTCATGGAAAACATGTCAACAAAAAGTAATCCTTTTGGCTAATGACGAAACTATAAGTTAATATTGAAACAATACAAAGAGCAATAAAGGTGTAATCTGTCTCATGAGATATCAACACAAACAACATCTTGTTATAATGGCTGGTGAGAACATGAATGCATTTCTTTCTTAAATTGTTATAAAATTGTTATATTGGGGATAAACAAAATGAACGTTCAAAAACCAAACATCACAAACATTAAGACAACTTCTGGCAAAGAAAAAGGTAAAATTGCAATTTACATCTAGCAAGACATTTTAAGGATATAAATGAAGTTCTGTTTCTCTAAATATACAGAGTACATTTTAAGCTTTTCACATCCTTGATTCTCAAGTAATATCTGGCATTAGTGAATAAAATGTATGCTAGTAGTCTGATAACCTTATTGATTTACATGATGACCTTACTGTACTAGTACTCTGATAACCTTATTGATTTACATGTTGACCTTACTGTACTAGCACTCTGATAACCCTATTGATTTACATGATGACCTTACTGTACTAGTACTCTGATAACCTTATTGATTTACATGATGACCTTACTGTACTAGTTCTCTGATAATCTTATTGAATTACATGATGACCTTACTGTACTAGTACTCTGATAACCTTATTGATTTACATGATGACCTTACTGTACTAGTACTCTGATAACCTTATTGAATTACATGATGACCTTACTGTACTATGTTGCTGGCAATGACATGTGATGTAGGTGCTGACTTCCATCAATTTTTAAAATTGATTCAACTTTATTTTGCTATTAAATCATGTGGAGGATGAGAGGAAAATCAGCACTGAAGTGCATGCTTAAAATGTACATTTATAACATGCACAGCTGGGTACACAGTTAAAACTGTTATACCTTGACATGCATACCAGTTAAGGAAGCACACACAAGCAAGACACTCATCAGATATGTATAAGAATCAATCACCTTTGCATAAGTGAAGACATGAACAAATCAAGATTATATGGTTTCAGGTTTGAAGATCTAAGTTTTATATCTGAAAAGAACTTTCACTGAAATAAACAGTACCTTAATTTGCAAATTTGTGATATTATAACATTGATGTTACTTGTTATAAATGATTACACTAGTAACTGGGTTATTTTTTATATCACTTGCCAATTATGTCATTTTAGTTGTCAGTGTTTTGTGAACTAGCCTGAAAATACAAAAATCAATCAAAATTATATCAGAAGGAATGTTAAGGTCATTAAGTGCATTTACTGCATGGTTTATTTTCAGCATTTTCTAATTTTATGGTGTTTTGTAGTCATTTCATTATAGATGTTGTAAAGCCTTAGAACTTCAAAAGATTAGGCACAATACAAAGTCCTCGTTATTATTATTTATTCTAACCAGATGTGAAATGTAAGATCAACAGAAATCATCAGTACCAGAAAAGGTGATCAGTCTAGATATTCATCTAATGCCCATTTCAAATAATCGAGAACATATCTGCTTCATTAAAAGAATCTTAGACTCAAGACCTTATTTGGTAATGTCAATGATCCCATTATAAATGCTGAATTCTATTTTTCTCCATACAATTTATCCCCAGTATAAGGTAACCTTGTGTACATAGTATTCTTGTATGGTTACCTGAACAATGTGTGTGTGTGTGTGTGTGTTTGTGTGTGTGTGTGTGTGTGTGTGTGTGGCTATGTGCTTAGGCTCGAATAAACAGTAACATAGAAGGAGTGAAAATAACAATCTTGTAAAAAATTAATAAACAATTTATTGAGCATAAATATTTTCCAGAAAAGAAAAATAAACTTACGGTTTTAAGAATCAATTACCAAAATTAATCCAAAAATAACTCAAAATATAATCCACTAGTGAAACTGCAAAAGTCCTGGTAATAAAATGTCCTACTTATTCCCAGTTTGAATCTTGGTGAAGCATCCAAGATGGAAGACGATGTCACGTGATGAAGTCAGTTCTGGTCTTATGAAATTCAATGAGCACAATTATTTTCCAGATAAATAACAAAAAAAATCCTCTTGATCCAAACAAATTAAAATAATTTCCAGTACAAAGTAATTTAAAATAACTCAAAATGACACACAACTTAGTATCTAACAGCCCAACTTCTATTAAATAGTTCGCTCCAAAACATAATTTATATACCTGTTTTTACGTAAACAAGTCAGGGGTCACATGATCTTCTAGAATCTTTAGAACAAATTTACGTTCAAAAAATCTCGTGCACACCGTATGACCCAGATGAGAATCAGTTATTAGTACTCTCAAGAACTAAAAATAGAAAGATGTTTATAACAAAGCTCCATAATGTCCTTGGAATCAACCAATCATTTTAAAAGCTTGTTTACAACTCTGAAGCCAGGTCAGAAATGAGGTCAACATCTGGTGTTTATTTGTAGAGTACAGGTCATCCCACTTTTTAAAAAAAATATCTCCCAATGAATGAATCTTAAACTTAAAATGTCAAATTTGAATCTGACAAACAAACAATTAAAATAAATGACTTATATCAAATATATGTAACAATAGTAAGTTTTAGTTCCCATAATAATAGGATCAAAAGTATATATATATATATATATATATATATATATATATATATATATGTATATACACACACACACACACACACACACACACACACACATAGTTCTGTAATGACTCTATGGTCATAAATTACATAAAAGAAAGGAGGATAACCATAACGTTATGGAAAACTTAAAATAATCCAATTATCAAAATAATCATAAACATGTTGCGTTCAAGTCCAAAAGAATCGAATGTCCGTAATGATTTTCAGATTATTGAATATACTGGTCTCCCAACAGTCCTGATGTATCAAAATGGCATTGTCCAGAACTGCATTGAAGAATTTGAATTTACAATATTGTACTGAATAATTTTAATTTACAATATATTTATATACAAGAAATTTTCACTCTGATTTTCTGTCAACATTGTTTTCCTTTGAGTCCAAAAATTGGATATTATTATTTGGAGAGGTTAACAGTAACTTCACTTGATTGAACTTTCTACAACACTTTGAATAATTAAATGCACCTATGTGTAAACCCTTAATAGAAACTCCTAAATTCATGATTTTAATATAAATGCTATTAGAGACACTCAATGAGACATTATAATTACTAAAACTGTTCACAATGATCATCGTTACCACTATTATTACTGTACCAGTATATAAAATTTGTTTTTCCACAACTGCATAAACTATTTTTTTTAATCATTGTATAAATCTGAACTATCAGTCATGAATGAATATGTACAAGTAGCTCATATGTTTCCATATTCTTCCAAATAAATGTTACATCACTTGTCCCTCTTCATCCGGGAAACTGATGTAATTGTAAACAATATCACACTTCCTCTATTCACTTGCCAGTCTGCAGATAACCTCAGATATGTAGCATGATGTCCCACCAAGTCAAATTATACAGACACAAAACTGATCAGTCCTAACACTAACCTATTACTGCTGAGCATCAAACGAGGCAGATGATAGTACCATCATTTTTGTAAGTCTTTGGTATGACTCGCTAGAGATCGAACCCATGACCTGCATCTGAGGCAGTCTCTTTAACCTCTAGGCCATCAGAGTGGATGATATGGGGGTGAAAAGTTAATTCTTTTTATGATGTTTACTTTGTATTGATGTAGTTGGTCTGTATGGTGCTTTATTACTCTTGACTTCATCAATTCTGGCTGAGTCAGTAGCAGAGTTGGAAAACTGCATTGGGTTTTCTTTTGGCACTACTTCAGGAGTCTGTTGTTGTTGTTATTATTGTAGGGTTTAACGCCATTTTTGAGCACAATATAGGCTATACATGGCCGCCAGTATTACTGGTGGAGGAAGATGCCGGGAAAACTCCCCCAAAGAACCACCAACCACACAAGAAGCTACTGGCAAGCTTTCTCACATACCCACACTGGCTGAATCTGAGACTTGAACCCACGTAGACTGAGGTGAGACAGCAATGATCTGTAACTGATAGCGCTTTAGACCACACGGCCATTTGGGGCCCCTAGCAGGAGTCTATACACTTTTCCTTAGAGAAATAGGTTTATTGGCAATGGTTTGTCAAGGGTTTCTCTCCGCAGCTAATTCAACCTTCCCATTTATTAGCTTGTCAATCTAGTTTTGCATCTTGCCCACATGTCTGATGAAGTTCAGACCATCAATGACCCTAACCATATAATATCAAAGCATTTGTACGTTTTACCCCTGTGAAATGTCGCACTGTGTGATATCGCTTTCTAAAAATTTCCATTCGGACAAGGCGAACTGGCATAGTGGGTTTCAGTGATCTTTTCTGTGTTATTATTATTCTTACTAAAAACCATGAACCAGGCGCTAAATTTGTTCGTCTAAATATTGATGTGCATTCCAATATTTAGTTACAGTTGTGTTTAAGCCTAAGGAATGTATTAATCATAATCAAATTTGATGAATCTTTGTAAAAAAGTATAATACACAGATTGCTTGCATTTCATCACCCATACATATACCCTGAATATTTTGAGATGAAAATTCTATGCCCCCAACCTTTTAATTATTGCTGATGAAGTATTCTGAAATTCATTTATACTATTACATGTTACTGTAAAAAATATAATCTTGCTTACGTGATTTGGGGGGTTTTATATATAGAAAAATCAGTTTGACCTCTTTATTTCCGTAAACACCTTAATGCATAAAATTAGTAGCAGCCACTTAAACAAGTACCTTCTTTTAAGTTTATTATCATTGTGAGAATAGTACGAGCGAGATCAAGACTGTATTGGATACGTGACCCTAAACTTGTAAATAATTTTGGTGAAGTAAACAACTTCTTTTAATTCTTTTTTTCTTAGAATAAAATGATTTTTTTCACCAGGGTCATGTTAGTAGTATGTGATGTAAACACGATCACGTGACCCTGATACAAGCATCTATTTTGCATCTCAAGTTGCTGCATAACCTATGTTTTACAGAAATATCTGAGTTTTGGACTTTTACACTTTATGTCAAGTCGTTTTCTTCTCTTGCAGCCAGTTTTCATGTTATATACTAAATTTCCTTAAGATCATTTGGATTCTAAAAGATTAATGTGTTTCTCTGGTAATATTTGAGTACTCATACAGAATTCTTATACTATACTGGTTGCCATGTATTCCCTATCTTGTGCAGAAAAATGGTGTTAAACTCTATAACAACAACAACTCAAAGACCACAAATAAAGTAACAGAAGTAAAGCTAAAACCAATTTTTTTTAAAACATAAGAAACAATTGAATTATCAAAGTTATAAATGAAGTTGTGAGAGGAACAGTATTATGAAGTGAATCCAAATTAATAATTTTAAGAGTCTATGAAAGTCCTAAGTGAGTGAAAAGTTCCTTATAAATTTCAATACTAGACATGTACTGGTCCTCCCAGAACCATGACAATGTCGAGATGGCATTGTCCAGAACTCTTTCAACTATGTCAGAACATTTCCAGAATAATATTATTCTAAATAATGGCACTTTCTTACCAATGAATGGTCCTAACAAATGTTTTCCCTCTCGAATAATCTCTAAGTACAAAATAAAACATGTCTGTAGATATACTACAGAACGACAAGAAATGTGAAATTACTTGATGTCCCACCCATTCATATTATCCTGACACCAGGCTGACCAGTCCTAACACTAACCTTTTAATGCTGAGCTTCAAACGAGGTAGCTGTTAGTACCATTTTTGTTAAGTCTTTGGTATGACTTGGCTGGGGATCGAACCCATGACCTCCTGCTTCCACAGAGGACATTCTAACCACTAGGCCACCATAGCGGTTCTCAGGTCACATATGCAAAATTTAGGTAAAGATGTTCAATAGAATTTACAGTCATGAATACAAATTATAAAAATTAAATAAAACCATGTACCATGAGTTACACAAAATACTGAATACATAACACCAAGGGTAAGTAACTCACTGAGAGAAGTATGGAGACGATTGCAAAGCCCAGTTTTCATTAACACGTCCATGACTGAAAGAGGTGGGGTGATATATATTTTCCATATGCATCTACTTGAGTATCTGAAAGAGAGACAAACAGACAGGAGATAAAAATGAAATATAAAAGCAACTTACCTTGAGTGGTTTATCTGTAAATTAAAAAAAAGAATTCATTATACACTGTATATACATTTCTTTTCATGATTGTAAATGGTAAACCAACAGCCATATTTTTTAATGAAGTACTCCATCAGAAACCATAGATCTGGTCAAAGAAAATGAATAAAAAATCCAAAGTTATCCAAAACATTTTTGTAGCACATAATCTGAAAAAAAGTGTGATGGATGGATACTATTATTTACTCTACAAATAATACATTTTTAATTTGTGTGGCATATCACAAAGTATGTTCATTATAAATTTTAAACAGAAATAAAGAAAGTCATATGGTTTGGTATTTCACATCACATCAAGTTGGCTAACTTAGTACTCAGACACAGGTACTGAAGTACACAGCAAGTGCCCTGCCCAAGGTCATACCACCTACACATCTTGACTGACCTGGTGCTAGGCTACATCAATGAACCTGCACGATTATTGTGTTGTGTGTCCCACATGCTAAACACTGAACCACTTCAGCTTCTCACAAAATCAGAATAATTTACAGTGCAACACGTTTTAGTCAGCAACTAGTTAAATTTCAATTATGGAGGTGCAGGAAGATTTTTCTCCAGAGCCTGAGCATTCTTTTTTGTATTTCCTAAATTGGCTGGGCAGGAAGTTTCTTTCTGCTGGTTAACATGGATCGTATTTGAAAATTTGATCTGGGCAAATATACTGTATTGCCAGCATCAGGTTTACAAATTTCCAAGACATGCCAATGCCCCACAATGATCCTATCGCCATAACGGAGATTAAATAGTGTGTCATGTAACTTCTTGTAGTTACATTTATTCATAGTTATAAATAAACATTGTTAAAGAAAAATCCACAATTTGTATAGACTTTTGTCTAGAGTCTGTACTTATTGACCTTCAGTAATTGTAATCATCTAGCATCACTTCAGAAATACATGTTGTTAATCATGCACTCATTTACAATCAAATTTATTACATAAGCATTACTAGTCTAACTGCTGATAATTTGTATTATTTGCATAACAATCCAATAAGCTTTCCTATATACAATGTGGTGAACAATTGGTACTGCCAGTAAAATTTCTATTGTTTACACAACTGACATCTGTTTCTTAAACATTAAAACAAATTCACACTAAATTATAAATGGCCAATGAAAAATAATGAGACAGTAGTTGGGTATAATGTATCTGTCCATTTTCTATGGGTGTATTTGCTACTATATGGCAAAGACAACTAATTCAATTCCTGCAATGATCAAAATGACTATAATGTTCATGGTAAGACTTGCAAAAGATAAATCCTGTGCATCATCTATCCAGGAATAAGCTTATGAAAGTATAAAAATGACATGCAACATGGCTCTTTATTATTTAGAAACCAGAATGAAATCAAGGATCGCTTAGCTTGCTTCTATGAATATGTTAGCAGTCTCCAGCAACCAAATACACATTAAATATGATACTGAAAATAACTTTAAATAAAAAAAACTGCTGAGAATGAAATGCTGGCCCATTTTTTTAAAACTAAAGTTCTGTTTGCTTTTCTTTAAAATAGATCTTTTAACTTTATCCAGTACTCTACATGGTATAAAAAGAGAAGAAGAAAAAACTATTTGGGTATCAACATTCTAATAGAATAAAGTAGTGTGTGTGTGTGTGTGTGTGTGTGTGTGTGTGTGTGTGTGTGTGTGAGAGCATGTAAAATGGACATATGAATAAGCATACACCTGTACATGGAGGCCAGACCTTGAGGATTTACCTCATTTCAAGTAGTGGTTAGACAAACAATGATCTTATGACCTACAATGCCATACAGGTTATTTTATGGCATATTCATGATGCCATCTCCATTTGTCTCTGATTTGCCAAACTTGTAATAAAGAGTTTTCTTCCTTTGAAATCCAGTTGAAGAATGTGATTTTATTTCCGAAATCAGTTTGCAACGTAGTTGCTGATACATTGCATACATTCGGTACAAAGTTTGCAAACACATCTTCAGTTAAATTATACTCTGCAATGCAATGCTTTTGTAAAATGTTGTTCTAAAAGATAATTAAAGTTACAAATCATAAAAGGTCTTAAAATTACATATTGATATGATCCTTCAGAAATAGAGACACGATTATCAAGTGGATACTTGACATCTGATATACTTTTCATTTAGGACCAATTACACACCACAAGAAGCCTTTATGTGAAAACCCCATCGTGATATCACCATTTATTGAGTAGAAGCAATAACAAGATTATCAACATGACCACTTTGGCAGCCATACAGGATGGGCAAGTGCACATACGATTTTCATTTAGGACCTGCTAGACATCATATGAAGTCTTCTGGTGAAAACCCAATATCAATATCACATTTTGTTCAGGAAGAACAGCAATAGCAAGATTTTGAAGATGGCTACAATGGTGCCCATATTGGGCCTGCATTCACCACCATTTTCATTTTGGATGGTAGATGTTGACATGATCATAGAATCAGGACAAGTAGCTACAAGATGATTTTAAAGAAAGCCATTCTTTCAGTCATTTCAACAAAACCATGGATGAATGTCTATACAAACTTTGAAGCGAATTATCAAAGAAGTTAAGCGCTAGTGATAGCAAACTTGTGCCAAAGGATGGATAGATGGTGGACAATGGATGACAGGCAATCCCATAATCTCTTCTGGTCTGTAACCACTAGTCAGAAATGAAATAAGATAGTCTTTTATTTTACATGCTACTACTGATTAATCCACGATGGCCACTATCGTTTAACCGGCTTGAAACAGTCTTTTCGTTTCTGTGCCTTTTTTTCATGATATATGTGCTTGTTGTATGTCTTCGTCTACATTATTGTTTCATGCATTGGCTATTTAGAACATTTAGAATTTTTCTCAGCTGTCGTGCTCCACTGCTACAACATCCTTTGTTCTTGAATAAACCACCATCATGTGATTGCCAGTAAATCTGTTTATACTATGATGGACCCTCATTAATTGCTTTAAATGACCACTCCATGGCTCTCCACACTACATTGTGCTCAAGACTAAATGAACTGGGACTATATTCATCATTACTTAAATGTAAACAGAAGCAAAAAGAGAAACGCTTCAAAGCAGGTCGGTGTAGAACAGGAAGAAGTCCAGTTATCTCCCTTTCGCCTTTTGCATTATAAGCCATTTGGAAGTATCAGTCCCTAACCCTCCACATTTTTTTTTTTTGCTACAGAAAAACCCTTGTATGATAAATAGAAACAAACTAATGTATGACATCCAAGTAAACATAACAACTTCCTTACCTCCTACAGCAGAACAACTTCATAACTCTAAAGCGTTCTCTGTGGTATAGAAGTGTTAGGGACCAGCTTTGCACTGCTAAAAGTGACCGCCGTAAAGTGGAGCTGCTTTGGCTTTCCACCAGACTCACTATTCATTAAGTAAATCTATGAAGCTGCTAAAAAGAAGTTCACAAACAATGTTCATTAACCAAATTATCCACTACAGTACTAAGACCACTGAGAGTTCCAGTTGCAAAGAGCTCTTCAAGATTACTAACAAACTTATGTCAAGGAACAAATGTACACCACCTCCAACTACCTTCTCTCCAGTAGACCTTCCAGACCTATTTGCAAATTTCTTTTTGACAAGGTACAAACCATTGGAGATAAGCTTAACAACACAATTTCAATTGACTCGTCACCATAAAGTTGTTATAAAGAATTTCGGCAGCAACCATTAGCACCATTTGAACCTGTCTATATGGATTTAGTATGGACTCTCATGAGTGCACCAAAGTCATGTGAACTTGTGTAAACTTGATCCGATTCCAACATCACTGCTGCTTGAGTGCTTAGATCCAATATTGCCTTCACTAACTGATATTAATACCTCTCTCATCCAGGGAATTCACATCATTTTTAAAAACTGCCATTGTAAAGCCTCTGCTGAAGAAACAAACACTTGACCATAATGATTTAAAGAACTACTACCCAGTTTCAAAATCTCATGTATAAATATAAAGTTTTAGAAAAAGTTGTTCAAACCCAACTTGTGTCTCATCTGAATTCAAACAGTTTCTTTAGCAATGTACAGACTGCATTGTGCCCTTGCCACTGTACTGAAACTACCCTTCTGAAAGTATTTAATGATGTGCTCTCTGCTTTGTATAGCAGAAAGATTAGTCCTCACCCTCCTTGACTTGTCTGTAGCACTTGACATAACAGACCATGATATATTACTTCACCATCTCCAGCTTGTATTTGGCATTCACAATACAGCCTTACTGTGGTTCAAGACCTACTTAGTCAACAGGACACAATTTGTATCTACAAATGGAATACACTCCAGCCCAGTTGATCTATGTTGTGGTGTTCCACAGGGGTCTGTTCACTTCATTCTATACACTCACGCATTCTCAAGTGTCATAGATCATAATCCAGTGTCTCACCAATTGTACATCCATGGAGTAGAGAGGTGCATTTCTGATGTGAAATCATGGATGACATGTAACAAGCTGCAGATGAAAGATGATAACTAAGGCTATTCTGATCAAAATACAAAGACTTTCTCATTCAAATCCTTTACCTCAAACAATAAATATCAGCGACACAACATTAAATTCACACTACCAGTATGAAACCTAGGTGTTACTCTGGACAGTACTCTCACATTGCACAGAGATGTTATAAAAGTATATAAAGGCTGCACATCTTGAGCTGAGACGCATCAGCTCCATTTGCAAATATCTTTCAGTTGATGCCATTAAATCACTTGTGTGTTCATTAGTACTTTCAAGACTGGACTATTGTAACTCAATTCTGTCTAATTCATCTCAATATCTACTCCAAAAACTTCAAAAAGTTCAACACACAGCTGATTGGATCATCCTTAGAGTACCACGATCAGAGCACACATCCCCGCTGCTCTGTACCCTACAATGGCTATCCATTTGATCCAGAACCAACACAAAATTTGTTCTCTGTGCTATATTTCACTGATGGAATCCAGTCCAACATACCTAATTGGCCTCACCCATGTGTATACACCAGCAAGATACTTATGCTCCTCTTCTGACAATTGTATACTCACAATTCCCACTATGAGAACAGTCATATGGACAACGTTCTTTAGCATACCAGGGCCCAGCAACATGGAATGAATTGCCCATTGAAATTAGGCACAAAGAGAGTGATCCCTTTCAAAAACGCTCTTAAAACTCACCTTTTTCAACTGCACGAACAAACAAAGATGTAATAATATTTCCTACCTTAAATATTTTCAGCATTTTTTAATGTTTTCTAATTTCATGGTGTTTGTTTTGTTTTGTGTAGTCATATCATTAAATATGTTGTAAAGCACTTAGAGATTCTAAAGATTAGGCGCTATACAATGTGCTCATTATTAGTAATGTTATTATTATGACTAAGATTGATTTACTTACATGTAACAGTAATACAGGCAGAAGCTTTAGCAGTTACAGGATCTGAAGAAAATGACACACTGCAACTCCAGCAGTCATTATTGTCAGAAATCTGAAGTGACAAAATCTTCAGTTTGAAGGTGTTTCCATTACAGGTAAAGGCATAACGAGCTATATTATATGATGCTGGTGCTAAGGCCGAGCTACAGGTTGATGCAGCACGCTGTATACTATCTGGATTATTATTTAGGAACCAATTAATTGTCAGAAGGGCAGGAGATGTAGTAGGAGTAAGTGTGCATGTCAACTCAAGTGACTCTCCCACATATCCACTGGCAGAAGGCAATGACACGGTGTTCCCCACTGAAATGAGAATAGCATAATTTGTCTCTTACAAATGCTCAATGTTAAAAAAATTATAGCAAGCAATCTTCTTTTGCTAATTTATCAAAAAAATGTGTGCTAAAGTTTGATTCTGCTAAAATTTTGATAAAAATACCAAGTATATCAACACTTGTGTATGGACCACTGTGAAATTGTGTAACTGGATTTTCAAATAAATAAATAATTTTTTCAGAAAAGCATTTTCCTACCAAGGAATTGAATATGAAACAATGAAATTGTGGATGTTACTTTAAAGAAATGCTGTGATTATTTTTTTTAATATCATTAAAAATATTACTATATACTACTTAAGCGATTATAGCCATTCCTGTCTTCAGCACCTTCCGATGGGAAAAGGCCAAACTAATCTTTGTACAAAGGTGACCTCTGAATGCAGATGCACCTTTCAAATACCATTATAACTATTATTATCTGCATGTGTTCAGTCTTCCGTTTGGGTATATCGCTATATGAGATAGCTTGCTAGTATTTTCCCATGGGTCAGTTGTTATTACCAGTGTTTTCCCTGTTCTTTTCTCCACCTGTTATACTGGCCATAAAACACAAACAACTAAATTTGCAGTTCAAAGAATCCACCATTTAAATTTCTCCTTAAAAAATTCTGGTGGAAAAGAGATTCATTCATTGATTTAAATCATCAAGCTTTCCCATGTTTGAAAGTAAATTCCTGGCACAACCACATTCTGGCTGTGGATTACTAAAACCCTTCCTAACTTAGAAATTTCACAAAAAAATTTGTCCGGATAGAAAAACTTTCATAATATGGAAAAATAAATTCATCCATGGCAAGTGCAATGTTAAAGAAATTGTTTTTATTACATGAAGCAAAAGATTATGCTATCAGAAACTTGTAATTAATCTGATTCTGTATGCATATGTACATGGTTTTAAAGGGTCTTCTATAATATTAATAATCATAACAATAATGTCTACATTGTTTACTATTGTAAATGCAGTGAAAGTTAAATGCTACTTAATTATGATATTTGCATAACAAATTATGATATTTACAAACCATGCTCAGGCTGATTGAAAACAAGGGATGAGAATGATTCCATAATTGTGGGTATGTACCGGTATACTGGAAGCTTCTTGGCACTGAGGACGCAACAAATGCAAAGCTCTCTGCCTTGGAAAATATGAACTCTAACATGCCATTTTGAACACTGTAAAACAAACAAGCAAATATTACATGAACCATTAGAATTGGGGCATCAGGGCCCAATCAGCCTTGTTTTTCGGTTTGTGAGTACTCCAAAATGCAGAGAAACAAATCAAACCAAAACCACATGTGTCTGATCAAGTATAGATGCCACAACAATATGTAAATAAATGAAATCATCACCAGGATTGAAGTAATTGCAGTGCCTGATCCAAACAAAATACAAAAAAAGGCCAACTACAAATTTTTCCAATTAGAAAGACACTTCACCCTGTTCTTAGTATAAGCATGACTAGTGTAGCAGCTTAAACAGCTCACACAACAAAATGGAATTTACCGAGTCATATACGAAAAGCAAACCTACTTGAACTATCAAAATCAATATTTGTACTGACTCTACAAACACCACTGATTACCAATGCATCATCAAAACAACAATCACCAACAAAACAATCATCCAACAACTAAGACAATTTGCAAATGAGCATAATATCCAAATATCCAAAGAAAAGCTGACATTCTTGCATTAGTATACACATTTGAACAAAACCTCTTCAGCAATTGAGGATGAACAAAAATGTTTTGAATCTGCCATCACTACTAAAATGACTGACAGTGTGCACATTCATGCAAAAACACAACAACCCCAAGTCCCCAAATTCAAATCTCAGAAGCATATTTATGAGTTTGGAAAATGACATGGCCATTATCCTGTCCACCACCACACAAGACAAGGATGCTCTGCAACCAATATGGAGCAGTCTTACAAAACTTGGGTAATACTGGGGTTAAAGCAGACATTGTTCCTAGCAAACAACTGGTTATGCCACTTAACCGTTACAAGGATGGATTTAAAACTAATATGGGGTGTACACTTGACAGATGTTTGCAAGCCGAGTTCCATCTCTAACCACCATGGCCATATTGTGGATCCAGTTACATAGCAACACTACCAAGGTTAGTGATAACTGTAAATAATTTTGACAACTGATACTTTGAACAGGCAGTTATCACCAAACCATGCCCTGAAAATACTAACAACACATGGGTAAAGGAGACTTTTGTGATATCGAGTTTCCTGTGCATGTTACCAAAGTTATAATAAAGAAATCTGAAGCACTTAACCCAGGTATTGCTGTTAGTGTATTCATGATTCTATGGTTTTTATCTTCTTGCCTTATCTCCCCATGGGCAGCACAAACAAATTCTGATTTAATTGTTGTTGCTGAGTCAAATGAAAGAAACAGAATTGGTATCAAACTATATATGGATATAAGATCATGGCTGACTGCAAGCACACGGGCCAAAAAAGATTGGTGCAGACATTACATGCAAATGCTCACCAGTAATGACTTTTATCTATCAGTGAAAAAACAGTACACACTTATGCCTGAACCTGATGGAAACTCTTAAATTTACTTCTATACAACAAAATATGAAAGGCACGTATATCATCAATGCAATTTTGAATGCCTGGATGTTTAAGTGGAATGTTCTCCTAATGCGCCTGATGACAATCAAATAATGCAAGTAACTAACCAACCACCTGGAATATTTTGTTATTTGATGTGATGGCAAGCCCTTTATCATGTCCTGAATGCTAATGCTTCAGACGCAGTTGAGGTATTACTCAGATCAATCAAAGTAACAGCAAAATGTCAAGAGAGCAATCTGTGAAAATCCTCATGGCACTCTTCACTTCCTCAGCTACTCCAAAAGAAAGTGTATCCAGAGCCCCTTTCAGAGAGTTCACATTCTCCTGCAAGCCGGTTCTCGCTGAAGGCAGCAATGTCCATAAATCTGTCAAGTTCCTTCCTATAAGGGCGGTTCTCCTCTGGGGTCTTTCTGCATTGTCTCTGTCCAGGAAGATGCAAACATTCCATGCGTCAAGTGTGAGAGGAAGAATCCTCATTTTCTTTTTGTATTCTAACCACTGGAGTAGGGTCCCTGACAGCCAAGGTATGCTGGCTAGGAAAGTTTACAGCAGCTTTTCTAGCCCCTTCCTCATGCCAGGGAGGTGAGCAGTGCATTCCTGAAGAGAGCTGCTCAGTCACTCAGGGGGCTGCCAGACTCCACTGCTGCTCCACGTCAGTGGTGAACAACCCTATTTGCCTGAGCTGCCTGTGTGATGGTTTGCGGTTATGGCTGCCCAAACCTGATGATTCGATGCTTGCCTGTCACCACAGGACTTTAGCGGGCAATGAAATGGGCTGGGTGGATGACAAGAATGACTTGTATGGTGACTTTGTTTTAAGTGAAGAAGAACTGTGCAGTTCGTCAACCTCACTCTCTCGCTCAAAACCATCTGGCTCCAGCAGCACAACAACAGTGAGATGACCAGAGACAGAATTGAGTAAAGTGGATGACCAGGATGTCCTAAATGTATTGTTGTGCTCTTAGTGTTCCACACGCATTGCTGTAAATCACCTATTGACCAATTTGTGGTTCCTCGGTGCAGGCTGCCGAATCCAGTCTTCACATGCTAGGTCAGCGGTTCTCAACCTGTGGGTCGCAACCCCATCAAGGGTCGAACAACGATTTGCCAGGGGTCGCTTACGACCATCAGAAATATACATTTTTACAGTTATGAACAAAAATAATATTACGGTTGGGTCGCCACAACATTTGGAATTGCATTAAAAGGGTCGCGGCACTAGAAAGGTTGAGAACCGCTGTGGTAGGTAGACAAAGCCTAACTAACAGAGGGTTTAAGATCAGTCGGCTACCCTCAGCCTGGTTTAGCCAGACAGTCAAGGCCGTTTTCTGGGATGTGGCTGCTGTGCATGACACAGCTTCTCGGAGTTGAGTGTCAGGTGGAGATCAAAGGTGCATAATATGTGATATCTTATTTAGAATTTCCAAATTTCACAACATGGAATCGATCTTTATGGGCAATAATCACCTTTTTAATGATAAAACGAGAAATGTATAAAGATTTAATTTACCAATTCTTATCATAATTTTTTCAATTTCAGCATATTTTGAAAGATTTTTAAAATATATTTTTTCTTTGGGGAAAAATCGGGATCCATGCCAGACACTGTGTTATAAGCAGTTTCGCGAGTTATCAGGGTGCGAGTTATCAAGGGAGCTGTGTATTTTGGTATGTATACAATTTCGGTGTTTCTAATCGGTGCATAGAAACATTGAAATGCACGAACGCAATAGAAAGGTATGCAGCAAACTAGCCCAATGGAGAACTCGCCCTGGGAGAACTCGCCCCAACATATCTGGAGAAGTCGCCATAGAGTGGTTGGAGAAGTCGCCCCACTTCGTCTGGAGAAGTCACCCCAAAACCCAGATAACTTTTTCATAGCAGAATTAAAATATCTTTTACGTGATTCATTTTTAGATTTTTATTTATACATGATTACAAAAGAGATATTAACTGGTAATCATAAAAAGCAATATCATATTAATATTTCTAAGACGAAATTCAGTCTTTATATAATCTAATGAATGATGACAATATAGTAATTAAAAAGGATGATTAGGCAAACACTATTATTATTATGAATCAAGAAGATTATTGTAAACAAATTGAACGTCAATTATATGGTGAAAACTACTACAGACATATTGGTGAAGATCCATCAATAGAAATTTTACAAATTTTCTTGATTACAATATTAATAATAGCCCACTGTCTTGTGAAGATATTTGTATAATATTAAAACTTATCTTGAAAAAAAAATATTTTCAATTTAATAATACAAAATACATATACATAATTGGTACGGCAATGTGTATTAATATGGCTCCTTCATAGGCTTTCCTTTCATGTTTCATGGGTAAATTTGAAAAGGACTTTCTTCAAAACGAAAAGTTTAATCCATCCCTTTGGTTCCGATTTTTTGATGACATATTTATATCTGGAAGTAGTCAACCGAAGAACTGTAAAATTTTATTGATCGTCTAAATCATTTTCACCTGACAATTAAATTTACTTATATTTCATATAGTACCCATGTTTCATTTTCAGATGTAAATGTGATATAAAATATTGATAACACTATCTCTGCAAATATTCATAAAAAGGAGATTAATATCCACCAATATGTGGAATAATCTTTATGTCATCCCATGTCATGTAAAAATGGTATACCACATAACTAGTCAAAAAGATACCGACAAATTATTTCAAATGATTGTCAATTACAAAATTCGTTGAATAAATTCCAAACATATTTACAAAACAGAAATTATCCTACACATATAATTGATTCTGCGCTCAACAAAGCCCATAATATTACTCAACATTGGTCTTTAAACAAAGCAGTATCTACAATAGAGAGAGATTTAAATCCTTTCACAATACAATCAAATCCTTCATTATCTAATCTACGTCGTATAATTCATAAATTTTAGTATCCTAAATTTATCAAATCAATTTATCAATTTACCAGTGTAAAAACACTTTACAAAAATAAATCAATTATCGCTTAAAAAAGACCCAAGATTTTGCAAGATTCTTTTTATTTGTATTAAACAAACAGAAAAGAAACAATAAAAAAAAAAAATATTTTCATCATCTAAATGTAACATACATTGGTGATCCAATTGTGCAAATATAAGAGAATTTCCTATGATTGTTTGATTAGGATTTTAACGTAGCTTTAACAATTTTTCAGTCATATCGCTACGATGTCTGCTGTGAGGCAGTTTAGAGTGATGTCTAGCACTGAGGCATCATGCCGCAGACATGTAGCATGATGTCCCACCCATTTTCCTGACACCAGGCCGACCAGTCCTAACACTAACCTCTTAATGCTGAGCGTCAAGCGAGGCAGCTGTTAGTACCATTTTTGTAAGTCTTTGGTATGACTCGGCCGGGGATCGAACCCGCGACCTCCCGCTTCCGAGGCGAACGCTCTAACCACTAGGCCACCGGAGCGGTTAATTAATTTCCTATGAATAATCATCGCTTTCATATATAAAATTATAGAGATCCGCAGTTTTCATCTAATAGTTCAACACAGTTTAACACTAATAATAACTGTCTAAGTGAATTTTGTCTTTCATGCCAATATTTTATAACCAATGAACATCACAACAAAGGGCACTTTAAAAAATGGTATGCATCAACAATAACCATTTATTTGGTTGTATTATTTATAATAAAACGTACAAGTCAATTTTGAGCACCTTTTATACTAACAAAACCCCTTGTTTTACAAAAAAAATGCAGTGCATAAAAATGCCGTGCATAAAAAGTGTTACCTATGCACCATGACCTTTTGGAATGAAAGACGTATATTAATATAGCAAAAATGTATGCATTAAGGAAAGAAACGTATATAATGAGTTAACTTGTCAGCGACATTGATTTGTGCCTCATTAGTATATTTGGGTCTAGTACGCATTAGCCATGATGATTAACTCAATAGCAACCGCATTTCTTGAGTAGGTATCAATAATGTTTTTTGTTAATTGAGTTCAAGTATCATTTGTTAATGGTAAGCAAATCTCAATGAAAAATCAGATTAAATTGTTCAGTTAGAGAGATAACATAACACTTTGGCTTATTGACGTTAAGCGCCAATTCAGTCGATTTCGGGTTATAAAAGTCAATGTCATAACGGCATCTCGGGATGATTTAGGTTATTATGTTGGAACCATTTTATATCTAAAACTGCAGTCATCCCATCATGATTACATCCTCTCTTATTTTTCCAATAAAACGCATCTAATGATTTGAAGAGCAGAGCGAAAGGAACAGATAACACTTATTTTTCGTTAAGTACAGAAGCAAAGTTGATCAAATGGGAAAGCTGAAAAAAAAATTGCAAATTTTATATATTTAATAAGTTACTAAGTTGAAGAAAAACAACAATAAATAAAGCCTTGGCAACCACGTGGCGAAATCTCAGAAATTTTATATATTATCCTTGGAGCCACTTCTCCAGGCAAAGTTTGGCGACTTTGACCACTATGGGGCGACTTCTCCTGACACCTGGGATGAGTTCTCCCAGGGCGAGTTCTCCATGGGGCGAGTTCTCCGCTATTCCAATAGAAACACCGGAACGTAATATCGTATATAAGTTACCATAGCTTAAAATTGTGAAATTTGCGAACAAAATTTATTTATAATTAAAGAAAATAAAACTTACTATTAAGTGTCTAATACAATTGTTAAATAATTGTAACGCTTAACCTATTACGAACTGTCGCCAAAATGCGCAGTTTCCAGCTTATTTTTAGTTTGATGATAATATAACTGTTGTCCGTTTCGGTGCTTCTATTGGATTCCGGCATTTCTATGCACCCGTTTCTAACAACTGGGAAACAACGGGTTTTCGATAGTCTCAAACAGTCTACCATCTTTCTTAAACAATAAACAACAATACAATTGAAAATACTGACATTTTTGTACTTACATGTCTGTCCAAAACATGCAAAAATAACTAGATACAGCGTAGTGATCTGTTTAACGATCTCCATGTTTTCGATCTATTCAGGCTATTGCGATAATTGCGTATGCATTTGTTCCGGGCGAAGAGTCTAACCCTACTTGCCCAGTAGTCGTCACATCTTCACAATTAAACTTTGTATCAAATTTTTTTTGTCTTCGTCTTTTTCATCAAATTAATTAGGAATACCCCTCAACACCACCAAATATTCGGCACAATGGAATAGTAGATGTATTCCAAGAACAACTCATTTTTAAGGAATAGCCTCGGACAATCGGCTTTAGCTAGATTTGCCTTGTGAGTTCTCGTGTTAGCTGAGGGGCCGATCATTTTAGCTTGGTAATCTGCGTTACCCGAGAGAAGAAGCTTCTTTTGAGATAACTAAATGTAGTGTCCAAGGCACAGGTGCTCGACGCGAGAGTACCCACATGACCCATTCAGACATATGCCCCCCTCTATATTACTTTATAATAGTAATATAGAGGGGGTCATATGTCTGAATGGGTCATGTGGGTACTCTAAGGTATTTTTCTCACTCTGTATGTTTTTTTTCTTTAGATTATTATTTTTTTCTTCACATCAAGCTCGCGTCGAGCACCTGTGGTCCAAGGTGGTAGAAGGAGAGGTAAACAGAGAAAAAAGTGGAGTGCCAACATCACATAATGGACCAGGAATGTTTTGCAGAGACACAGCCATTGGCACTTGATCGAGACAAGTGGAGGGAACTGGTCAGATATTCAGCAGCACAGTGCCTCAACGGTTCATGGTCGTTCCGTACCCAGGTCATTTCGTACCCAAGTCGATTCGTACCCAAATGAGTCGTTTCGTACTCAAAAGAGTCGTTTCGCACCCAGTGTGCTGCTCGTTTCGTACCCAATGCTATAGTCGTCTCATATCTCTCTGCGATCGGCTGGGTATGAAACGACCAGCACCATGGGTACAAAACGACCAATTTCCACTGGGTACGAAACGACTTTGGTACGGAACGGCCAGGTGCCGCCTCAACGACCACACTAGGTCAAGAGACTGATGATGATGATGAAATGTATAGCGCACCACCAAACGTACTAAGGAAATGGAAGAAGAAGAAGAATGATCTTTTGTAGAAATAAGCAAAAATTATTTACAACTGTCCAAACATGATACAACAAGAAACATACTGAATTACAATTTACCATTACTTTTCTCTTGTATCATTACACCAGTAACGGTATATACAATAATATCACTTTCTTTCTATAAATTTAATTAGCAAAATAAAATGAAAAGAAATGACATTATATAATTAATATGCTGCCATGTAATATATAAAAATTGCTGACTTTAAATAATCTGAATTAAAAAATCAATTTGAAAGTAATTAGAATGAACTTGAACTTAAATATTTAAATTTTAATAATTTAAATTGTAGACTGAAAATAAAATAAGTTGACTTACTAGTTTGAGATTGTCTAACAATATAACATTCAACGATAACAATAATATAAGTATTAACACTGCAATACTCATTAACATGTCCTTACACAATATTTATTACATTCACTTTGTATATGGTGCGGTAACTGTAATAAAAAGGTTGCATGAAGAAACAACATGGGCACTTCATAAGGTGCAAATATTTAACCCATTTAAGGCAGGTGAAGACATTTGTATAATCTTTATTGTTACTAGTTTATACATTAAAGCACCAAAATATAATGATTTAAACATGTAACAATTATTCCTCTTTTTAATCCACTTTAATTTAATTTGTTTGCTTTTGATGTCAGGACAAGTAGTATCAATTAGGAAAGGAATCATTAAACTCACTTGTTAGAATTAAATACCTTTAATGTATTGTAGTATTAATTATGTATTTTTTCAATGAAATTATTATTATTATTATTATTATTATTATTATTATTATTATTATTATTATTAATTAGTTAATTAAGACCTATGGAATTAGTTAGGACTGGATTATTTAAATGTACTATTAAATATAATATACCTAAAAGTATTGTAATATAAAGTATGTGTACTGTCTTTGTATTTTCTCACCATTTTCTATTACATTTTACTCATATAAAATCCATCTACTCTATCATGTAGCTAATATTAGGATATTAAAGTTATGAATTATCTGTACATAGCCAATGATATACCATGTATTTAGCAGATCGGAGAAAATCATTTACATTGACAAGGTACAGTTTTGTAAATTGATCCTTGGCAAAATTCTTAACTTAATGGCTATGGTGTGACTTTTTCAGCTATTATTGTTTATTAATTAAAGATACAGATTTGTGAACTAGGTGTTTCAGGCTTGTGTTGTTCTTGAAACTGATGTCAGACATGTAGAATTGCAGAATTGTCAGTTAGGAAAAGGGCATGTGATTGCTAGGGCTGTCAACGGGTACCCGACCGTAGCGAAAAACCTGGGTATTGTAAACATAATGACAAGTACCCGTTCACAAAAATAAGTTGTCGACAACACTATCAAAATATCATATATCATCAGCAGCACACTGGTCTGAGTAGTCCGAGTTTCCTCTGACCCTTGCCACCCCATTTTTGATATTTGGACATTAATGTTGGGGTGTAGGGTCAGAGTGCGTTTCCTATCAAAATGTTGGAATTCGCCGACACCATTTGATGTCGGCATGGGTAGCAGCTTACATGCCAGCCCAGCAAGCTTGAACGATCTTTCATCAAGATATACCAGCATGAAATCGATAGGAATATGATTTATTTTCTCAAAAAATCGTGAGCATAGCATTTGTTATGCCTTTAATCTGCTGACAGACGAGACGACAGTACATCATTCCTGAAATTTGTCCCGGAACTGGCTATTTGCATTCCTAGTCACGTGACTACATAAATCTCGCAACCTAGGTCATACAGTTAAGTGATGGTATAACGGTACCAATTGCTCAAGTCCATGTGGGAGGAGCTTAAGGTGTAACATTGCAGTCAGACATAAACAACAACACTAGCTACGATTGGTGGATTATGTAAGAGTTGCACTTTCTGTTAGGCTTTAAAAAATTTAGCCTCTTGGCAACATGTGAATTTATGTTAATTCCTATATAGATCATATTTTGTATTTTCATGACTTTTTGAAAATGTAAGAGACATGACTGAAAATAAATATGTTGTGACTAGATAATTCATACCCTTGTCTAGTTCCAGCAGAGTTATCTCTCTTAAATGCAATGTAGTACCTGGTTTTGTCATCATCAAATTGACAATCTAACATTGTTCTCTATAACAGTTTGTGAGATGCACGCTAAATTAGGATAGAAAATATATTTATCTCTCCAAATATTAGCATTGAGGTCTATGGAAAAACAATTGGTACCGTGATACCTAAATCGACAATAAGCAAATTTTCAAAAGTTGTTGTACATATAATTTGGACATATTATATAGTAGCCACATACATAAATATAGTCTGTTCTCTACTCACTAAGCCATACAGATGCTATAAATAGAATTCGAAATTATGAGGGAGATTAAGAAATACTATACAACACTATATACTTCTCAAAACATAGACAACGACACAATCATGCAATACTTAAACTCAATACAATGTGAAGTGATTTGATCAGAGCACAAGAAACGGTGCGATGAACTCATTTCTGTGGAGGAAGTTAAAACCACAATAAAAGAACTTGCAAAAGGTAAATCACCAGGGAGAGATGGCCTCACTGCGGAATTCTATAAAAAAAATTCCAAAGTGAGGTGGCACCGATATTAGAGACTTTATTTAACCTCATATTACTAAACAATGACAAGATGACAAAAACAATGCGGGAGGGTTTAATTACGCTAATATATAAAAGGAAAGGGGACAAAACAGACTTAAAAAACTGGAGGCCCATCTCCCTCCTAAACACAGACTACAAAATACTAAGTAGAATTTTGGCTAATAGGATTAAACACGGAATAAACACGTTAGTAAACACTAACCAAACATGCGGTGGTAAAAATAGAAGCATACATAACAATATACTTAATATTAGGACAATAATAGATTTTATAAAAACAACAAATTCGAAATGTGCTATGGTACTTCTCGACCAGGAAAAAGCTTTTGACAGAGTGGAACACAATTATATTCAAAAAGTACTGGGAAAATTTGGATTTGGAAATAATTTCCAAAACTGGACTAGGATAATGTACAATGAAATAACTGCAAGTGTACAAGTAAATGGAGCACGAACAGAGAAATTTGAAATTCAAAGATCAGTGAGGCAAGGCTGCCCACTATCAATGCTATTATATGTAATAGCAATAGAAATCCTGAGTATAAAAAGCAGGAACAATTCTAACATAAAAGGAATAAGGATACCAAACTTAAAAGAAGAATTTAAGATGCTACAACATGCAGATGATTGCACGAACTTTATAAGCGATTCAAATTCCTTTAAACATCTTCAAAAGGAATATGAGGCATTTGGAAGAGCCTCAGGATCGAAAATTAATCATGATAAAACAGAAATTCTAAAAATAGGTAACTGGAGGGGAAACCACCCTGGTTTGTCCCCACACTTGATAAGAAATAGAGTAAAATCCCTGGGGATATTCTTCGGGGCAAAAGAGGAAAAGGAAAACTGCATAAAAATAAAAAAATCAAATAAAAGAAGTAATAAATACCTGGGCACCTTTGCCACTTAGTCTAATAGAACGTTCACAGGTTGCAAAAACATATATGTATTCAAATTTGACATATTTAATAAACACTGTGGACATTAACAATAAAACAATAAAACACTAGAAATTATAGACAATGAAATAATAGATTACAACTGGAATTTCAAAACACATTATATAAATAAGCAGACTTTATATAGGAGTAAAAAGAGGGGGGGATTGGCCTTACCTAATCCCCGCTTAATTAAAATTAAAAGTATTTTAAATAGATTAAAAAGATTAAGCTGTACACCTAACACACCCTGGGAAGCACTCTACATTTTTTGGATAGGTTTTGGCATGAGACATATACATGACATATACATGAACAACAAATTAGTGAAAAAAATAGACGCACCACATTTATATAGGGGGATAAAGGAAATATTATATAGGTTTAGGGATAATACAAGTTTATGGGAATTAGACAAAGCTGACACTTACGACTGCCTTTTGGAATTAGAACCCAATAAAAATAAACCAAAAATAGAACAGGAATTTACTTATATAAATTGGGACAGAGTGTGGAGGCATTGGTCCGACATCAACTCTCCAAAGGTACAAAGTATCATATACACGTACCTCCACAACGCCTGGCTTACAGGCGAAGTGGCCCTCAGGAGACGATTGATACGGACCCCTGTAAGCTGCCCTCTATGCAGCAGTGCCCCCCTGTACGAAGTACCACACAATTACGCAATGCGACAAAACAAAGGAAGATAGAATCAAACTGATAATTGAAATAATGAAGGTCGACAAATATGACATACGTCAATTACTCTTCCTAGACGGAAACTTTAATAAACAATTGGTAAGACAAATAACAGACGATATAACGAAGACGTTAATAAGGTGTGGTCCACTAATGAAGGTTAGGGAATAGTTTTCTTAAATGGAAACTAACCAAATTAAATTCAAAATTTTAAAACATTTGAGTTTGAACTCTAATTCTTGATTTTCAAGCTGAATTGTTTGAAATTTTTGAATTTTAAACGTATACTTGAATTTAAATTTTTTTTAAGTTTACTTAAAAGTTTCAAAAAAAATATATATATATATAACATTACTGTGAGGGGGAAGTACATATGAGGACGCCACAGGGCTAGATCACAGGGCGCTACGCGAAGTGAGCAGGCCTGTGGAAGAGTTTGGAAAAACACCACCCAAATATTTAAAATAATTTAAAAAATTGTTTTTTTTTTGCTTTTAAATGCACATGCCCTTTGTTTTTCTCTGGATTCTAAATCCATGCTTTATCTGTCATGACTATCTCCCGAAATAGTCATGACTCCCATTTAAGGGAACTTAAACAATTTTGGACCTTTTCTTAAGCTTTAATTATAATAAATAAATAAAGGCCGGACAAATTGAGACAGGAGCTGTACAGCCAAATAAATTTGTACAGCTCTTTCTTCAAGGAAAACGGACCCATTCAAATAACAAAATAGGTAAATTGAGACACACATAACCATCTGTAAATAACGCACCTCAATTTATACAAAATTTTAAATTCAAAATTTAAACTAAAGCATTAAAATTGATTAAATCACAATTGAATATTTATCTTCCATATTGGTGAAGATGATGACAAAATAAGACAACTGGTAAGATTTGGAAACAAGGCTATCCTTAACACATACATGAGTATATAATATACTCTTATAGCAACCACACAAATAGCATCAAACATATAGCATACACAAGGATGAAAGGAGACCACTAGCCATGGTCATCAAATTAAAAGTAACCTACTAGACTGGGTAGATCAAATCCCAACTAGAAAGGCTAACTTAGAATACACTAGGGAGAATAAAAATACCCCTAGTCGAACTATTTTATAACCCCGATGGGGAAAAATTAAATGGGGACTTTAGAAGTAAAGAATAAATAAAAAACAACATAAAAAACACTTGGGGGAACACACATACATATAAACTTTTTTAATTTTTTTTTATTGGGGGGGATCTGTTTGGTGCCCCCCCCCCCGCAAAAAAAAGTAAATAGAATTCGAGGGAAAAGTAGAACAAGGTTTCCTATAAATAGAACATGTTACTGTAGGAAAGTACAAGTCTACGGACAAGAGTCCTTGTATATTGTAGTTATGTAAAGCGGTCTTTTCTAAAATACGGTCTATGGGATTAATGGAATTTTAATATAAACGAGATTTTTGGAAGGTGGATATACCGAAAAAGCGTAAACCATTTACGTTGTACATGTCTTTCATGTTCTAACCAGTACCCTGGTACCCGTTAAACGGCGCAACAGGTACCCGGGTAAGTTTTCCGTGGTTTTTGACAGCTCTAGTGTTTGCACTGTGAGCATCACATGGTGTCAAAAATGACCTTCAGACATAAAATTTGTTGGTATAAATTTGGGGTTGGTGTGTATAAATTTCTGCTAAAAACTACCAGACATCCTTGTTCATGTGGATAATATTCTTATGTTTGTTTTAATATAGTTATCTAAAACTATGGACCAATTTGACCCAACACGTAGAGGGTGAACATACCAAGTTTTCAGATATAAAAAAGCCTCTACAGGGAGAGTGTAAACCCATCTCAGAAACTAAAGCCTCCTACGGAGAGAGGGTGAACAGACCTCATCTATTTGGCAAACTAAGGTTTCCTACCAAATAAAAAAACAATAGTGTCAAAACACAGAAATAAGGCTTCTAACTTTCGAAACGCAGATTCGTTGTCACACCCTCTCTGCTGCTATGGTTTTATCCAAATATCTTATCAAGTCCAATACGATAACTTGATCTAGGGTCAAGTAAATGTATTGTTATGAACCCATGTGGGGTTGATTTTGGCATGACTAAAGATATTTCTAAAAAGATTATAATCCATGTCACCGCTACACCAAGATTGCTGAATATGTCTTAGTGTGTGTGTATCAATTCCATTAAATACAGAAAGAATATTGCAATTGTCTCTGACCACTTTTGGTATTTGTGTATACCGCTGGGTAACACAACTCAAATCAGTATTTTTTATGTCTACCGCATGAAAATATTCTAGCTGGATTTGAATGTTTATCCAGCATCACATCATCATACACAACTAAAATATTAATAGATCTTTCAAAATCATCAACACTCGGTGCTCAATTGATATCAGTAATTAATTCAATAACATCACTATCTTCATTTATTGTCTTTGCATTTTATTAAAATCTTTTAGCATATCATAGCACCGTTGATCATCTACAGATACAACTTATCCCATTATAAACATCTCATTATGAGATTGCCACTGTCAGACGGACCTATGATAGTCATTCTTATATAATTTGGTAGTTCTGCATGGTGTTTAACAGGTTCTCGCGTTTTTGTCGCTGAAAAATTAATTATATTCATGTTGCTATAAATAAATTTTGGATCTATATTGTGCTAAATGCAAGACGCGTACTTGCACAAACAACTTAACAACAATTACAACAAGCAATAACAGACCAGTATTCACTTGCAAGTGTGCACAATGTGGTACAAAGAAATTTAGATTTATTTCTACGAAATCAGGTACATGTAATGATTTTTACAAAAACGAGGAGGTGATATAATTACTGTGGCCCTGGAACCAGACTCGATATCAGACTTGACAGTCAAGACCAACCAAAACCAGGAGAATATCCAATAAAGCGTGTCATGCTCGTGATGTGTCTTATAAAAGTAACAATTTGCAGAATAGGCATTTCGTAGATGTAAAATTGATTCAAGCATTAAATTCTATTACGAATAAATCTTTCAAGGAATCGTAATAAAAACCATGATGAAAGGTAAACTAGTGCTTGGAAGTGTAACCCTCCAACGGTAATTAATCGGCTGATTAATATTATTATGGAATCTATTTATTATTCCCCAAGATGATACTGGCGGGGTAAATCAGCTATTAATAAACTCGCCAAAGCGGCAAAAGTCAAAATAGTTACTGCAGCAGATTAGTTATCAAGACGGGCGATATGGCAGATTTATCTACCACCACCGAAATAAATTCACTTTGCACATTTTGATGTCATCGTTCCAAATAAAGTTCATCAGACAGATATATTATTTCAGCACATGATACTGTAAAAATACGGACTTACAAGTACACATTAACTGTAGTTGATATTCAAGTAGATACAAACAAGCTGAGCCATTATTGACAAAGGCATCATCAGAAGTAGCTTCTGCGTTTGAACGAAATTATTGACGAGGATCTTTGCAAGAGCCAAATCTATTTATTACAGGTTGATCCTGACAAGGAATTTCAAGGTGTGGTATCATCGCTAATAAAACAACATAATGTCACCATCAGACGGGACATACTGCAATACACCCTGATCAGGAAATTGTTGAACGATTTAATCGAATACGTGCTAAGCAGTTATTTGGATATCAATATGCAAAGGAATTTATTCAAGACAAGAGATCTCGTGAATGGGTTGCAAGATTACCGAGTATGATAGTTGCGTTAAATACACGATATATATATATATATATATATATATATATATATATATATATATATATATATATATATATATATATATATATATATATATATATATATATATATATATATATTTACCCCATTTATAAAATGGACAAAATGATTTTTCAAAACAAAAAATACTCAGTAATGTCGCTGTAAGATATTTATACGAACCAGGTGAACTTGAAGATGGTAAAAAAACCAACTACTGATCCTATTTGGAGTGTTACCACACACAAAATATCTAACATAACAAGATCCACGGGTAGACCCACTATTTACAGATTGGATTCAACTGCTCCTAGGCCTGGATTTACACGTGAACTGTTACAAGTGATACCCAAGGATACACAATTACTACCTCGATCACGTAACTAGCACCTCTGACAAGTGATACCCGAGGATACACAATAACCACCAAAATACCAAAATCAAGTAACTAGCACCTCTGCGTCTATTACACTCTAGACAGGTCAGCATAGTATTTTCACATGTATGACCACGACTGCAATCTTTTCTGTCTGCGGTAAATTGGCATGGATTTTTGTCTTTAGACCAGGACCATAGCATTATACAATTACAGCTCATGAAGTGATGATTCTGTTGTTGTTTTAGAATCATGATAAATTCAACATCAATATCAAATTCTCTAAAAATTTGTTGTCACTTTGTTTATAACGAGCGAGTTTTTTCTTATTATATCATCACTGACAATTTCATTGTTGATGTTGTCATTAGAATTTAAAACGACTCTATTAAGTTGAATTATTCTTCTAACTCGTGACACTGCGAGATAAATTAAATTCAACCATTAGGTGAGATCATGTATGATTTAAAAACTGTATCAGATATGGTTAACCCCTGAGATGCGTGTATCATCATTGCGTGTCCTAGCGTCCAGGGAGATTTGTCAGCGCGCAATGCATCTTCGACAACATTGATATTTACCAGAATAATATCATGTAATACGAGAGTTTGTTTTTCTTTTTTGTTTTTCTGTTTTCCATGGAATATCAATGTTAATATTTTGTCTTTGTGTCTCAGCTGGTCTATAACATAATGTTACAGGCAATTTTGGAGACTTCTTTATGTAATTGAAACAACTGCTGTTGAAGTATGTCTCTGACTATCTTTCTACTTGTCACTATCAAATCGTTTGGTCTCCCCGCTTCACAAAAATCATTTAAGGAGGTTTCTGAAATTATTTTACGCGCTATTTTGCATTGGATTTTATCAGACTGTAATCTGACTAATTTCTTGAACTCGCTTATTTCTGGATCGAGTGCTCTATGATCATTATTAATTTCTTCATAATATTCTACAAATTTCCTTAACCATTCATGCGGAGACAAACCAACACATGGTGGTGGTTGACCATAATCACCACACCTTATCAGGGCTGTATTTTTCAGTAACAGCCAATCAAGAAACATTTTTAATATATCCAGTGACACTGTACATATCTCATCCCAAATAATGATCTTTGGAATATATTTCTCTCCCATCCTCGAAGGAGTCCATGTGTCGCCTTTATACCGAAAGAAACTGTGATAAGTGCAGGAATTAACACCTCTCTATTTCATCTCTCTGGCAAGTCTGTGTGTAGGTGTTAGCACAATCATGTCTGACTTCGTTCAAAATAATTTGATAACACGAGAAGTATTCCCTGACCCGCCACATCCGTATAAATAAACGGTCTTATGTCTACATATTGGATCAGATATAGATTGCGCCGATGATAATTCTGATGTTTGATTTTTTTCATGTAATTTTCTTCAATTGTAACATCTGCTGATTCAGAATAATCATGTAACATTTCCTGTTTTATTCTTCATGAACCCCATGACGCATCAGAATTTGTAAAATGAGCCTGCTTCTTTATACTTGATATCTATATAAAATGAATCCATGGCGACTCTTACTGCAAATGCAAGAAATCTATTTATCATCGATAGCAGGTTTATTGAAACATAAGCCAGCATAGATGATCTTAGATATGTATACTGAAGTGATTCGCTATCGATGTAGCTAACAATAGTTCCCAACTTTGTTCCATCAATTAGGCATTTTCTCGAGTGACAAATATATTTTTTGCTGTTGCATCTGCGATTATAAAATCATATTCAGCATCATCTTGAATTAATCTTGCATAATACCGCTTGTGATCATATGCTCCGCCTTGGGTGAATTTACCGATTATTCTTCTACTGAGATCTTCAGCGTTTTTATTATTGATTTCGCATCTGTGCTCAAAGATCTCCTTGGATCGTTTAACAATACAATTTTCGTCGAGATAAGGAAAATTTTCCTTGTAATCGTTAATAGTTTCATCAAGACTATCATAATCAGGTTGTGGCAACCAAGCCTCAATATGCGCTCGATATGACATAATTGCCTCACTGATAATCAGCGATATCAGTATTTTACAATCAATCATATACCGTAATAATGCTATTGGTGCCCAATATTTTTCAGATAAATGTCTACCAAACCAAACAATACAAATCTTATGGAGTCCTTGGGCAAACTCGAATGATACCACATGAGCGAACCCGGTTAGATCAAAATAGGGTAGTGGTGCATTAATCGCAACTCATGTCATCTCGTGTGTAGGATATCCAAATAGTTGAAAAGACACAGCACACTCTCCATGCCCGAGGAAACTTCCAGGATAACACATAACTATATCAACCGATATAACACTTTTAGAATCATTTGGTATTCCTCAATCCACCGTTTCCGTATTTGACACAACTAGCTTGAACATCCGAGAGAAATTCAAATCATGTTGGCTTCCATAGATTTCTCTCTCTCTCTCTGCCGAAACGAGCTGCAACTGACAGGATTGTAAAACAGTTTTTTTAGTAACTGCTCGGTATTCTCATTTGAAAATTTCTCAGTGAATTTTCTCATTTCTTCATGAAGAGATTCCGTTCGATATATTTCGCCATTAGGTCTTACAAATTGATAAAATTTACATTCCTTATTGAAACTCTGAAATAACCACACTGATACAGAATCGTTTTTACTTAACTCGTCAAAAATGTTCCTGCCAGAGTCTTTCTCTGGTGGGTAATATTTTACAATTCGATCTAGTGGAAATATTGTTACTTCATTAGTCCACGTGTGCGCATTATGATCAATGATATTTATTGGAGCTCCTCCCTTTTTATAATGTTTCAAATTGTATAAAATCTCTCCTCTTATCTTCTTTACTATTGATGGGAATTTTAATGTTTTTTCTAGCTTGAATAAATTTTGTATTGTAGCACCGGTATCCTTGACTGATAAATCCCATTCTTTTATTTTTTTTGCGCCTTAGATCTGTCTGGCCGTTTCCACACATCGCATTTGTAAAAGGTTCCGTTACTTGCTCGGATACACAATTTATCCTCGATAGTTTCATCGGTTTCAGATTCTCAACGCTTGGTTTTTCATTTATCAGATAAATTCCATAAATAACCGCAGTCACAGGATACGCTCGCTCATAATATGGTTTGTCAATTCCGGTCAATATTCCTGGTTTGGTACTTTGACTCACAATGATGGTTTTTATTAGCTAGGACAGGGTCGTATTTATCACGATTAATCCAATTTCCTGTTTCTGCTAGTATAATAAATTTCACTCTGATTATACTCTCGATGTTTGAGATGCGTAATTATACTCACTGCTCGTTTATCGTTCATGGTAGCATCAACATCAGCACTGATTCGAAATGCTGACCGAGAGTGAGATGCGCCATCTTTGTTCAATTCGTTAATAGCATCGTAAATTTTATTAGTAATATTTGTATCACTCACTAGTTTTTTCATTAGTGCTTATACAATTATATTGAGATAAATTTTAAAACTTTCCAAGGCCCGATTTTGGATAATCTCACGAATTCCTCCATACTATAATTAAGACAAGTATTTAAATAAAAAATATTTTATATAACGAATCACTGCAAATGGGTGATGATAGGATTCGTAACTAATTGTAACAAATCCTGCAGAAATGAATTCTGCGGATATCATTCACAAAGTGTGTGTTGAGGAAGCCTAGGTCCAAAACCATGTATACAATGTGGTGTTGGAGTATGAACTAAAACACAACTTTGTCTCCAATGTGGTGGTAAGTGATACAGAGAGCTTAAACGGTATTACGATCGAAGAAGTAATAACCCTGAAAGTATCCCTGACAAAGTGATAAGAACCCCCGAGGAATATATACTAGATTCAAACCATATAATAATTAAAACAAATAATGATTTAAACAAATAAAATATATATTATATAAATGAACCAAGAATTTCAATCGCATCCCACGATCAAGAACTGCTAAGCAACACATGATGGTGTAGTCAGAAACTTGGTTGAAAAAAACAAGTGGGTTTTCTCAATAATCAGGGTTATTTAATGTTTTCTGCTGGAAAGAAAAGTTATTTATGACATCAGATAGGTTTTGAATGTTTCAACGGAGAAATACCCCATGGTTTTGTGATTGCTCATATTGATTCAGATCCAAAAAATTATTCTTTATGTAACCTTCAAGCTAACACACTAAAGTGAAAATATCAAATGCGGCCTGACAGGGAGATATTCAAAACATGCAAAATCTATTAAATCCATCAATAACGAAACTGGTGAAGAAAAGATATTGAAATAGATGAATGAAGGCGGCAAATATTTTGATATCTGCATGCCATCGATTAGACGTGTAGCACAATATTGTGTAAATCCCCTGTTTTTAATCAACATATATCCATTCTATATTATTAAAAAAATACTAGTGGGTTATCTCGATTATATTTATTTATCTTCATGTAATTTTTGATTTGTTAAATTAAAACCTCTTACGAAAACAAAAAAAAACAACCAAAAAACAAAAAAAAAAAACAAACACATATAATATCAAAACAAACCAAAGTTTCTATCTAAATGTGAGTTTTGTTATTTTTTTTATTTTTATTTTGTTGTTGTTGTGATTTCATTAAATTATTTCAGATATGATTGTTTACTCGACGATGCCTTATTCGATATCACACCCTCTCCTGCTACGAATTAAATCATATGATATAACAATAATGGTAGGAGAATCAGGGTCTCTCTAAAGGCTCATGGTCGTTCCGTACCCAAGTCAATTCTTACCCACACGAGTCGTTTCGTACACAAAGCAATGGTCGTGTCGTCTCCAAGGTGCTGGTCGTTTCGTACCCAATGCGTTTCAAATGTAACTACAAATATCACAAAAATATATTTCATACGTATTTTCTATGTTGCTTTGTATCCATTGTATAGACATGCATATAATAATAATAATAATAATAATAATAATAATAATAAAAGGACTTTCTATACTTTAACGGGAATGATAGTTGAAACGTGATGACCCAATTAGAGGTAGAAATACTGAAATAAGACAACTGGTCAAATTCGAACGAAAAGGCTATCCTAACAAGAAAACAATAACCAAAGACTTATAAAAATGGTACTCGTTTGGCGCTCAGCATTAGTGTTAGGACTGGTCGGTCTGATATCAGAATAATGTGACAGGATAGGGCATCAATGCTACATGTCTGCGGCATGATGCCCCAGTACTAGAATTACTATAAACTGCCACACTGCACACTTTGGTACGACTCGTCCGAGGATCAAACCCACGACCTCCCGCTTCCGCGGTGGACGCTCTAACCACTAGGCCATCGAAGCGGTCTTCATCAGTTTGTGTAACAGTGAAAATAAATGCACTGCAGTATAGACAATTATCACTGTAAACGATAGACTAATTTTCTGATCAGTCTTATTCAATAAATGAAGAAAAAGGGGAAAATATTGGTTGATGTAACGGCACTCAGAATGTAATTGAAATATAGGAGAGAGAGAGAGATAGGATTATGGGGTAGGAAATCTTAACGGTAGGCCCCTAAATTAAAATGAAGACAATGGTGTAATGCTGATGAATTTCTTTAATTGTCCGATATTTCCATTGACGTGGGGCGAAATGTACAAGGGCGAAACGTTCATGTAACAGGTGGGGCGAAATGTCCATTAAAGTGGGGCGAAAAGTCCATAATCAGGACGCATACGTTGCTACTACTGTCCCTGCTCTTCATGTATGCATGTAATAAAACTCTATAATGTACATTTCGGAATAATGTTGTTAGTTTTTTGTTCTTTAAGAAACCTTTTCATGCTATTATTTCGTCTTACTGAGACATCTACTGCAGTCATTCTTTGGATGGTAAATTGTACTGTTCTAATCTGGGAAAATATATTCCGTATTAAACAGGGTGCTGTATTGAAAACGTTTCATTACTGACTCAAGCAAAGCATTCATACATATCTTCGGTTATTTGAATAATTATATCTGTTTTAAAACAACAAAGTAAATATATGTACAATGAAGAGACGAATTAAATCTCTCTCTCTCTCTCTCTCTCTCTCTCTCTCTCTCTCTCTCTCTCTCTCTCTCTCTCTCTCTCTCTCTCTCATTTATGTCCAGGGTAACAAAAGTGAGCAAAAATGTGCACAAGTATGCCAGACTAGACATCCCGTATATTTAACAATGGCTGTAACATCTAAAAAATGACTAAAATAGATCTCAGCTGTCTTCCCCCTCCACCGCCCCCCCACCCACCCAAATGGCTCGGTTGCCCGTATAATATACCACGTTCAACACTTTTAAAAGCAGGCGACAACAATTTAAATTAACACCAGTATTAGGTCTAGGAGAAGAGAAACTTACACAAACAACACTATTGTATCTGCATTCAGCCCCATTATCAAAAGATCGCAAAATGTACAGTTGTTTTGAGGGGATAAGCATTTGTAATTTATCGGAAACGTTAGTCATTGCTAAATAATACCAAGAAATACAAGTAACTTTTAATTTGGAACTATACAAAAATAATGGAATTATTTAGGTTTTTATTCTTTTGTCTTACTGGGAATATGAATATTTTTAAAAAATGTAATTAAATTAAATTTTTGTAAATTAATTGATGCGAAACGACAGCACCTTGGGTACGAAGCGACCAGCAGCATGGGTACGAAACGACCAGCACCTTGGATACGAAACAACCAGCACCTTGGGTACGAAACAACCAATTTCCACTGGGTACGAAACGACTTGGATACGGAACGACCAGGTGCCTCTCTAAACACCCCAAGACACCCGAAGGCTCTCCAAGAACACCTTAAACTTTACATAATATTCACTTAAAATTTCAACAGTTGCCAAGGAAACAACTACCGTGTTGACGAAGAGTGTTCCGGTACAGTATTATATATTAATCAACATTTATAAATAATTACCAATACCACAAATAAGTCGTTAAAAAAAATTAAACAAATGGCAAGTTTATTGTATATAAAATTATTTGTTTATCTCAATATCAATTTAACTGTTCCTTCATTCCTTTATTTTGACAAATATGAACATGGAGCCTAAACAATTCAACAATTCAAATAAATGAGAGAAATATGGAACATCGCCATTTAATGAGGAAATTGTTTAATATATATATATATATATATATATATATATATATATATATATATATATATATATATATATATATATATATATATATATATATATATATATATAAAGATATTTGATGCATAGAGTTCGTTATCGTAGATTATCAGAAATAGGGGTATCAACCAATACTATAAATCATTGATAGTAACAATGTCCGTATGTGTGTTGTCTTTTCTTTCTTTCCGCTTCTTGGTACGTTTTTGCTAGTTTTGGTGCTAATATATGCAATATTGGGGTGGTCTTTGGGGTGGTCTTGGGGTGTCTTGGGGTGTTAGAGAGACCAGGAGAATCATTAACAACTAGATTAGCACGAGAAAGACTAGAGGCAATTAAGAAATTTATACCCGTCCGTGATTCTGTCAGACAAAAATTACAAGCGCATCAAGAGTTCAAGTTGATTATGCAACAGGTGCTGAACAATTATTCAAACCCGTGACAACAACTACCAAAGATGTTACATATGGAAAACGAGAAGGAGAAAAAGTAATAAAAAGTGATCTTAATGAATTTGAAAAAATCACTGAGAAAAATGAAGAAACATCGAGACTTTTACAAAATCTTCCTAAATTACCTCCGGGAAGACTTCAATCTAGTCCAAAAATAACCGATGAAGAATTACGTAATAAATTTATTGAGGATAGTATAACAACAATCTATAAAAGTAATTCAGATGATTTTATCGATTTTTTTGCTACGCGTTACGAAGATAGAAAACGAATATTGAAACCGGAACATAACAAATATATTAGAGATGTTCAACACTGGGCTGATGTACTTTACAAAATTAAAACTAAAACAAGCCGAGTCGATACAAAAAGTAGATCGAATATAGGATATCTCAATGCAGTATATGAAATATATGATCAATATGACAAACTAAAAGAGCAAGAAATAGAAAAACAAAAAGGGAAAAAAATACAGGAAAAACAACAAAAGACAGAAATAGAATCTTTAAAACAAGATCCTTCTTATCAACTTCCTCCACCGCAGCAGCAAATAGAAAAACAAAAAAAAAGTCAAAATCTTCTAGAAAGGAGAAAGAAGAATTCCAGGATGCTACTGGTAGTGAATTACCTCCAGGTGGAACACGGGGGAGTCGTGTTGTTGCTAGTCCTACTAATATTCTTTCTGACATGGGGGTAAATGATCTGGAAATAACTCTCCGGAAAAAAATAATGAAGTCGCTGACATCTGTAGAAGATTATTACAATGCGGTATCATGGATATCGGCGTATATCGAGAATTTATCGATGAACTCGCGGACGGTGTTGCCGTCAGTGGTTATCACAGTGATTGATAGTCACCGCATTAGATACATAACAATTAGATAAGATGATCATACACTATCACCATAATAAACCAACCTAGGCCCCTAAATTAAAATGAACGATTTATGGAGATGGTCTTGGTGATGTTATTCAAGGGTTATTTGCAAGGATGGCTCCAACAATAGCACCAATCGCAAAACAATTATCGATGAAAGCTATTAATGTTATTGGTGAAAAAGCTCATGGTGCTATTGGCAATATTGCTAGTAAGGCGTTTTCTGCAGCCAAAGAAAGACTAACCGCGTTGGTAAATCAACTACGACCGCAGTCACCACCAGTGAAACTGGCATCTACAGAAATCATGCCCGCGAATGTCAGTAAAAAAATAAACCAAGCCGCGGATCAAAACATAGCAGCCTTGATAAATCAAGGATTTGATGCACATGGAAATATTACTACAAATTTAATAGCATTAAGTGGTCTGACAAAGTCAGCGAGATCGCGATTTAGGTCGAGAAATACATAATAAAGTTTTTTAATTTTCACCCGACCAAACATTTGATATAAACGCACTGGTTCTCAATGATGAATCCGTACGTGATTATCAATTTTTTCTTATAACCCAATACAACCAAATAGTCGATCAAGAATTGAACTTCAACATACAAGTATATACTTTTTAACCCGCTGTAGCATTTATTGAGGTAGAGGTGGAACTTGTAACAAATGTTGCAGCTAATACACCATATGCAGAAAATGTCAAAGTTTTTTTGTCAATAACGGTATTATGGCGTTGTTTAGTAGTGCTACATATATGATTTATGGAAGAGAGATTGAATCTATTCAGAAGGATGATGATGTTACCACAACAATATTGGGTTTAGCGAGATATTCTGATGATTATACAACATCGGCGGGTCCATTAATGATGTTTACTAAGGATATTACTGATAAGGCTGATCATGTTCAGCATACTATAAGACGACCAAAGGGTCGTGTTGTTTATGCTGATGTCGAGGATGTGATTATTAATATTAATGCTAATCTCAACTTAGGGTTTACAACACGCAGGGAAATGTTACAAGATGATAGTAGATTATTTTCATGTTCGATTCCGTTATCTCATATTTTTGTATTTTGCAGAGATGTAAGAAAAGTAATCTTTGGAGCTAAACACAGTAGTCCTCGTGCGAAATGGTGATGATAATGATGCAATCTGGCATGAGGTAATCCCTGCTGCACCTCCAGTCGCTGATTCTAAAATAAATATAACAAAACTCTCTATGCGGATGCCAGTAATGGTTCCATCGATCTCAGCAGAGTAAAGATTACTATCTTTTATGGATACAGGTCGTAAATCATCGTTATCTTGGTTAACAACAACCACAGATAGTATTCGTAGTACTATTAACGGTATATTTTTATGGCACATGGCATCACAGCAAGGTGTTTCTGCGCCACGACATATATTTCTATCATTACAGGATATTACTCGATTAAACTCAAAAACGCGTAGTCAAATGATATTTGACCAACTGGGTGTTTCTGATGTTTCGTTGAGGATAAACGGTCAATAACCATCCGAAGATGTTTTACTTAATTATGGACAAAACCAAATAGCACGCACATAAATTCGTGTATTGACATTTATGGGACGAGCTCTAAATGTAGATACTGGTATGCAAGTATCATTTAAAAAGATTACATCCGATTTATTACTTTTCACTGGAACATCTTGATGTAACCAGACAGGCTATTGTTGATATACACTGTCGAGCTCGTGTAACTCTTCTTACTAATTCAACAGGTGCTATCACTATCCCTAACTACAGAGCAATTGCCGTCATACTCAGCGACAAATCGATGTTACTCGAGGGTGTTGGTGGTCGAATGAGAGTAGTTGACGTACCAGTAGAAAATTTATAACATAATTAGATCACTCTTATTATTATAAATGTCATATAATCACGTTAGTGCTATTCTAACTCCTGGTCAGATTCAAAAGTTGCAATCGGATTCAGCTAAAAATGTGGGAACTACGATATCGTTAAAATACAATCAGATCACTGGTGGACAGAATAAACTCAATATATAATCAAATATATAAGTATAATCAAAAACTATCTTTTAAATTTTGTTAAAAAGGGACTGGTAAATTATTTTGATTGTATTTACTTATTTTTATTTAAATTTATGTCATTTTTTTAATATTTAATTAATTTTCATACTATAAGACCGTCAATATGAAACATTAGTTGAAACTCTCATTCATATACTACTAATTTTCCAATGACCTGATAAAATGGAAGCAATTTTGGTTTAGAGTAACCTCTCTTGTAATTTTATAATATTCTCTTATAAAATAATCATATTATAAATAAAATAGCGTTTTTTAGATGTTTTTTTTAAAAGAAAGTATTATCTTCATTTTTCTGAATGTGCTATGTTTCTTACTTCAGCTAGATTTTCTCAGCAGTAATAATTAAGAAAATAGCACAATAAAATAATCACACATAGTAAGTGACTTATTTTTAGATACATAAATACATATATTTTAATTTTAAATTTTATCACGACAGAAAATATAAATTTACAATTATAGAGTAAAAAAGTGAATGCAATGGGAATTCCGAGCTTAATATACATGTTTCTAAACACACTGTGGTTTATTGCAGAATAATCTGTAGTTAATCAGGTTCCAGATTCTATAATAACTTGTAAAACATATTTTTGTTAGATTGGAATATAGCGTACTGGTCTGACTCTCATCATGGGGACCAGATTACTAGCCCTGCAAAAGGTATATTGTCGACGGTTGCGTAATAGCGTTTTTTTCTATATAAGTGGGGACGCCAGCCCGAAAGTGTTTCATGTACATCTCCCATCACGTTGGAATAACGTGATGGTGCGGATTTGCACCTACCTCGGGATTCGGTTTTTCGGGGGGTGGGTGAGGTGGAGTGTGTGTGAATGAATTCGAAATGCATAGACATTGGTCTGAATATTCTAACATTTCGTTTCGCATAGAAAATTCGCTGCAAGTATGTCTATGGGCGCCATTAAAAGTTGTTTGTTTGTTTGTTTTAGGGTTTAACGCCATTTTTCAGCACACAAGAGGCTATACATTGCGGCCAGAATAACCACCGACCCACGAGAAGCTACTGGCAAGCTTTCTCACATAACTACAGTAGCCGAATCTTAGGCTCGAACCCAAGCAGACAGAGGTGAGACGGAAGTGATCCGAAACGGAAAACGCGTTAGACCACTTGGTCACTCGGGGCCCCCGTGCCCCTAAAATAAATAGTAGCGTGGATGCTACAAGCTCTATGTTACACTGAGGTTACCCCAAAGGCATTCAGAAAGAATGTCGGCCAAAAGAAACGGCCATAGGTTCAAAGATAAATCTCAAAGTCCCAATCAGAGAAAAGGAGGAGAGAAAAAGAACCTATATGGCCAAAATAGACGGTCATAGGGTTAAAGACAAATCTCAAAACGAAGAGAGAAAAAAAGGACCTTATGAAAGACATAAAGGCCAATAAAAGGGACCAAATGAATGATAACCGCTCATCATGCTAGTGTTTATTTTTGTAAACAACGTAAATTAAAGGTATATTTATTATATACTACTAAAATATCAATGAAATAGTTTCTGCTATTCCAAATTAAAAAAGTCAAGGAATACAATTATCAGATAAACTAAATTGTGACAAAATTCTCTCTGACTTTGAGTACTTGCAAGAACTTAATTTCGAAAACAAATACATGTTACCGTCGGAATATAAATCGATTAAGGAAATCCATCAGGCCGTTAACGTATCATTATCGGATAGCAGCGAATACCCGTGTTTACCGCAGTAGGAAAATTAAGAGAGGAATTATTAAAAGAATATGAAACGAAGAATAACAGTAATTCACGTATCAGACAATTAAAACAGATTATACAAAGCGAAAGTATAAACCCAATCCCCGGTAACTAAGGCGGCTTCTAAACAACGAAGTGAAAGTGGGTCAGAACACAGAACTATTTTTTCAGAACATTTATTTTCACAACAAAAATAATCAACGCTGATAGATTTACTAATTCCGAAAGGTTGATTTCATCAAGGCAAAAGATTTTCTAACTCTGAACAGGTATTCATTTCATAAGAAAAAAACAATTATGTGACTGAAATATTTATTCATAATATTTTTTGACACCTTGATTGCGACGTTTAAAATTTCACATCGAGGCTTACTTTTAAAGTCTCCCTATCGATGTAAATTAAGTTACCAGATTGGTCAGTTAATTTAAAATTTATTATCGTTAATAAATTATTATAACACTGCATATAGACGGGATTAACAGGTTCTTGAGCGACTACAAATCCAGGTGGAACCAGTGGTGTAAATGAATATAAAATGGATCACTGCTGGGCCTGATTTTATTTTTCAAGATTTATTTGGTAGCTTCCATCAAAAACATCACATATTACATTTACTGCGATCACCGAGGATATATTTACATTCCAGGGTGATATATGTCTCCCTCCTCCGTCTAAGTATTATTTTGCTTGATGATACCCACTGGGGATATTGTTTTCCATGCAGCTAGTATGAGAGAAAAGTTTTCATTGATAAGATAGCTGAGTGATTTCTTTAGTTGTTCTGTTGCAAGTTCAGGTATTACAAATGTCAGTATTTGTTGTTCGACTATTTTAAAATAACTGAGAAATACATGATACGAGGGTTCTCTGCTTACATATCGTTTATAATATTCTTAATGGAGTACGAAGTTATGAATATCTCGATTAATATACTCGATATCGTCCATGATTTGATTTACATGCTGAATTGTTTCGATGATCTGTTGTTTAAGGTCTACAGAATAATGCTGTGTAAATCTCGCAAATAAATTCATAAATTTATCAGTTTAGCTCGATGGCTGCTAATGTTGGCTCGTGGGCTATTATAGCTATCTTTAATTCCTTTCCCGCAATGGATTTTATTCTACGTTGAAGTTCGTTATTGATCTATTCGATTTGATAATTACCATATGGTATAGAAACAACGTTCCATTCCGTGTTTCCATCATTATCATTTTTATTTGCATACGCCAGAGAACTATTTGGCTGCAGCCCATCAAATAGTTCTGCCCGGATATTTGGCCAGCTGTGATATACTCGTAATTTTACTAGAATAGCGATTTTAATGTTCACGCTGATTTCAGTTTTAATTGAGGTTATTGACATCAAGGCTGTCATTGACAGGGCTGTATTCGCAGCTATCTGCTGTAGCAATTCCGTCTTCATAATTATTGTTTTTTTTTCTTCTTCTTCCAATTTTAATGTCGCTGTATCGTAGATGTTAATCGTCTCCGAAAACAATTTATCGGATAGAATTGTATCATCGAGACTATATGATATCAACAAGGATAATTGGGAATATGCAGCCGTTGCGATATGTTATTTAGTTATATACTGTGTAGTTTATTATGACTGCATGTGGATATTTTTTTTGTAATGATATTAAGAATCCCTGTAATTGTTGTTGCCACTTTAAACACAAATTGTGACAACTAAAGGCGCCATAATTGTTATCGCTGATAGCAATATACACGTTCCATCAATAACAGTTGAAGCCGAATACACGATTATATCAACGCTGGTAATACGCCTGCGGTATTGTTTTTACCTTCACCTCATACACTTCAATGAGAGCTTTTAGTTTAGTTTGTAATTCGCGCACTTGATCGTATCGATATTGTTGGACGTTCATTATACTATTTACTTAAATCAATTACAAATTCCACGTAAACTGTAAGTGAAACTGATGCTAAATTACCACTGCTGGGGGTTATTGTAAATGTTTCACTGGATTCCATATATATTATTGTACTTGTAGCATTAATTTCCGTGGACATACTTGATGATACATTAAACTGTCCCGGTGAAATTAGAGTTAACCTATCGATACTCTTAACATCTGCAGACACTCCAACGGAGTTATTTATAGGTGTCCAGGTGAAAGATCTATGATGTATCGAGTACACGGTATTGCTATTTTGTTTATGCAGTATTTTAATTTTATCAAGCCGCATGACGATAGCATGAAAATCATTAACGATATTATCCTGCGTTTGTTAAATCGTATCAGTAGCTGTTTTTATATCAGAGAGTTTCATCTAAGTGTTTTTGGCGGTTTTTTAAAGAAATTATGAACGGTCTCATCATTTTTAAAAACTTCCTCTGAAGAGTTTCAAATGCAGTTACGTGAACATCATACTCGTCCTGTAGCGTTGATATATTACCGTCGGTGGTAGTATAATCGGCTCGCAGCCACGTTAATTTATCATTGACGACATATACGTAGTTTGTTGTTGCAGCGTCGGTGTCCGATGTTGTATTAACAAGTGCAGTTATTTAATTCGAGCTCATCTTGAGCTCAACTGTCATTGCAAACCTTTGGTTAAAATTAGTATTAACAATAATAATTATATCCTCGACATCAACATCAGCAGTACCAGCATCGTTTGTTGGTCGTATCATAATATGTTGAACATTTTCAGCGTTATCGGTAATATCCTTTATCGGTAATATCCTTAGCAAACATCATAAACGGACCAGCCAATCTTGTATAATCATCAGAATATCTCGCTTAACCTATTACTGTTGTGGCGAAATCAACATCCTTTTGAATAGATTCAATCTCTTATCCATCAATCATATATGTAGCGCTACTAAACAGTGCCATTATCCCATTGTAACAAAACAGCTCGAACAATTGCATCATATGGTGCATTAACATCAACATTTATTACGAATTCTCCTTCTACTTCGAAAGACGCTTCAGCGGGTATGACATACTTACTTGTATCTTGAACTTGAACTTCAATTCTTGATCGACTATTTGGTTGCACTGCGTTATAAGAATAAAACTGATAATCACGCACATAATCATCTTTGAGTACCGGTGCATCTGTATCAAATGCTGGGTCGGGTGAAGATTTGAACATTTTATTATATGTTCTCGATCTAAATTGCAATCTGAAACCACTTGCCGCTATTAAATTTGCAGTAATATTTCTTTGTAATTGTACAGATCCTTGATAAATCAAGGCTGCTAGTTCTTGATTCCCGGCTTGTTTTATTATTTTACTAACATTCACGGGCATGATTTCCGTTTATTGTAATTTTACTGGCTGCAAGTTTAGTCGTATTTATCGTGTTAGTCTTTCTTTGGCTGCAGAAAACGCATTACATGCAATATTACTAATAGCACCAGGAGCTTTTTCACCAATAATATTAATAGCTTTCGTCGATAATTGTTTGGCGATTGGTGCCATTTTCGGAGCCATCTTTGCACACAAAAAAACTTGAATAACAACTCCAAGACCATCTCAGTAACTTGTTCTATAAACGGGTAATCGTGAGTTTATTGCTCTGACCATGACATGTTTATAATGGTACAGATGTATGATAATCTAATTAATTATCGTTCTATCTAATCGTGTTGATAATTAGTCGCTGTGATAACCATCAACGAGTTTATCGATAGATTCTTGATTTACGCGATATCCGTGTTACCCCCTTGAAATAATCGTTGACAAATAGGAACGGCTTCATTAATTCCGTTGAGTTATTTCGAGCTCGTTTACCTCCTATGAGAATTTCTAATCGTGCTATGTCGGAGAGAATATTATTAGGACATGCAACGAGACCACTTCCTCGATTTCCACTCAGAGAAATACCACATCCAGTAGCACCTGGTACATCATAAAAATCCTCTTCATGTCATAATCCCAAAGTTGGAGGTTTTTCTGCCTTTTCCTCCGCTGTTTTTGCAGGTTTTTTCTTCTATTTCTTGCTGTTTTAATTCTTTATGTTGATCATATACTTCACTTACCGTATCGAGATATCATATATACGATACGCTTTTTGTATGAACTCAATGGATCAAGTATGACATTGTACTTGTTCGCGTAGTATCTAGCTAGTTCCCTGTATCGTTTACCTTCGCAGCTGGTACATAATTGTGTTTTTCCTCGTACACCATTACCGCAGTGGATACAAGAAACAGGCCCGTCAGATCCTCGTCTGATATGTTGTCCGTGACTGACACAGTATTCCCCGAGCAGTTTCGTCGACGAGATCATTTTCCACTTACAATAATTTTGCGTCATTGCTATAATTAGTATACCTTATTTAATCGAACAATTAATTTGTTTAAGGTATATATGGAACAAATTTTCAAAATCGCCAACGTAACACCGCCGAGAACGTGGAGGCATTTTGACTTGTATGTGCCGTGCTGGTTAAAATCGTCCATGACGAGATCCAAAATCAACAACAGTATCTAGCAAGCAAAATATGAGTTTTACAGCGACAGAGCAGCATATACGTGGTCGACATAAAAAAAAAACTACACGCGATGGTGCAACAATGAAAGATAAACGTGCCGGTGAGATAATTCCGCGATTGATTTAAACAAGAAAAGAATACTTTATGCAAGTGAAATTTGCTAAAATATGGGGAGAAAAATGGAGCGTCATTGACAAACGTGATCCTGTAACGAATTTGTCATCATTGACAATAAAACAAAACCATGAAAGTTAACCGAAATTGATAAACCATATTACAAACAAACGTATCCGTTAATTGTGGTTGTTTTTTAATGGACTCTTTTTGATTAAAAACCCAGATATCAGCAAACTAGCCTGTATTAGATTTTTGATCATTAAATTGTGTAATCAAGCAAGTAATTGCAGTTAGCAAACTCGAAGCGTGGAAACGGGTTGACTGATCAACCATGGGAAACAATAACCGCGTGGGTTGAGCAAGTCAAACACACTGTAGTGTCAATAAATGATGTTACCGCGTTAAACGGTGACAATGTTCACCGGAGTGGTTTTTAATAAATCGAAATATAAATCTCGTGGAGCTCCTATTGAAATTATTGATCATAACGTACACGCGTGGACCACCGCGGTGAAAATATTTCCACGAGATAGTTTTATAAGGCATTACTCCGGTGAAATGTTTGATGCGATCTCCACGTTGAGTGAAAACGATACTGTATCGGTGTGGTTGTTTAAAAGTTCCGAAGATGGGACATATGATAAATTTGTCAGACCCACCGGCGAAACATACTGGACGGAATCTCTCAATGACGGGATGAGAAATATTGCACGGAAAATAATGACCAGTTACTCAGTGATTGTTTAATCATTCCGTCTGTTGCTGCTCACTTCGCCGAGAAAGGAATTTATCAAAGATGTTAAATTAAGTTGTATCAAATACTGGCACGGCAGTTTGTGGAATACCCGGTATGATTGATCCGAGATGATATCCGTGTATATGGCCGCATGTTATCCGAGAGATCGTCTCGGGAAGAGTGAGTGTGGGAAATATTCTACGTAGTTGGACCATTACCTGACTTTGATCGTGTGGTATCGTTTGAACTTGGTGAGGATCTTCATCCGTGCTGTTATATCTGGATTGGTAGACATTTACAGGAAGCGACGATGGGTATCAATAGTGCGGTTGCGATGCATGCTTGACAACCGTATATTAATATCGTTAACGGTCAGCCAGGCCATTCTATCGTATCAGGCACAGACTTCCGTCTGGTTAACTACGCCTAAACTGGTTCCTTGCATCGACTACGATGTTGATGGGCTCGAGAAAATAACGAGGAAAACACCGCAAAAGATCTAGGCAGAAGACTAATCGGTAAATTTGCTAAAGGTTCCGCGTATGATCATAAAAGGCATTGCAAAAGATTAATTTTAGATGAAGCCGAATACGATTACATAATAGCTGATACAAGGGCAAAACAAAAGTTTATAAGCCGAGAGGACGCTTATTTATCTTCGGGGAAAAAGTTCGTTATTGTTGTTAATTACACTGGTGGAGATTCTGCTCAATATGCATATTTAAGATCTTCAATGCTCGCTTATGTTTCTATAAATTTACTGTCAATGATAAATAGATTTCCTTTCACCGCGGTTAGAGTTGCCACGGATTCGGTATACTTGAATGCAATATATTTGGAGTTCCTGACTCAGTTTATCAGCAAGAATGCATGTTGAGGAGATGAAAGGACGAGGAGTAAACTCTTGTACTTATCATAGCTTTTATCGATGGAGCGGCTATGCATGGACTCCCTATCGAATGGGTGAGAAATATGTTCCCAGGATTATCATTTGTGATGAGATATGCAGGGTGTCATTGGAAACATGAAAGTTCCACTTCCAAACACTAATTTACCTTTTATCGCGATTTTTATTAACCAATTTTTCTTGGAAAGATTTATCAAGAATGAAATTTAGTGAGTGAATTAATTTTACATCTGCGAGATGGTTATCCTGCAGATCTTTATTTTTGTAAGCAGCATCATGAACATGACAAGCTCGATCAATAGCGTATATTGGATCCTCACGAGGTCTTAGTTGATCTTGATTATCAAGTCTGATATCAAGTGGGGTTCCAGGACCACAAAATTATATCCTGGGAGGTGTTTTTCTCGTGGGTATTTCGCCCACGAAGTTCCTGGTAGTTTGGCTAACTTGGCGGTGATGTCACCTCCGTGTTGCATTTTTTAATAATCCTACTGCGCGGGAATAAATTGAAATTGTTTGTGCCGCATTGTTCACACTTACCGGTGAGTGCTTGCCTGATGCTTTTTGTTGTCACGGTTGTTATATTATTTGTTGGGGTACGTGTTCTACATTTCACACAATAAAAATCCATGTTGTATTTTATTTATCATGAATGTAATTGAATTTTCTTTGACAAAAATTCTAGAACCTGTCAAGCATCATGCTGTTTTACCAATTTTTTTCGTATGATTATTATAGGTCTATCTGGAAGTGGCAAAACGCAACTGTTACTTAATTTGATAATGAGATGTATTTGGTAGCACCACCAGTTGATGATCAACGATGTTATGATGTACGTAAAGATGTTAACAAAAATGCAGTATTGTTGGAAGAAAACGGCGATGATGTTATAGAGTTTATCATTGATATTGATGACGTACCAGATATTGATTCCATTGATGTACCCATTAACAATTTAGTTTTGTACGATGATGTATGTTGGATAGGCAAACAAACCCTGCTAGAATATTGTAATAAATTTGGAGTAAGTGTTAGTGAATTTGAACCATGCTTGGGTCGTTAGTAGTGATTTTGGGTACAAGCCGAATGACTGTCCCTTTCGTAACATAGTCCATATTAAAATTCAGTGGTGTATACAAGTAGTGTGATTGAAAAGGCAGCATTTATGGTTGGAAATCAGTAAATTATAGAATGGAATCAATAAGTTGGAACTTGGTATGTACCGTTTATGTGGCCATAGTGGAAAATTGGCGTATGTATATGAGCGTAATACGCCGGAAATTCTGTGGATGGACTGGCCTAGGGTCGCGCAGTTAAATATTTCCCAGTTAGTAAAGGAATACTGGTGTAATTTCTATGGCATGACAAGCTATCGGTACGGAAAACGGATGATAATGAAGAAAAACCATGTAAAGGTGCAGTTAATGGACGTTTGGGCAAGTTGTCTCCTCTGGGTCGCCCATTGATTACAGCAAAGATTAATAATTATAGCAGACACGTCTTTCTTTCCATTTTACAACTCAAGTTGTATGGAAGTCTTTGGAAATTTGGGGAAAACATATGACTTCCAGCGTGACTCGCGCCAGGGTTTTGACACCGCTCGGTCAAGTGAATACCCCTGTGCTTGTAACAATATTTTCTCGAGGTAGATACAAAAACACTGATGTGATTTATGTAACCTAACAATATACACAAATATAAAAAGTGATCAGAGATAATTGTAATATTCTTGTGGTGTCTAACGTGATACACACAGTCTATGACATATTCATCAGACCTGGTACGGCGGTGATATGGACTATAATCGTCTTAGAAATTTATTTAACCTTTCTCAGTTATCTCCACACGGATTCACAACAATAAATTTACATGATCACATAATAAGATACCGAGTCGGTCTTGATAAAATATTTGGATAATAGGAGCAGGGAACATGCGACCTCGAGTTGGTTCAAACGGTAATACATTATTGCAATGATGTATTTCCAGGTGGAGCAAATATCAAACTCAAAATAACTAACCGGGGAGAAGCACTCTTGGAGGGCTCTAATACGGTTAGGCGTTATGATTTAGGTTCTTTGAATGTTATTCTAATCTTTTTTATGAAGGCTTATTTTACCATTTGGAACCCTATACAAATTGTTCTGTTCAATCCCTTCTACTCGAATCGATACAAAATAGGCATCGTATATAGATGCGGTAATGATGTGTCTCGTCAGTATGAGGAACGAAACAGCAAAAAATAGGAGGACGAAGGAAACAACCGAAACTACGGGATAAGGGAATTCGTTCATCCGATCAAGATTTAATTTATAAACTTAAACCTGGAACTTATGATAAAATTAAAGATATGGATGAGGATCAATTAGCTAAATATAGTGCAGATGATTCGAATTAATCATCTGAAAAATTGTATGAAGATGATTATCGTAAGATGATCTACAGAATGTATTATAGTATTAGTAAGGATGACCCATAATTTTTAACGTTTTCTACAAAAGTAGATCAACTAAAAACAAAAGAATTGTATGATCATAATATTCGGACCAATATAGCACGAATAGAAATGTTGATAGGAGCAGTACGGGCTAGAAATCGTTCGCCAGAAATAATTAATGAAGCCGATATTTGTCAACGATTATTTCAAGATGGTATCGTGGATATCGGCGTATACCAGAAACTTATCGAAGAACTCGATGTTTATCACAGCGATTACATATAACGATAACAAATAAGATGATCATATATCAACGACACTGTGGACATGTAATGGGCAGAGTAACAAATTCACGAATACCAGTCTATAAAACAAGTTATGGTGATGGTCTTGTAATGTTATTCAAGGGGTTTTTGCAAGGATGTTTCCCAACATAGCTCCAATTGCAAAACAACTTTCGATGAAAGCTATTAATGTTTTGGTGAAACCGCTCCTGGTGTTATGTGTAATGTTGCCGATATTGCCTTTACTGCAGTCAAGAAAAGACTAACACGATTAATACGACGAAAACCATCGCCAGTGAAAGTGGCATGTACTGAAATTATGGCCGCAAATGTCAGTAAAAAAGAAATCAAGCCGCAGATACAATTTTAGATCAGTTGATGAATCAAGGATTTGATGAAGTACAAAGAAATATTACTGCAAATTTATTAGCAGGAAGTAGTTTGATAAGGTCAGCGAGATCACGATTTAGCTCGAGAAATATATAATAAATGTTTAAACGTATATCTGATACAGTATTCGATAAGGGCTCACCGCTTCTCAAAGATGTATCCGAACGTGATTATCAATTTTATTCTTATAACGCGACACAACTAATTCAAAGTGGAAGAATTGAACTTCAAGTTCAGGATACAAGTATACATTTTTTACCCGCTGAAGCATTTATAGAAGTAGAAGAAGAACATTAACAAAATGTTGTGGCTAATACGCCATATGCAGAGATGTTACCAGTTGGTTGTGTTAACAACGGGATTACGGCGATGTTTAATAGCGCTATATATATGATTGATGGAAAAGAGATTTAATCTATTAAGAGGGATATCGAATAATAGGTTTAGCGTGATATTCTGATAATTATTCAAGAGCATTAATGATGTTTGAAAATATTTTACTGATATTGCTGATCATGTTCTGTATGTTAAATTACGGACAGCACAAAATACTGCAGCTAACCCACAACCAATTGATTTTGAACATGAAAACAGACCAGATGATGGTTTTGATATTGTGAAAGGGGTTAGTGCTACTTACAACTTCGGATTGGCAACACGAGTAAAATTGTTGCTAGGAGAACGTTTAAGATTTTCATGTGCACTTCCACTGTCTCATATGTTTGTTTTTTGCAGAAATGTTCGAAAGGTTATCTTTGGAGTTTAAGAAAAGTTAATGATAATGATGCAATCTGGCGAAGTGCTGGTGTTGCTGATGCTGGTAAAGTAGTATTATCAGATCTTTCATTGTGGGATGCCAGTAATGACCCCATCGATCACTGAAGAAGATAAATTATTGTCATGTATGGATACATGCTGTAACTCAGTACAATCATGGCTAACAATAACATATAGTATTCAAAGTAATATTAACGGTGTAATTACATGGCATATAGCATAACAATAAGATGTTCCTGCGCCAAACCACTCCATAAAGTTGTACATGAGTACACGAGTAATCGCTTTTTAAAGAGATCTTAAAGTATGATAGTAAATATTTACGGGAGATCTCTCTCGAAACACAAACCCACTAAAGAAATATAAAAAGTGTGGTAAAAAATCATGAACGACGAATTAGCCTTTTTAATAAATCTTGCAAATGTGGATCCAAATGTATTTCAGCGTAAGCAAGGGAAATTGACAACGAATAATCTTTCACTAAACGGTATTATCCATAAAATTAATGAAGTAACCGAAAACGCCATAGCCATGTTTGATAGCAACGAAAAAATTAAACGTATCATTCTCATTTCAACTGTATCGGATAATATTCGCGCGTGAGTACAAAAATCCGGTGATACAGTGACAGGCTAATTCAGCATGAACAGGAATAAAATATCGGTACTGGGAAATCCAGTTTCCGGCAAGGATGCAACAACAAAATATTATGCAACTACACCACCGTAGACAATAAAATATCAACGCTGCGGACCAAGTATGATGTTCGTGTAAACTTGTTTGCAAATCGTAAGAGAAATTGTGGAAAAATTGATGAAATCGCAGATAATTTCTTGGGTACTCCGTTGACTGTTGTCTTGAAACTTTCTGATATCAAAAGGCGAACACTGACACGATTAAACAATTCAGGCTAATATTGCAAGTGAAATTCCTACTGCCCCCGAAAGGTTTGATAAGACTAAAATACCACATGAACAAAATTTCAATACCATGTACGCAATACAGCAGGGATCTTTCACCTCAAAATAAAACTGTTCAAATTACCGGATCTGTTCGAGGTCTATAAAGATTAACTGTGATTTCACCGTTACAGTTTAATGTATCATCAAGTGCATTCACTGTGTGTTAATAATGTATGTGTAATACAAGACAATGGATCCACTGAAACATTTAGAAATACCCCTATCAGTGGCAATATAGATCACCGTCAATCAAATGGTATGCAGAATTTGTATTTAATTTAAGCTCATAATATTATGAACGCGCAGTTGTATATTTACAGTCAAGTACGTGATTTGCAAACTAAACTAAAAAATATTATAGACGAGTACACAAGAAAAAAAATATATCGCAGGCGTGTAGCAGTAGTTGATATAATTGTATATTCAGTTTCAGCTGTTGTTGCTGGAACAGGTTTATTGATATCTACAATAACACTTTTAGTGATTGCCCCAGCAGTTGTAACAGTTTGTATTTCACCGGCAACAACAATCGATGGTGTTCATAATGTAATGGGATACAAAAAAATATCTGCATTTAGCGACAAAAAGTAAACGGGATATAATCAAGTTGAATGCCTCCGCGGCTGCATATTCCAAGTTATCATCGGTGATATCATCGATTCTTAACGACGAAATAAAATCAGATAACGAGTTATCAACGGTGATCAACATCAGATTTACAAAATTACGATGATACTAATAATGTCGCAAGAACTACTGCAGAATATCGTTACAAATACAAATCCACCAAAGGCAACAATGATATCAATAAAATCTACTAACCTTGAACTTAGCGTAACTGTTACTATAGTTGGGTCAATATCCCATCAAAATCATATGGCGGTCAACAGTGAAATAATTTACTGGTATTTGCAAATACAAATAACCAGACGGAATCCCCGATTGGCATGTTCTTGTAATATCAAGAGGTTCTTATGACATCGAAGATATTAATGATGCATTTCAGCGCAGAATTAAATCTATTACAGGACGAGAATCAAAAATAGCGATAACAGTCCATAAACCAACATTGTCAGCCGTGATAGAGATAAATTCTCAGGATTATGTCGTGAATATTTATCCGTCATCAATTAGAACTGTTTTAGGATGGCCTGACGTTGTCCAAGAGACACCACCACCACCACCACCTGAACCAAAACGGTCTTATTTTACCACGGACAAACAATCATACCTCGAAATTAACCCATCATACAAAGATCATTTACTTAGAATGAAAGTGCACAGTCGGGTGGTTATCTTATCTTCGTTGATAAGGACAATGCATCTTGGAATTTTATTTTTGGATGAACTCCCAGAGGATATGCATCAGAAGCTATTCATCTAGATGTAATTATTAAATATTCTAAAATCATGAATCAGAAGCATAAGCAACTACGGCCAAATTTGGAAGAATATCTTTTTGATATAACATATTCACGCAGCGAAATCATTACAAAAAAAACTGAAATATTAAATCAGCTTATATCCGACATGGAAGATATTAACCAGCGAGTAATTCAAGTAGCAAATAATCAACCCAGCAACAAATAAAATTGCTATAAACAAAACAAACTCAATTCATATTCGATAACAAAAGCTGATCTACAGAAGTTTAATTTGCCGAGTATAACCCAGACGAGTTTTTAACAAAATCCAACGGTGATCTCATTGACGAGTTTTTTCCTAAGATACTCGTGGCATGGAGAAAACATCTATCAGCGGCAGGTATTTTCATATACAATATATCACCGGAAAAAGTAAAACTAACCTCAGTGATGTCAGTCAATCTTGTATGTGATGCATTTGATGGAAATTTAACAGACAAGCACAGAAATATCAAGTCAGGTAAAGCAGGGATATAATTTGTATACATTCACCCCTCAAGTATCTCTTGGAAGTTTGATAGTACCAAAACCCGTTAATCTGATATATCCCCGATGTTATTATTCTCTACTGACAAGAATAAATTTCAAACTTACGGACCAGGTTGGTAACTTAATTGATTTATCAGGGTAAAGTCCACAAATATATCTTTACATAAAATCTTAATAACCGTCGACAAAGTCACTGGCCTTACAATTCACAATAAAAATATCCTCCACCTGATCTGTATTCTTGATGTCGCCAGTATTGTTGTATCTATGATAGTTGGGACACATATCATTGATGATCAAGTGTGCAATTTTATCGCACAAAAACAACCCTCACCATAGAAACTCAGATAAATATTATAGCAACAGACCTTTGGTTTCAGTGGAACTTAATTCCTCTTTTTACTTTTTACGTTTCAGAACGGTTACTACTTTCACTTTCTATAATCCGTTTTAGTTGTCTTACGCGTGCATTTATATTTCTTTTTTTTTTTGCATTCGCTTGATAGTTTTAATCTAACTATTTCAACGGCGTTAATGAGAGGCACCATTCTCTTTAATTCTATATCAGCAAAGACATCTTGGTGAATTTCCTTAATCAATTTATATTCTGATGGCTGAGTATATCTATCCGCGAATTTGAGCTCTTGCAAGTATTCGAAATCACTAAGAATATTTCAGGATTTAGTTTATCAGATAATGGTATTCCTTTCAATTTTCAAATTTGTAATAGAATATTTTTTTAAATTCTATTTTCATAATTCATTATATAACAAATATATCTTTAAATTGAAATATATGGACCCATGTGAACCCCTAAATTGTTCTATGACATCTTAGCAGGTCCAAAACGTCAGTATACAAGACTGCACAATCTCCAGTCCACCTATTTTGCCTTTTAGGACATCTTAGCAGGGTCAGGATATATATATATATATATATATATATATATATATATATAGTTACAGTTAAACAACCCCATGTGAACCCCTAAGTTGCATTATGACCTCTTAGCAGATCTTTAGGCCAGGCATATAGGACGGCACAATCTCCAGCTCCAAAAGTTGCCTAATGACATCTTAGCAGGGTCCGGAGAAAGAATCATACATGCAAACCGCACAGACTGGCGATGCCGTCTCTATGTTCAATATTTCCTGCACACACTCTCCCAAAATCAACCCCGGGAGAGGGCAAATTGGCACCCACAACGTGGTGACATGGTTGGAGTTTGTGTTTCGTTTTGAATTTCCATCAATAGGATGTAACCCCTATAATCAAAACTGGCTATATGCCATATAAGTTAACTAATACTTGGAAATCAAAAGAAAAGTTTGTGTTTCGTATACATGTATTTTCATTTCCCTAATTATTAACTCTGACAAAATCTAAATGAAGCAAGAAGCCTGAGAGATGCAGAACAAAAGATAATGTTTCTATGAAAATTAAAGCAGAACATTTGTTCATTAATAAAATTAAAAATGTTAGATTTAACCATATCTAACATAAATAGATAGCTCTACAACATTACTCGATTATTTCCCTTACAAGATTATACGTATTCCAAATAAAGTTAGATTCTTTAAATAAGGCTGCTTCTAAGTAGGGATCTTTCTTCAGTAATATCGAAAATTTATTGTTTAAATCGTTTAGAGAGATAAAATTTGCTTATATTTTCTGCGACATATTTTACCGCACGTGGTTTAATATCAAAATATTTGACGGCTGTGGCCATTGATTGGAAAATTAATTCTTCGCCAGTCTCTGCGTTATGGACCTAACCGACCTCTTCGCCAATTTTTTAAAATATATTTTTCAACTTTCTTATTTTTACAGCTTTCGCTCTGTGAGACAGCTTGTAAATTTTTAAGTTAATTATCGAGAATATTGCAGTTAATATGATCGATCATAAGACCATCCTTGATTATTCAGGATTAAGTCTCGAATATAAACATTTGACAATGATACTTTTTCCCAGCAGTAAATCTGAGATAACCAGTATTACTGACTGTGCCGACTGGCCTTCTCAACCGACACCAACAACGAAATTGTCAACGATTATATAGTAAGAAAACAATTAGCTGGTTATACAGAAAGTGACAAAAAATAAATAAATAAATAAATAAACATGACTTTGACATTAATGCTAAATTTATAATTATGCTAAAACAATAACAACAAAAATGATTGTGTGAGCTATAACATAGTAATGTTGTGGTAGTATTCGGATAAACATACAAGACAATTTACCGTATATAGAAAATATATGTCGCTGTCATACACAACAAAATACAATCTTGACATGTCTAGAATGGAATCGAAGACGATGTGCTAGGTAAATGATCACAGTGGTAAATGGTATGCTCGGGAATTAAATACAATTGTTCACGTGTAAATCCATGCTGAGTAGTAGTTGAATATAATCTGTACATTGCAGGTCTACCCGTGGATGAAACTAAACTATACATTTTATGTGATGTGATACTCCAGATAGGATCAGTCGCACTTTTTTTTTACCCTTTCAAGTTTACCAGGCTCATTTAAGTACCTTACAGTAAAATTACCCAGTACTGTTTGTTTCCAAAAGTCATGTCGTTGTAGAGGTATATATTTTTTGTGATTGCGTTAATAGGTTTCGTGTTGGTTGTTCGAGTAATTTCATTATTTAATGCATTTATCACACTTTGAAATCTTGCAATCGATTCTCGAGATCTCGCATCCTGAATTATTTCCTTTGCATACTGATATCCAACAAAACGCTCAGCAAGAGTTCAATTAAATCGCTCAACAATTGGCTGATCAACGTGTATTGCAGTATGTCCTCCTCGTATTTTGACATTATGTTGTTTCTTCAGGGATGATACTACACCCTGAAATTCTTTTCCAGGATCAACCCGTAGTAGCTGTGGCCATCGTAGACCACCGTGTCGATAAATTCGTTCAAACGCAGAAGCTTCATTTGCTGCTGTCTTTGTTGATAACGGCTCTGCTAATTTGTAGAACATGAAACATAAAGCACTGTAAACACGTGTTTGTACGTTATTTAACGTCTTCGTATTTTGATAGTATCATGTGGTAAAAAATAAAATATCAGATTGATGAACTTCATTAATAACACCAAAATGTGTATATTCGATTTTTTTAAGGCGGTGGTAGATAAGTTTGCTATATTGCTTGTAGTGATAACCAATTCTCAGCAGCATCTCGGGTAACATTTGCTGCTTCAGCAAGTTTACTAATCGCTTTGCTGCCTCTCCTGTATCCTCTTGGACTATGATAAATGGATTCCATAATATTAAGGACCAGCCGCAAATAATAGTTCACCTTTCATTGCAGTTCTTATTATACTGTTAGCCAGTGACTCCTTGAAAGATTTTTTAAAATTGAATTTAACGCGTGACTTAATTTGACATCTGAGAGATATTTATGCTGCAGATTGTTATTTTTATAATACACATCATTAACACGGAAAGCTCGATCAATTTCATCTATCGGATATTCACCGGGTTTTGGTTGATCATGATTGTCAAGTCGGATATCAAGTCTGGTTCATTTACCAAATTAATTATACCCGGGAAGGTGTTTTTCTCCTGGGCTTTTGGGCCATGTATTCCCCAGTAATTCTGTTAATTTTGGTGCAAGATCATCTCCTCGTTTGTTTGTTTTTTAAAATTTGATTTGTTATCTGACTGTATAAGGGGGATAAATTGAATATTTTGGTACCATATTATTCACATCTACAATTAAGTACTGGTCTATTTTCTTTCAGTTTGATGGTCAATGATTCACATGTAGAAGTAGGCCCTGTCACAGAATTAGGAACAAAAATAACTCGGTTATGCCTTAGAAATATTTGAGTGTTTTTCGTTGTGCATGGCTACAACGTTATCTAGGGTGAAAAAGGTGTTTTTCCAGGTAAGCGACGGAACCAGTGTATCGTGCTGGAAATTACTTGTGGCGAGGGACATTATAATCACGATATGCTTGGGTATTTTACCTTTATTATTATTCACTGTCCTATGGATTGAAGCAAGATCAATTTATAACAGACACGCTGGTCGTTCTGGATCTTGTCGAGGAGTGTACGTTCTCCATTTGTGTTCTGAATCCATAGAGTTAACAAATATTACGAGGCTGACGAGCTTATAACGAGTTTGAAGAGTCTGACAAGTTTAGCTAGCTAACGAGTGTGACCAGTTTAATCTGACGAGTTTATGACGAGTTTAGCTAGTTAACGAGTAGTCTGTACATGTGGTGGAGCCATGACTGTGGACGTAGACTATTTTAAGTGCAAAAGATGAAAAATCATTTATAGAAAAACAACTATCTTGTTCTTGTAATTTTTCGTTTAAGTAACTTTTCGTAACTTTTCGCACTTAGTCATACCGGGACTTTCCAATTAATTTTGGACACGCGCCGTCTAGCGGTCGTTTACAATTATAAAGCTGTAGCCAGTAAGGACGCATATATCATAAGCATGATTTCCTCTAAAATGACAATAGTTTTAATAAGTTTACAATGAAAAAGAATGAACATCACTTTTTTTGTAAAGTGCATGCATTTATGTTGATCATCATATTTTTTTTTTTTTTTGGGGGGGGGGGGGTAAAAACTCCAGTCGGACTTGCTATACCTGCACTGGATATGATTACGAAATATGTTTTTGAATATAGGTCATATACAAATGTTGTAGCTATAACTGTACTGTAAACCTTAATCTAATTAGCTTTGAAATATCACTTGATGGTAAATGTAATCAGATATCCCACAATGGACTAGAACTCATACACACAAACAGCTGGTTAGTGTTATACATTCACTAGGGTTTAAGTTCGATGGCAAATATACTCTCGGGGTAGACTTTACTCCCCTTCCAAGCTGTATTCATGTCTTGTATTTAATAAATACTTCATTACGCCTTCTGCAGTTATTCTTCAATAACAAATAACATCACAAAAGCCCCTTTCCAAAGCCAACTTGTGTTATTTTCTGAAGATGCCATACATATTATTCTTAAAAGACTGTCAATATTTGACCAAAATTGTTTAGCATCCATTTGTTTTCCTACATCTAACAAGTACAGTTCATAAATGTTGCCCACATGTATGCGTTTCTATGGATACAATGTGAGGCTGTTCTTTCCTATAGGTATCACGGTACCAATTGTTTTTTCATAGACCTCAATGCTAATGTTTTGTGAAGTAAATATACTTTCTATCGCACTTCAGCACGCATGTCACAATCTGTCACAGAGAACAATCTTACTTTGTCAATTTGACAAGGACAAAACCAGGTAATAAATTACATCTAAGAGAGATAACTCTGCTGGAACTAGACAGGGCTAAGAGTTATCTAGTCAGTGTCCCACATTTAAAAAAAAATCATAAAAAATACAAATTATGATTTGAATATGAATTAACTTAATATCTCATGTTGCCAATAGGCTTAATTTTTCTAAAGCCTAAAACATAATACACCTCTTACATAATGCACCAATCACAGCTAGTGTTGTTGTTTATTTCTGAATGTAAGGTTCCTACACTTGAAGCTCCGCCTATCTGGGGGTTGTACAATTGGTACTGTTTTTAGATTATACAGCGCTGGAGTAGGCATAGTACAACGTAAAACATAGCACATATTATTTTTTGTTTTAGTGCTATGCCCAAAACATAAATATCAGCGTTCATGTATTAGATGTGAAACTGGCTTAGTAGGTCGATCTAAAACATGGAGATCGTTAAAAAGATCACTGTAACACTGTTTTTATTTATCTTTGCGTGGTTTGGAAAGGCATGTAAGTATTAAATGTTCACTATTTTAAAGTTTGGTGTGTTTTGAGATTATATTAACGATGTTTAACATTTTAACTGAAATTTGAATATACCCTCTCTTTTTCTATAGCAAGCGTTGAGTTTGGCCCTGGATCGCTCGAGTGGCCTAGTGAGTAAAACGTCCGTATCCAGGGTGGGAGTGTGCGTGCAGGGTCGTAATCCTTCCGCTCCACCCCCTGAATTTGCATGTGCTGTAACATATACTTATCCCCCGCCTATCGAATTAAGTTTGCCCCCTTCTCCCCGAAAAAGTTGAAATGACTTCCTTGTTGGCGGGTTCGAACCCCGGTAGACACACCACAGGCACTTGATTCTGAGTAAATTCATGTATACACTCAACATATAACACTCAGAATCAAGTGCCTGTGAGACACACACACACACACACACACACACACACACAAATTCTCGGCCCATTATTACCACTCGTCAGGTAGTAGCAATTTTCTGTTGTTGAATAATAGAAACAAACCTGGGTTAGAATAACTAAAATACATGGTAATATGTGAAGGTTTAATTCCGTCTTTTTGTCCATCCGCTGACTTGAATGACGTATATCAGCATCCCCTCCCCCCAATGAACTATATCAAACACTTAGTGACATGTGAAAACCAGAGAAAGCCCTAATTAAGTTTTGTTAAAAATAAATTGATATAAAATACTGCTATGCTTACAGTTTGAAAAATGCTAATATAACCAGAACATTTTGTTTAAAATGATACAAATTCTGTACACACGGAATAAAACTGTTTCCATGATTAATGAGGTGTTGGCCTGTTTTGTGTATGCTTTTGAAAAGATGTAATATTTATTAAACTAGAATACATTACTTTTGACTCGTTCCATCAGCATTTTAAATGAGTAACTAAGTCAGAGTAACGTATTAGATACTAAGCAAAGTAACTGAAGCGAAACAATAGTATGTAATGTGTTTATGTGCTTAATGGCAAAGAAATTACTGCAACATTGAAGCAGAATATTCAACCAGGAATTTCTTGACAACCTCGTTTGATCAGCAAGTTGACAAGTTGATTATCAGAAGATAAAGTAGGTGTGGGGCAGCTATTTATAAAATTATAAATATGGTATAAGATGCAGTAAGTGTTCTCTGGTAAACATTAATATCTTTTAAATAAATTTATTTATTAATATGATTCAAAAAAATAAATATTAAATAGGTTTTTCTGAGTTGAGTTTCATGAAGGTCATCGAGTTGGTCTTCATATTGACATTGAAAAATCACATTTACATAAGTATTTAGAATAGAAATCTATTAATTTTAGATACATTTTATGATTATTTCTTACCTAAATTAAAGGATGATCATTCTTTTTTAATACAAATACTGATGATTTAAATACTATTGTAAAGGTAGGAAAAGTCTTCAAGATATTTGTTGCAGAAAAAGAATATTTTTAAGATTTTGTAGGTGACGTGTTGTTTCTATTGCTCCATAGAGTTTTATTTTACTTATGGGGTATTTCCATATTAAAGGTATGTAGGTGTTGCTAATTCTGCCACATATAACTTAATATTTCACTAAGGGGATTATTCCAAGTTATTGTATGCTTTTTTTTAAATATAATTTCTCCTTGAAGACCCAGTTTTAATGTAGGAAAGGTCTTGAAGAGAGTTGCTGCATAACATGATAAAATTAATATTTGGAAGATATTTAAATTCTCAAGGGAATGTGACTTTTGTCAAGTAGTTTTATATTTCACTGCTGTTGTTGTTGCATGATGCTTGCATGCCATATTTGGGAATTTAGTCTTAGATAGACTGATTTAAATGTCTTGGAGAAAGTCGAGGATCAGTAGTGCTAATAAATTATGCATGCAGATGTACAATGAGATTTAAAAAGAAATTTGTATTGTTTTAGATTTCTTCTTTACATGGTTTTATAACAAGTGAGTATAACATCTTCATGGTGCCTACTAAAATAAAGTTTTACGGCTGAGAAATGCTTAAAAGAAATTATATACTTGATTAATGGTATTGTCATTAATATGTGGTACAAATGATAAACGGTGGTTCTTTCCGGGTGTTTTCCAGGTTCTTCCTCCACCAATAATACTGGCCACCATGTATAGCCTATCGTGTGCTGAAAAATGGCATTAAACCCTAAAAAAAACAAAAAAAACAAATGATAAACAACAACTATCATGATTTTAAGAATTTTATTTGTGTTCTTATTTACAGTTTTATAAATATTAAACAGATATCCCACTCATATTATGAACTAATTCTTTGTTGACAACTGTTCTGGATGATGACCTCAGCCACAGGATGGAACCAGGGAGATGCCTTCAACAGTTTATATCAGTACCATAAAGTTAATGAAGAAATACAAACTGCTTTAAAATATTTTATAAAACTTGAGAAGATAATCAAAGGTATCCATGTACTTCATTCAATTTTTATTCATATAATGATATACATGTTACTGTACGGATTCTTTGATCATAAAGTCAGTAGCATGAAAAAATAAAAACCAATGGCTTTGTAAAAAGTAAACAAATGATGTATTTTCCTTGAATACAGAGTGGAAATGTAAATAGAACTTACAGTATTACAAATTAAATTCCAAATGGTCCAAAAAGTTATACCACAAGTCCAAAATTATAGAGTATACCAAATCATTTCCAGGATACCACTGAATGAATTCCAGTCTTGAAAGTGCTGATGTATCAGTTACCTAGAATAGTGTTGATGTTCTAACATTCTTAATGTATTGCAATGATATAACCAAAATATCTCTACAAGAATTCAAAATAATCCTTAAAAATTGATTTAGTTTGAAAATAACATTGAGCATATAATAACTTGGAATAATCCCCTTAGTGAAATATTAAGTTATATGTGGCAGAATTAGCACACCTACATACCTTTAATATGGAATAACCCCATAAGTGAAATAAAACTCAATCTAAAACTGAACACAACTGAAGTTAAAGATCATATTAATGAAAATTTCCATCAAACTGTAAACATCATTCATTTTTTAATTTTGTAAGATCAGAGTGAAGGCTGTGTATAGAACTCAAAACCAAGCAAACATGTTTATACACAAATAATAATACTCTTAATGTATAATCTACAAACATAAATAAAAGTTAGCTATGAAATATGTTGTTTATAAAGAAAAGATATTAGGTAGGCCCAGACTCCTACTCTCACTTATGGAAAAGGGTCAGTCACACAATAAATATTAAAAATCTACATATAATCATTGACAAAAGTCAAGACACAAAACATATAAAATAGACGTAGCAGTACAGTGAGTGAACTTTCTTCCTCGTCTCACCCCTCATACAATTAAATGCTTCCAGGCCTTGTTACAGTGAAAGAGTGATTACTACCTTGATTATTCAAGGCCATGTTACAGTGATAAAGTGATTACTGACTTGATTATTCCAGGCCTTGTTATAGTGATAGAGTGATTACTGGCTTGATTATTCCAGGCCTGGTTTCAGTGATAGAGTGATTACTGACTTGATTATTCCAAGCCTTGTTACAGTGATAAAGTGATTACTGACTTGATTATTACAAGCCATGTTATTGTGACTACTGATTATTCCAAGGTTTGTTATAATGAATGAAAGTTGTAATTCATCATCGTCGGCCTCTTGACCTAGTGAGGTCGTTGAGGCCCTGTGCTGCTGAACATCTGACCAGTTCCCTACACTTGTCTCGATTATGTGCCAATGTCTGTGTCTCCACAAAACTTTTCCTAGTCCAGTCTGTGTTTTCAGACCACTTTTTTCTCTGTCTACCTCTCCTTCTGCCATCCTGGACACTGCTCTGCAGTACTGTTGTAAATAGGCTGTTGGATCTAGTGGCATAGCCATACCAATTCAGTTTCTCTTTTTGATGGTGGTGAGGAGGTCTTCATATTATTGGCCTACTTTTCACTTGATGTTGTAATTGATTCTCCTTAAGTTGCAACTGAAATTTTTTAAATTTTGGTTCCTCTTGGACAGTCAAGAAACTGGTAGGGACTCCATTTTCTGGTATAGTTATCAATCCACTCCCTTTCTGGGCAGCCTGTTAGCACAGACAAATGCATGTAATGATTGCTAAGAGTAGTAAACAAAATGGAAGGTTCTGAAAGAAAAATTTAAGGAAGGTTCTGGACAAGTGGTCCAGAAGTAAAGTGTATCACTGTGTAATTAAAGGTGCTTGAGAGAGCCCCCATTGATCTGTACTACTTTGTTGTGGGGTATCTTTACCACTTTAGAAAAATGGGAGTTTTAGACCACCTATTTTTAATCTCAGTTTTGTTGGAGCTGCTGGGGGTTCCAGGCCACTTGGGGTTGTATGAGATTTGATTGTAGACTAGGCATATGATCGGATTATTGACAGTGGCATTAGCGATGCTGTTGGAATCCACAAGTTGAATTATTCAAGATAAAATCATTTGACAAGTGATATTTTTCCTTTGGTGAAGATGACTTTTTTTACTCTTAAGAGTTTTTTGTTGTTGTTGTAATTCCTGCTCATAAAATGAACCTATATGGGTTCCCATCAAGGAATCTTTGTGTACGTGACGAGAATGTTTTTTGAAAGGTATCGATGATGAAGACTTCTTAGTTGTAGTTAGGGGTGTACCCCTTTTTTTGTCTGCTAATTCTGGTGTGTTCACCTTCTTTGAATTTGGATCTAAAAAATTAAGGCATCTCTGACCTGTTGTTTTTTTTCCGCCAAAGATGCCTTTGTGAGAGTCATTTTGATGCTTTGGAGCCAACAGGTGTGATTGTGAGTTCAATGATTTCTGGCAATATGTCTTAAGTATCTGTTGGTGTTATCGCTGGTAATGCTTTTCAACTTGTGATTTTTGTCGAGTCCTGTTAAATCGCTCTATGATGGCCACTTTGATTTGATTGTGTATGCTGTACAATTTAATATTATTTTTAAGCCAACCTGAGATGGTTTTCTTATAAAAATCACTACCATGATCTGGCCAGCTTTTTGGCTTTTGTGCACCTACAATGCTATCAAACACTTCAGCTTGACTTGATTGCATCCTGCTTTGTCATCAGGATGATCTCTGTACAGACATCATGTTGTATTGCGATGGCATCTACACTGTTGTAGTGGTCTTGACTGGGCAGTGGCTGATAATTTTTGTCCAGTTGCTGATTCAAAAGATTTTATCCTATGGCATAATATCACTATTTGATTCCGGGACATCACTCAATTGAGTGTGTGTGTGTGATTAGGATTTTTAACATATCGTTAACAATTTCTCAGTCATGCCGCTATGATGTCTGCAGTGCGGCATTTTATTGTGATGTCCAGCACTGGGGCATCATACCGCAGACATGTAGCATGATGTCCCACCCAGTCACATTATGCTGACATCAGGTCGACCAGTCCTAACACTAACCTCTTGCTCAGTTGATGCATCATGCAAACTTGCCCTATCCAATATTGAATGATTCTCTGAATGAGTTGATAGATAAAGTCTGAATAGAACTAGAGGTGATGCTTAGAGGACATAAGCATCTTAAGTTTGTGAAAGAGTACAAAGCACTGGTGGGATAACACATGAATACCACACAACAGTACCGGTACATGAAACATTTATTAAATACAAAGCATTCTTTGGAAAAATCACTAAAGATTCCAACTGCTTACACTGAAATCAAGAGCAGGTTGAGGAGAGTTTACATGGAGAAAATACTACCCAAAATTGCTTCACAAGCCATTAAAAAATGTGATAAAATCATGTGGCCCTCAATAAAGTTATCCACTGCACTGCTGCCACCCTGACAAACAGTAAAGGCATATGGAGGCACCGACAAGGGATTTATTATGGTCACCAGCTCATAGCTCAGCAGGGAGTCAATAAAGAACTCCTGCAGCATTTGGTGAAACCTACATTGGTATCAGAACACACAGGACTATCAAACTTATATTAGCTCTCAATTTTGTGTGAGCTATGGATCAAAAGACCATCAACACGTAGATGAAATCCAAAGTGTTTGACCATTTATCATAGTGACAATTTCAGTCACAATTTGATTGGGTCATTTATATTTTATTTTAATTGTTTGTTTGTCAGATTCAAATTTGATATTTTAAGTTTAAGATTCATTCAATGGGACATATTTTTTTTATAAAGTGGGATGACATGTACTCTAAGAATAAACACCAGGTGTTGACCACATTTCTGACCTGGCTTCAGAGTTGTAAACAAGCTTTTAAAATGATTGGTTGATTCCATGGACATTATGGTGCTTTGTTATAAACATCTTTCTATTTTAGTTGGGACATACAGTGTGTACAAGATTTTTTTAGCATAAATTTGTTCTAAAAGATTCTAGAAGATCATGTGACCCCTTCCTTGTTTACGTAAAAACAGGTATATAAATTATGTTTTGGAGCAAAATATTTAGTAGAAGTTGGGCTGTTAGAATATTAAGTTGTGTCATTTTGAGTTATTTTAAATTACCTTGTATTGGAAATTATTTCAATTCGTTTGGATCAAGAGGATTTATTTTGTTATTTATCTGGAAAATAATTGTGCTCATTGAATTTCATTACCATGAACTAACTTCATCACATGACATCGTCTTCCATCTTGGATGCTTTTCCAAGATTCGAACTTTTAATTATTAGGACTTTTTATTACCAGGACTTTTGCGATTTCTCTAGTGGATTATATTTTGAATTATTTTGGATTACTTTTGGAATTGATTCTTAAACCATAAGTTTATTTTTCTTTTCTGGAAAATATTTGTGCTCAATAAATTGTTTATTAAGTTTTTACAAGCTTGTTATTTTCACTCTTTCTATGTTACTGTTTATTCGAGCCTAAGCACGTAACACAATGTCAACATCACATGGTCATTTTATCCTTTGGTGCATCGAAGATTGTCAAGAGTCAGGATCTTCACTGGAATCCATTCTGCCTCATTTCAAGATTCTAAATTTATACCATTGCATGGAAAAAATGCAATGCCACTTTCCAAACAAATCAATGTGACAAAAGCCATATTTTGATACCACCAAAATCACTGGTATCAGGTTTTTATATGTGGTCAAAGATGTCCTAAACTGGAATCACTCAGCAATGGAATCGCCTTAATCAACATATTTTTACTCAATGCAAACAAAGTGGACGATAAACAGTTCATGGTCTATCCAATGCTGATGTCCAAAATCATTTTGTGTATATCAAAGACTTAGGGTGGTTATGCTGATCTCAGTATACACAACATAAGAATCGTGGCTATTTCTGTTATTGCTGCTTGCAATGCTTTTTCTCAACCACAAAATCTACACGACCGTGTGTCATTGGGAAACTTTCAAGAACTGCAAACCATTCAGATGCCACATGATGAAACACTACAGTTCGAACACCACTACATAAAATACACACATATGTTTCATATTAATTTTACTATGGAAGTGGTTATTGAAAAAGTACAAGGACCCTTGCTTGATCCAGACCATCCATTAGAATAAAAACATGTCTTGTGTGTAATTGGCTATTCTGTCAATGAAAATGTATCTTCTCCATATTGTCAGCATCCCAGCAATGATTGTGTCCAGAGGTTCTTTGAGTAACTCATGGCTGAATGGAAATGCTTCAATGACATCCGAAATAATCCAGCCACAATGATCCCACTCACTCCACAACAACTGCGAGAACACAAAACATCTCGGTGATGTCACATCTGTGAAGAGTACTTTAAGCAGCATAAAAAAAGTAAAGATATTACTGTCATGTGACCAGATGTAATCGAGGAACTGCTCATGATAACTGCAGTCTATGTTTAAAATATCCAGACTTCCTTCCAGTGATTGTGCACAACCTGGGAAGGTATGATGGACATTTCATCGTCAGAGGACTCTGTCGTCCTCATGTCAGTGAACTTCTTACTGAGATTTGAACCAATTCAAATGCATCCCCAACAATTTTGAGTACATGTCGTTCTTGATTGGATCTTTCTGATTCATCAATAGTGCACAGCTAATGCCAAATCAAACACACACACTTAAATACATAAGATTACATAGGGAGATAATTTTGTTTGCTATTTAGAAACACTTATGAAATTTTATACTATTATCATTGGCATTTCCGGCCACCTACATTTTAATATATATTCTATTGTGTCTTCACATGTGTATACTTCATCAATTAACTAGTTTATTACAATTTTCTCTGATTTGTATCAGTAATTGTAGTAATTAGGTCTGTCAGCTTCCCATAAATTATTCTGTTTCTGATTTGTATCAGTAATTGTAGTAATTAGGTCTGTCAGCTTCCCATAGATTATTCTGTTTCTGATTTGTATCAGTAATTTTAGTAATTAGGTCTGTCAGCTTCCCATAGATTATTCTGTTTCTGATTTGTATCAGTAATTTTAGTAATTAGGTCTGTCAGCTTCCCATAGATTATTCTGTTTCTGATTTGTATCAGTAATTGTAGTAATTAGGTCTGTCAGCTTCCCATAGATTATTCTGTTTCTGATTTGTATCAGTAATTGTAGCAATTGGGTCTGTCCGCTTCCCATAGATTATTCTGTTTCTGATTTGTATCAGTAATTGTAGCAATTGGATCTGTCAGTTTCCCATAGATTATTATGTTTCTGATTTGTTTAGGTGCACAAGGTGGTCATTTCTACTGATCCATATTTTTTAATTATATTAAAAATTCTTAATTTATAATTTTTATAGTTTTTTAATTTTTACCTTCTCACAATTATAACTTACGTTCCAGAAATAAACTTTTTTATTGGTAAAACACAGATAAGAAAAGAATTCTATTTTTCTTCACTATTTCCCATTATCAACCTCTTGTTTGGCTACATTGGTATTATATAGATATATCATTTCTGCTTTATATTCTTGGGTGTATTTACATTGATAAATATTTTATGCATTTCTTAGATATTTTTTTAAACATATATTTCCCTCCATGTTTCAGAATTATGATGCAATTCTTTATACATAATATATATATATATATATATATATGTATATATATCCTTAGGCTATTTTTATTGCATTAGATTATGAATTAGTATAGTGTAAAATTGTTTCAGTTTTTGATTCCACACTATCATTTTATTTACCGAATATATACAATCATTGATTTATTGTAATATTATTATGAGTTTTGTGTTTCAGCATACACTGTATCTATTATTGGTTTCCTGTGCATTATCTATACCACATGATCTGGTTAAAGATAACAAGAATGTATGATTTACTTACAATTGATATCCATTAATGTGTTATATCATCTCATATCACATTTATTCTATCTAATCTGTATTGCTGTAACGACACTTCTTTTGTTTTGTAAATAAATAAGGGAATTAAACATTAACATAATCGAGCTGACCCTTTGAGACTGGACAGGGTTTTAAGAAATAACAAACACATTCGTGAGTGACAATGAAAATATATTAAACACTAATGACATCAGAATAACAAACACAAAGGCATATACATGTACATGTAATATGAATACATGTATGAAACAAAAAGGAAATTAGATGTGACTACTATATCAAACTCATGTAGTCAAATACTTGTTACAAACTTCATGTAAACTTTATGTAGTCAAATACTTGTTACAAACTTCATGTAGTCAAATACTTGTTACAAACTTCATGTAGCCAAATACTTGTTACAAACTTCATGTTGTCAAATACTTGTTACAAACTTCATATAAACTTCATGTAGTCAAATACTTGTTACAAACTTCATGTAAACTTTATGTAGTCAAATACTTGTTGCAAACTTCATGTAAACTTCATGTTGTCAAATACTTGTTATAAACTTCATATAAACTTCATGTAGTCAAATATTTGTTACAAACTTCATGTAAACTTCATGTAGTCAAATACTTGTTACAAACTTCATATAAACTTCATGTAGTCAAATACTTGTTACAAACTTCATATAAACTTCATGTTGTCAAATACTTGTTACAAATTTCATATAAACTTCATGTAGTCAAATACTTGTTACAAACTTCATATAAACTTCATGTAGTCAAATACTTGTTACAAACTTCATATAAACTTCATGTAGTCAAATACTTGTTGCAAACTTCATGTAATCAGACACTACTGTCATTACATTCATGTAGTCAAACACTACTGTTATTGCAAAATGCATGTAGTCAGACACTAATGTTATTAAAAAATTACATGTAGTCAAACTCTACTGTTATTGCAAAATACGTGTAGTCAAACACTACTGTTATCACAAAGTCGATATCACCACTTGTATCACTGTGTTGACTCGGCCTGCTTTCCGGCACGGTCACTCTACCCTCCAGACTTGTAAGTTGGCACTGAACTGGTGGTTTAAACTCGTAATGGTGCACCAGACGTCCTAATATTCACAAGCTATTCCGGCTATTCATACCCAGCGAGCTGAATATGGAAAAGAAACAGCTTTCCCAATAGTCTGCTTTAATTGTAACTGTTTTAATTGTTACTACATTAAAATATGCAACGGTAACAAATGGGTTAACATAACCCGCCTGAAATATGACGTAGGAATGGTATGCAATTAAAATAAAAATATGTTATGCTAAGAAATTACAATATACATTACATAGTATGTTTTCAACATTAGTCATAGTAGCGGCCAGATAAAATTATCTCGCTACCAAATTGCATTGGTTATACCCTCTTAATGAATTGAATTATAAGTATGAAAAAACAACGTAACCACATAATACAGCAATGAACATGTTTTACGAAACTGAATATTAATTGTAAACAGTGTAAAGAGTTTATTAAAAAATATAGAACTCGCCAAACTCTTTGGCTCAAACTAAGTTAGAATGACACTTGCCCCGACAGGTGAATACATTTTTAGTGGCTGTGTTCTTCAAGATTTCTACCTGTTATATCTTTATAGTCATGTGCATTAATACATAACATGCACGTGCTGCACAAGCAATAGAGGCGCCACGTGATACAAGGAAAAATTTATGGCCTAACCGAGTAGATAATTTTCGCGGAGTATCGAATCCGAGTATTTGGATGTACTATCTGCCGGATCCGGGCATGAACCGAGTAGTAGGTGCGACTCCAGAGAGTACCGTTTGTTTCATTATCATATGCGAAGCTTAAACTTTTCGTGTACCATATACCGTATATATCGCCTATAAGATGGAAATTGTTACTATTAACTAAAATTATTATGTATTAAAAAACTTTTTAAAAAAAAGTTCAATATTTTTGAATTATTTTATTTGTAACCATTTGTGCACTTATTATTTGGAGAGGTGAATACTTCCGAATAGTATCGAAAAACCGGATATTCAGCCAAAACGAATGTCCAAGGCGATTTCCGGTTAGGCCCTAGAAAATTATATTTATAAAAATATTATGGCGCGTGAAACAAGACACCTTTTGATAATAATAAAAAGTATGGTGGTCTAAATGGGCCATATCGGGCATTTCGTAACAAACCACAACAAGGGTGATAATGCATTTATTATTATGACCCAATGCACTGAATGTTGATAGATTCATTTTGTATTATTCCAGCTGACTGCAATTAAACATTTGATTGATTGAAATCTAAACAGTTCCATCAACAAACTATCAAATCTCAAATTGTAATGTTTGGAACTGACATAAAGTTTTGTGGTAATAAAATAATTTATGAAGATTTTTCAAAATTCATTAAATACAACTGCAATGTTTAATGCATGATAATGTCTCACTCTTTTCTCATGATCGGTCATTCTCAGACAAAGTACTTCAACAAATACTGCAGAATCCATTTCATGACCATGCATATTTCTTCAGAGATGTGTATCTACAACACTCATGATAGGGAAGAAAAACTGGCTATTATTGATTAATTTAACTGCAGACGTGTTTTTAATTTTTTTTACTTTTGTAAGTTAACATTTTGATAGGCGAGCATAATTATCTTAAAAAATTTGCTCATGATGGAAGGGATTGATAAGACTGGAGAGTCTTCTTTATCTCTATATTAGGAATTTGTACTTTTTCACTACAGATTTTTCTTTTGTAAAAGAACTGTCTTTTTTTTTTAGATGCACAGTCTTTAACATTGGGGATGAATGCTACCATAGCTTTGAAAAGTTCAAGTTTGGAGTTAGCATGTAGATTTTCACAGTTATTTGTTAGTAATGGGATTTCCATAACAAAAGATGGTCAACAAGTTACCATATGTCTTGCACCAACATATAGATGCGGATACTACAAATCTGGATACAATTTTGCACCCAACCAAACTGGTGTCTTCGTAATCATCAAGAATTTAAGTAGAGAAGCTAATGGAATATGGAGTTGCAGATACACCGACCCAACAATTAGTTTATATATAAACAGCTCTCTGAATATAACTGTGTACAGTAAGTATCCTATATATTAGATGTGTTGAGGCATGTATTTATTTGTCTTGATTACCTGCTATTACACAATTGCGGTGGTCAGAAAGAGCTCTCTGAATATAACTGTGTACAGTAAGTATCATATATATTAGATGTGTTTAGGCATGTATTTATTTGTCTTTATTACCTGCTATTACACAATTGTGGTGGTCAGAAAGAGGAGGACCCAGCCTAATACCTATCTCGGTACCATAGATGTCTCCCCCGAAACAAATAAGATACAGATGTCTCCCCCGAAACAAATAAGATACAGATGTCTCCCCCAAAACAAATAAGATAACAAATAAGATACAGATGTCTCCCCCAAAACAAATAAGATACAGATGTCTCCCCCAAAACAAATAAGATACAGATGTCTCCCCCAAAACAAATAAGATACAGATGTCTCCCCCAAAACAAATAAGATACAGATGTCTCCCCCAAAACAAATAAGATGGTATGTTTTTGCAAATTAGATCATGCATGAAAAATAATAATTTACATTGAGAATTAAACAATAACTAAACCCTAATTAATTTTTTCAAATGTAGACATTGTTTTGTTTAACAATACATGTAGTTAGGAAAGAGCTTAAAATAAGTAACTTTCCTTGTTTCATGATTCTCTAGTGATGTTGATGTAGCTGATACTGAAAGCTGCTATTCAATAAATGCAGTTCAACCCAATTATCTGTTTTGACAACTTTGAAGAAACTTAATTATAGTTACAAATGTAGACATTGTTTTGTTCAACAAGTTGCTATCCAATAAATGCTATTCAACCCAATTATCTGTTTTGAGAACTTTGAAGAAATTTAATTATAGTTTCACATGTAGACATTGTTTTGTTCAACAAGCTGCTATCCAATAAATGCTATTCAACCCAATTATCTGTTTAGAGAACTTTGAAGAAACTTAATTATAGTTACAAATGTAGACATTGTTTTGTTCAACAAGCTGCTATCCAATAAATGCTATTCAACCCAATTATCTGTTTTGACAACTTTGAAGAAACTTAATTATAGTTTTACATGTAAGGCTGAATACCCATGAATTTGCAATGTGACCTTAATAAAAATAGTTTTCCAATGTATAAGATAATGATTAAATAATTATCATTATACTATTTTTAGAGGTTTGTATAAGATAATGATTAAATAATTATGATAATACTATTTTTAGAGGTTTGTATAAGATAATGATTAACTAATTATGATAATACTATTTTTAGAGGTTTGTATAAGATAATGATTAACTAATTATGATAATACTATTTTTAGAGGTTTGTATAAGAAAATGATTAAATAATTATGATAATACTCTTTTTAGAGGTTTGTATAAGATAATGATTAAATAATTATGATAATACTATTTTTAGAGGTTTGTATAAGATAATGATTAACTAATTATGATAATACTATTTTTAGAGGTTTGTATAAGATAATGATTAACTAATTATGATAATACTATTTTTAAAGGTTTGTATAAGATAATGATTAAATAATTATGATAATACTATTTTTAGAGGTTTGTATAAGATAATGATTAAATAATTATGATATACTATTTTTTAGAGGTTTGAAAATTACCTTTATATATTATGCTTTTTACTTATCACATTATTCACTCAGAAGAAACTTGATTAAATTTGTCTGGTGGATCTAGAGGTGGTTCGGGATTCTGGTTCTTTTTTAAATTATTGTGTATTTATTGTAGGCAATTTTGCTATTTAATGAGTAATACGTTTATTGTTGTGGCTTGATCAATAATTGTAATTTATATCTGGAAGTATGATGAAATATACAAGAAAAATTGACAATAATCAATAAGCAAATATTATTATACAGTTTTTAGAATAACTAATGAACAATGCAAATTAAACAGTCATCACACTTCTCTTCATCAAGAAAAAGAATGATTTATGCAATAAAGCTTTCATTTTACTATTAGTCAAATGTATGATAAGAAAAAATTAGATAAGATGAAATTGTATCAGTGACAAAAAATATACATGAAACAATAAAATATTTCTATATACCTGAAAGTGCATCTGCTATAAAATTATCTTTCTCCTTGACATACCTGATAACCTGTATTCCTGCAACATCAAACTCCATATTAATAATCTCTGATGTTTGATTTTTTGCCGATGAAAGTAAGGGGGTTGTGATCACTAAACACATTAACCAGAAAAGGAGCTGAATTAATATACACTTCAAACTGTTACAATGCCATTATCAAAAACAAGCATTCCTTCTTGATTGTGGAATAATGTCTCTGGTACTTATTTAATTTCTTAGAAAAATAGGCACAGGCTGTTCTACACCAATTTTTGTTACCATGTATCATAACTGCACTAACTGCAACATCACTTGCTTCAAAAGACATTTTAAATGATTTTGGTTGACTGAAATTTGGAGCAGAAAGAGCTGGTGCACTTTTAAGTCTGGCCTCCTCCTGATATTTTTAGACCAATCAAAGACTTGGTTTTCTTGCTGAACAGATTTGTCAGGAGTTTAGCAATTATGGAAAAATTGGAAGAAAATTTTCGATAGTATCCATCCATACCCCACATACATTATATCAGTTGCTTTCTACTGACATGCACAGGGTAATCAGAGATAGCCTTGATCTTAGCATCTATTGGTTTGACTTGTCCATGTCTGATGTAAGTTGCACAATAATGAAAAAAATCACTTTTAGATAAATTAATTTTCAAATTTGTATCGGTGAGTCTGAAAGAATTTCTGAATTGTCTCTAAATGATCTTTCCAGGTGTTGTAGTTGATGACATAATTGATGTAAACATTGCAATTATCTAGACCAGATACAATCATGTTCATTAATTGTTCAAAAGTACAAGGCTAACCCTTCATCCTAAACTGTATCACTTTATATAGATAAAGTCATCTGGAGACATGAATGGCAAAATTTCCTATGCCTTGTCCATATGTGGAATTTGCCATATGCATTCAATACGTCAAACTTGGTGACATATTTTGCAGTCATCGATTCTTCGCAATGGATATGAATTTGTTTTGATCACACTGTTCACTTTTCTATAGTCAGTGCACATATTATTATCTGATTTCTGTACAAGTATACATTGTGAACTCTAGTCATTTTTACTTGGTTCTCTGAAATCATTCTCCAGCAAATACTGAATTTCTTTTTTAAAATATTCCTATTTTAAAGAGTTCATTCTCTACAGATGCATTCTAAATTATAAATAGCCTAGGAAATTAGTTATTGCTCTGCATTCTAAATTATAAATAAAAATGCCAAGACATGTTTATAATTGTAACAAATGCAGTGATATTTGTAGTAAAGGGCAGTTTATGTGCATTTCATAGTATCTAGGACAGGAAATTAGTTACCGGAGATAGACAACAAGATCCTAGACATAATGTTTGTTAATGATTTTACTGATGAAGTTGGTGTGCTAAATGACATCAAACATGAGAGAGAGAATACTTCATTGCTATAATCTAGTATAAAATTTTAAAAATTAAGACAAAGTAAGAAAGACCTGGGGAGTCATGTCTAGATACATTGGCATGGTTAGAAATGCCTCCATGTTCAGAGAAAACTTGACCCCTGTTTAATTAGACATTTAAGTTGATGCCTAAATGATTACTTTCATGAAACCAGATGATTTGTACCTAGAATCAGATACTCTTAATAGTTACAACACAACTATAGATATAGATATATATATATATATATATATATATATATATATATATATATATATAAATATATATATATATATATATATATATATATATATATATATATATATATATATATATATATATATATATATATATATATATAATTGGACAGTGACTATGGCTACATAATTTGATATTCATATAAATTTGATGATTGCTACAAAAGTGCTGAATTCTAGGTGCAGTGACCATATGCAAAAGGTTCAAGAAATTCACTTGGTTTTAGCGAAAGGATTAAAATAATCTATCATTGTTCAGCTAAATGGTTCATCAAATGCAAGAATTGGTTGTAAATTAGCTTTAGGTATTTAGTGTTAGGTTTTCCTGCCATTTGATCTATAGTAGTTACAAATATCGCTCTTAACTTTAGGCCAATACAAATGATGTAAGATCCCCATATGGTAGGTTTTATTGATTCCCAAGTGATCAGCCCTATGAGTTTCATGGGCTAAACTTAGAATTTTCTTTTTCCTTTCTAAATTTGTCTCTCTTTATTGTACCTGCATTTGAATCTCTCTCTCTTTTTCCTGCAATTTAATTTGTATTTTTTATTCCATCTCTTTTTCTTCCTTTTGTAATTTCATCTTCCATTTCTTTTTCTTCTTTTTTAATTTTGCATTTTCTTTCTTCTTCTCTTTCTTCCTTTTCAGGCTCAGGCTTTTTTATATTCATTTCATTGTTCTATTTTAATTTCAATTGCATGTTAGAACCAGAGTCAAACTTACTGGGCACATTTGTTCAAAATATTCTTCTTCACCCAAAATAATTTTTGTTGTTTTTAACAAAGATAGATTTCCCTCTGGAAGATCATATTGCCTGGCAAGTTGGAGCAATTTGTCCTTTTTCAAGGACTCTAACTAACTATTCTTGGCTAGTATTTAAATTAAGAGTTCTCCATTTTAGTGAACTTAGATAATTCGGAAGTAAGATGAATTTAAATTTCAAAACAATTTAAATTTCTCTGAATTTTAAACGGTGCATAAGCCCCCATACGCCTCTCTGGTTGCAAACGTAAGTAACAGAAAAGAAGTAAAATCAACAAGTTTTATTAACACTTAGCAAACAGTTTAATTATCAAAGTCATTAACGCTAAAATGTGAGAGGAACTGACAGTATTATGATGTGAATCCAAGCTTGTTCTTATACGAGAACATGAAAGACCTACATGAAAGAAAAGTTCCTTCTAAATTTCAGTACTGGAAATGTACTGGTCCTCCATTAACCTTAATGTTCTCAAGATGGCGTTGTTCAGAATTGCTTTGAATAAATTATTACAGTTCCAAAATAATTAGGGCATAACCGACTTTTGATCCGGAAATCGGATTCCACCGGATAGTATGAACTTCCGATTAATCGGAGTCGGACAAGGCAGAACGACCGATTCGGATAATAAAAATAATGAAGTTGAATTTCTATAGCACCGTGTCTAACACTGTCATTTGATAGTGTTAATAAAGTTAAATAAGAAGTCAGAAAAGTCCAATATGGTCAACACAACCACGCTGTGAGAAAATCTATTTGAACTGGCAGGTGAAAACCAGAAATGAAGCCGGATATGGTAAAGTACTAAGTAACATGCTAGACACTGCAAAACCGGATACCAGAAACCCGGAAACAAAAGATGAAATTTATTAGGAAAAAAAATACGGATTTAGCATTTCCGATTAATTGAATCGTATCCGGAATCGGAAAAATTTCATGCCCAAAATCCGGAATCGGAAATCAGTAGAAAAATGCTAATCGGTTATGCCCTAAAAATAATATTATAGTCCAAATAATAAGTACTTTATATTTCCACTGGACTATTCAAACTAATGATTTTCCTCTCAAAGTTATATTTAAGTACAACATAAAACATGTCTGCAGACTAACAACGAAAATGTAAGAAATGAGGTTGACTCCAAAAATTTGAATGAATCTGATTGCTTGATTGTCTCCGTATATACCCTATGTGAGAGCAAACACTATTGATTTTGCAATAAATTACATGCATACCGGTAGTATAAGTCACATGGGTCACATAAATGAATTTACTCATTTTAAAGTTAAATATAGATTGTTCTTTTAAAATTTAACACAATTTTCTTTAACCAAAGTATATTCAATCCTAATTTTTATATGTGCTGCACATATACATGTGCCATCATCAATATCTTTCAAACACAAATTATCGATCTTCATGGTCTTTTACAATGGTGGCCATGTATTAAACTTTGTTCAAGAAAAGATCACATAGAGTGGTATTGTCACAATGAATTTGTATAACAATATACATAGCTTTCATTTATATATATATATTATATAGGGTAGTATGAATTTGTATAACAATATACGTAGCTTTCATTGTGACATGATGCTCAATCTGGATTGTACTGGATCCCACCTGTTCATTTTGTCCAAACATTTCTACATGCATTATATTTGCCATATGCACTTTAGGCATCTAAATAATGATTTCCAAAGGAATGTGGATGTGAATACTTGCCACTTAAAGGTATGTAGAATCAGATTTTCAAAAAATGACAGCCATTGCTGAAATAGTGTTGAATGCCTTATATGACCTGTGTGACCTTTACTTTAAGCATATTCATGTGACCTCATGCAACCAATGGGAAGCTGCAGAATTATTCTGGAAACATCAATATTCCATCAGCCACTGAGAAACTATGCCATATGCATCTCTTTAAGTCTTGTTATTATAACTATTATTAATAACATACAAAAACATCTATTTATAGATCCTATGCAATTTGTGATCTTAACAGAGCCAGGTAACATACACAGACAAAAGATACTCAATACACTTTAGAACTATGAATACAAGTTGCGAAAATTATATAAAATCATGTATCACAAGTTACAAAAAATATAGATATACATAATACTTCCAAGGTTTAGTATGTTAAATGAAACATATTATGTAATTGGGGCAGTATGAAATATGTCACTCATTTCTCAAAGCCTAGGTTACAGGTGAATGAATGGGCTAAAGTGCTTACATTAACAGATCACTGCCATCTCACTTGTTTACATGGGTTTGAGTCTCTGGCTCATCCAATATGGGTATGTAATTAAGCTTGCCAGTAGCTTCCCGTGGGTTGGTGGATTTTTACTGGTGCTTTTATGAGTTCTTCCTCCGGCAGTTATACTGGCGTAGCATTCACTTAAAAATGGCATTAAACAACGTAACATCATTAATGCCTAGATGGACACTTCTTTTGTCATTATCTAAACCACCTTGTAACCCTTGGAGTGAAGCTTCCTTGGAAACATTAAGACATTGTTCTTCCTCTCCTTAGCTTCATTGAGGAAGAGTGAAATTGCCTCTCTGAACGTTGGAAAAGGGTTGTTTATGTTTTATTGGTAATTATGATTTGGTCTCACTTCTTGGACAACCTGAGAATTTGGCCAAAAATAAGATACCATTGGTCTTATTCATATCTGTTCTCGAGATGATCAGAATGTCCTCAGGATGATCAGAATGTCCTCAGACTGATGGGATCTTTATGGTTCCAGTTTACTAAATCAAAAGATATGGTTGCAACTGTTCCTTTATCCCTCATATTTGGCAACCACTCTCTGAAAGGCAATTATTTAAACAATAAAAGGAGCTTACAAGTCTTTCACTGGAAAAGATCTTTCTTTCAATGCAATCAAAGTCAATACCTTTTGCAATCATCTGTCTTTGGAAGGCGATCTTATGGTGATCTCACTCCACTTTCTTGTCATTTTTCCTTCGGTATGTGCTGCATGATAGTAAGGATTTTAATGCTTTGTGTCCAGTTATGTCAGCCTAACAGGTTATGCCATCCTCCAGAATTCAGTACAACATATAGCTGACAACTGTAGTAAAGTCACTCGACAGCTTATCTTCTTATGCCATCAGTCTTCTACCAAGCAAATTCTGAAATGCAGTAATAGTAAGTAAATAAGGGGGTAGGTGGGGTAAACAAATTTTACTGTTGCGCAAATCCCACTTCCTACCCTTCTATTTTCCTTCAGTTCAGATACTGCTCCAGTGGCCTTGTGGTTAGAGCGTCTGCTGTGGTCGTGGGTTCGATCTTCGGCCGAGTCATACCAAAGACTTGCAAAAGTGGTATTAACAGCCGCTTCACTTGGCACTCAGCATTAAGAGGTTAGTGTTAGGACTGGTCAGTCTGGTGTCAGGATAATGTGACTGGATGGGACATCATGCTACATTTCTGCGGCATGATGCCCAGCGCTAGACATCGCTATAAACTGCCTCACAGCAGACATAGTAGTGATATGACTGAAAAATTGTTAAAGATACGTTGAAGATCCTAATCACACACACACTCCTTGAGTTCAGTTGAAGTCTGTGAAGGATGAAAAGTTTACAATTGAAACAAATAGACTATATTTAGGGAAATAATATCAGTGCCTTGATCGATTTTCAGAATGTGGAATTTGGAAATATTTTTCATTAAAAATATGTACTATACTATACACAAGCCTCACTTAATCCAGAGAAGCTCAGACTCGTTCCTTTGATCTATACACGTAAGCACCTTCATTCACATATAAAAAGGTTTGGTCTCCTATCCTATACATGTTAGTTTCAAGCAGAAGAGTGCCTATTCTTCTGATTATGGCACTAGATAGTTATGGAAAAAGATACTTATTTTCCATATTTGTTTTCTTTTTTAAGCAATTCCACCAGGACTTGTCTTCACACAGGAGCCAAATATGAATGTAGACCTCAGTGTGACATCAGCTAAACTGAAATGTACAACATCGGGTTGTACCTATCCATCTCCTTCAATACAGTGGCAGGTTTGTATGAATAATTTGCAGTATAATTATATTTACTGGTGTCGGTGTATGCATGTGTATGAGATACTTGTGATTCAAAATGTATTTCAGATTTTATTTGTAAGAGTGGTTGGAAAATAATAGACTTGGCTGTTGTTGTTACTGCTGATTATAGTCACAAGAAGAAGAATAACTTGATGTCAGATGCTGTCATAGTAATTACTGCATTTGTTTTTGAAATTCAATCTTTGGCCAAGCCTGGACGTTGCTTACAGTCTTGTCATGTATATTTCATTTGTATTATTTGTTGACTTTTCTTAATAATCGTATGTTATATATCATTGTAGGTTTAAATTGATCTTGTCCAAAATCAAGCACAGCTGCAATTTTCTCTGTGACTGTAGATTAAATACAGTCGACTCCGGTTAACTGCACACCCTCGGGCCCGTCACGAGACTGTGCAGTTAACCGGAGTGTGCAGATAACCGAAGTACGGTACAGTACTGCTTTAAATCAGTACTGCACGAATATATGTGAAGAATAAATATAAACAATGATTAGAATCCACTCTTTCAACTTTTACTTAAAAGTTAAGCTTGTTTTCCTTCCTCCGAACACAACTTCATTGATTCAACCAATGGATCAAGGAATTATAGCGAATTTCAAGAAATTCTATAGATTGCTTGTTATTTGAAAACTGCTGTCAGAAATTGATGGGTCATCTCCCGCAGAAAAAGTGTTCAGCTCCAATGTCGTCTGCATCCTGGTTTTTTTTTTTTTTTTTGCCGTGTTATCATTTAAATTGAATTCCGTTGCGCATTTTCCATCTTTCCAACCATCCATTTGTTCGTTTGAAATCATTCAAACCCGAACGGTTTAGAGCAATGTTTCCCATGCTGTACATGTACTATGATTTTTCCCACGCTATTGTTCTCTAGTGGGCGCGGATATACATGTATATACCACCTAAGGCGTCCTTTACATGTCAATCATTTACAAAGTCGCATTTACCGGCTTATTTGTCCGCTTATTTGAAGCGCTACAGCAGTGGACTGGCAATAACTGATCATGACTATACATTGTGCAGTTAACCTGAGTAAAATTGTATTGAATAATGTGCTACGGGCATAAATTTATCGTGCAATTATCCGGAGTTTGCATTTAAGCGAAGTGCAGTTATCTGAAGTGTGTTCCCATTGAAAATTATTGGGAAAAAACGGGACCGACGTGACTATGTGCAGTTATCGGGAGTGTGCAGTTAACTGATGTGCAGTTAAGTGGAGTTGACTGTATTCAGATCATTATCAATGTAGACATGTTTATTTTAGATTAAATATTCAGATCATTATCAATGTAAATTGTTTATTTTAGATTTGTCTGAGTTTGGTACATTAGAATTTCCCAATGAAACCTTGGTCTGTCTGACATTTACCACATTCTTTGGTCTATCTGACATTTACCACATTCTTTGGTCTATCTGACATTTACCACATTCTTTGGTCTATCTGACGTTTACCACATTCTTTATAATTTTAGTAACAGATTTTATATTGTTGATAACTTAAACTTTCACGAAATGAACTTTTGATCCTTGTCCTGGTTCTACTTTTGTGTCGTAGATTTTTATATATTGTTTTTTATTTGAGAAAATTTTTGTGATATCACATGTAGCAGAATCATTTTGTTGTGTCAAGTATTTCATTTTCTCTATTATTCACATGAAATACAACTGCTCCAGTGGCCTAGTGGTTAGAGCATCCACCGCAGAAGCGGGAGGTCGTGGGTTCGATTCCCCCAGCCGAGTCATACCAAAGACTTACAAAAATGGTACTAAAAGCTGCCTCGCTTGGTGCTCAGCATTATGAGATTAGTGGTCGGCCTGGTGTCAGGATAATGTGACTGGGTGGGACTTCATGTTACATGTCCACGGCATGATACCCCAGTGCTAGGCATCACTATAAACTGCCTCACTGTAGACATCGTAGCGATATGACTGAAAAATTGTTAAAGCTTCGTTAAAAATCCTAATCAAACAAGAAAAATCACTTGAAATACAAAGTGCTTATCAGTAATATTCATGGACAGAGATGTTAACTTGGAATTATAGAAGAACGTTTTTTAAAATTATATTGTGATTCATCACAAGTTTATTATCACATCACAGGCCACCACAATATATCTTAGCTACTGGATCTGACAAATTAGTCATGATGTAAGTGTATCTGACTTTTAGAATGCTGTTTTGTCTGTCTACATTGGCAAAGCAGCACAAGTAAGGCTGCATGCATGCTTAATAAAGCACTGGAATGTTTTTAAAAAGCAACATTATCAATCACTTATACTAATGAATATCATCAATCACAATTAGATAATTAGCAGGTGCACATAATCTATGCCAGCTTATCTACAAGTGTTTAGTTGTTGATAATTTTCCTTAAAATCTGAATCTTTATTTATGGTGTTAAGATCAGCTTATTGTCTGCCCTAATGCAATGTGTCAAGTATTGTTTCTACCCTCAGTTAAATTTATCACCAATAAGCCTACTGGTATAACAGAACTTTGTAATTGTAAATAATCTAGTTCAGCATGCATCACAAATTTAGCAGATAAGCTACATTTCCAGCATGAAATAAATTTTAATATGTTACCTATTTTCTCTATCCCTTTTCAGCCTCATTTATTTTTAATTCATTTCTTCTTGCTTGGCTTTTTTCACTTATTTCCATTGTTACTGCTTGTAATTTAGTGTGATCAGAGAGCACAAATCTGTACATTGAAGAAACTATGATGTTATATATATTTAATGTATTTTGTGTGCTTGACTCTTCTCCATAACTGAGGATAGAGTTTTGGTGGATACCTGGTCTTTGTCTTGTTCAGAAGTATGTTTTCCTTGGTTTGAATTCAAGACCCAGTCTGGATTTTGACTAAAAAAGTTCTAGATATGAACTTGTTTACATTTTGGGGTAATTCTCCTCTAAGATAATTTAGTTTCTTTTTAGAAAATGCTATTGTAGCAAAGGTTAAGTGGGGGATGTATATTGTTATGTATATTTGATTTAAAATGTCAAATCCAAATTTGTCATTTTGCCTTTAAAATTCATTAATTGGGAGATTATTCTAGAAAAATCTCTATGACCATACTTTATCTGTAGCAAGTTTTTGGCCTTGGCTTGTTGACCTAATTCCTGACACTGCTTCAGACAGTGTCAACAAGCTTCTAAAACTATTGGTTAATTTCAAGGACAACTTTTTATTTTTAGTTCTTGGGGGTAGGAAATAACTGATTTTCTTTCTAGATCATTCTGTTAGTACGTGACTTAGTGAAGGTAGCCTCTTTCTTTTTTGACCTTCTATGAACTTCCATAAAATCATGTGATCACTTGTTTACGTAAAAAAAAAACAGGTATATAAATTATTGTTTGGAATAGAACAATTCAGTAGATGTTGGGCTTTTATATTATAAAGTTGTGTTTTCTGTTTGAGTTATAATTTTAATTGCCTTGTACTGGAAATTGTGTCAATTCTTTGGAAAAGAGGAATTATTCTATTTATCTGGAAAAGGACGTGTTCATAATTTTTTTTTTGGATGATAAAAACAAGAACTGCATCACGTGACATTGTCAACCATTTTGGATTACATCGTCAAGATTCGAACCTGGAACTATTAGAACATTTATTTATCAGGACTCTTGCAATTCCATTAGTGGATTATTTTTGTGATTTCTATATTGAATTAATGTTGGATTTGATTATCTAAAACCATAAGTTTATTTATTTTTATGAAAATAATTGTACTTAATAAATTCATTGTTAAAGTTTTACAAGCTTGTTAGTTTTCACTCTTTCTGTGTGGCTGCTTATTCGAGCCTAAGCATGTAACAATATAAAGTCTTAGCTTTAACATTCCTCAAAGAAATAACTTCTAGAAAAAAAACAAAAAAATTAAAAATAACTTACTGCCCTCTTATTAATAAGAAAACCATTTTACTTAATCTGCATTTTTAAGCAGTTTCCTAACTTCATGTAGTATGAAGTTTGATAATGGCATTATGCAAGTTTGTGATAACATCTTCCCAAAATACCATAGGGACCACAATCTGCTGGGAAATGTGCATGGCTGTAATATCTTCCCATTTGTGATATGAAACCCCACATTGGAGTTACAACCTGTCTCAATGCCTCCATAAATCCTTAACTGCTGTATTTTCCATAGAGATTTCATGCCTTTTTGGTCATTTCCAGACTTTTTAATTGCAGCTGATTGTGTAACCGTTACATGTGGTCCATGGCCACCAGCCAGTGCACACTTTGTAACTAGTAAGTCTAGAATGTGTAACCATTTCGATCCTTGAAGAGCATCTCATTACTGGAAATGAGGAAAGAGTCCTTTCTTGTCACTTCATTTACTTTTTTATAATTGACACAAAACTTCTTAGAGCCATCTTTCTTTCGAACAAGAGCAATGGGCGATGCCCACAGACAATCGGATGGCTCAATCACATCCTGTTTCAACATTTTTTAATATGGTCTTTCACTTCTCCATGATGTGCCAGAGGTAACTGTCTAGGATGTTGGCGAATGTATTACATTCTCCATGTCAATTAAATGTTTTATTCTATCTCTTGGGCAAACACCTGGTTAAATTGTACAAGGAAATTCAGATGCTTCATTGCTTCAATGAATATTCGAGTAAGTCTGCAAGATGTTGTGGCACCATATTAGTCTGAGAATATGGAAACACTGAATTCATTATCAATTGTCACAGCCTCACACTTCGCTGCCACAGATTTCTTATTAACTAATATTTCTGATGGATTGAGCACCCAAAAAATGAGCAATAAATTCTCAATAAAGTTTTCCAGAAAACATTCTAGCCTTACTGTCAAAATTTTCAGAAACAAAGTATTAGATTTTGAGTCCATTGTGATTGGATGTCAGAAGAATGATTACAATGTATTACTGAGAAATCGTGCATAGGGTATAAGAACTTGTTCATTTTTGTTCACTTCAGTCAAGTATCAATGCAAATTTTCTTGTCTACCTTCTGTTATTATTTTTCCTGGAGTGCAATACATGTATTACTGAATTCTGTGATACTTAAATACAGAAATAAGGAAATTAATACATCCATACATTCTGATAACATAGTATTGAGAATTTAAAAAAGTAAGATTCACTGCACTGTATATATTCCAATATGTAGTAGAATGCACTCAACGAATTTGAAATAAATGTAGAGACCAAACTTGGTATTACTGCTGCCGATGGGTCTCTTTTTTGTGTAAAGGCATTACATAATGTTAGAGAAATGTAAATTTAACATCAATAATTTTTCTTGAGAGAGATTGATGAGGATGAGTCACTTTTTCGACTTTATCCATCTTAGCTGCAATGCTCTTGGATATTCAAACACTATTTCAGTATAGGCTACACTGCAATACTCCACCTATGATTCATGTCTACCAAACAATATACAATTCCCAAATCAAATAATGAATTTGTTTTTTTTATAAAGTTTCCTATACTCTAGAACTTTGCTTTGGAATAGTATTCCAGATTAGAAATGCCCACTCTATTTCCTTCTTCTAAACCAAATATATAGTGGCTTCAGAGTTACAGCAAAAATAAATAAATTCCAATGTATGGGAGCCTCATGGTTGATTATTAGTTCTTAGCTAATTGCTTTTTAAAAAAAGTCATCATACTTATTATTATTATTATTATTATTATTATTATTATTATTATTATAATGCAGTATACATAATACATAAATCTGCTAATTGTTTTTGTTGTCTCAATAGCCAAGCACTCCAACAATCACATACAGGAAACTGTACTGAAGGAATTATTTCTTTTAGATCTGTATTATGGTTAGGTTATTGACACATCTTTTCCATATAAATGATTCTTTTTTTTCCATCTTCCAAAATATTATTTTTATGATTGTTCCTTACAAGAAAGAACGAATAATAGGATAGGAAATGAAATTTTGCTTGTCGGTAACTAGTATATCCACAGTTAAGCAGTCTCTTATATGGTGTTAATTTTCTATGATGTTATCACTTTCCATTCATTATAAAAGAATCATGTAGTCAACGTTGAAGGAATGCTTTTTTGTCCCATTTAGAACCTCAGTCTTTGAGGACCACAACGAGGTCACCTTGTGCTTTGTTTTTTTTTTGTGCTAGGCACTAATACATGCATACACTTTTTTATGGTATGTTCCTATTCTGTGAGGTCAATTATAAGCCCTGCTCACTACTGAAAACATACTTTTCTCCATATTTAATTTAGAACTCTGTTTGTTGTGCCTCATGTTTGTGTTGACATTGGTAATGTATTAGCACTGTTGCTTCAATTAACAAATATACAAGAGGAATATATATCTTGTTTCTTTCTGCAATCAAATATTGCAGGTAATTTCCATTCCTTATTTATTTTGTGCATAGCTGAATTTCACAGAACAGGCATGTTGTTACTACATACCCTTTGGTGTACCCACAATGACCCTTCTACAATCAGGTGAGTATCACAGTGACACTCCTTATTTTTTATTTGCAGTGACAACAAAACAATGCTAGGAAAACAGTCTGTAGGGCTGTGTTGCCACAAAAAGGCATTATGGGTTACAAACACAGACTGCATCATGTAGGGCCTTCCACCTCAGGGGCCTTAGTTAATTTTGTCCTGATGGATTACAAGACTTTGCCTTTGTAAACAAAGTCATGCGGTGTCTAGTGTCATTGCCTTCACTTCCTCTCCAGGTGGCTTCATCTCGAAGGGCTAAATGTGTTCATCATCTAGGGTAGACATACAATCTCATCCTCACTCTGTACCTCATGCTGAGCCAGAGACTTTGGTGCAGGGTGCTCCTATACCCCCTCCATAATGGGACATTTTGATGCCTAGCCCCTCTCCAACTTGGAGCATCATTGACCCTGATGATGAGGATATGCTCTCTATCCTCATTGACTGCAATGAATTTGAGACAGAAACTGCGACAGTAATGCCTTCTCTCAGGCCCACCCTTCATCTTAGATGGATGAGGAAGAAGAGGTCTTGTTTTTTGATTAAATAGTGAATGAAGTTTACTGTCTAATATCCCAGGACATGTACCCCAAACCATCAGGTATACAGTTTAATAAGATACTTTACATTTTGGAAAAGATCTCATGGGTACCAATGTCGCAGAATTGAAACCTAGTGATTTTGGATTAAATGAATAACTCAAACACAATGTGTGAAAGATGAAAATGTTTAAACTTAATTAGAAAAATGTATGATGTAAAAATACAATGATTCTCACACACTCTCTACATACAATTGATCCGATCACTCTATACTAACATTCACACATTGAAAATAAACCAATAATATTATATCTATCTGATATACAGATTCAAGAAACCTCAGTTTCAAATAATAGTATGCACTGTAAGATATAAACATAATTTCACGTATAGACTAGGTTTGACATTCAATCAATCTCAAGGTATTCAAGTACATTTCTGATGTTCTGCGTTGTGAGATTCACAAACTCCTGGAACAAAACTAAGATTCAAAATAATCTCATGTAAATAAAAATGTACCAAATTGAAACATCAATTGGACCAAACATATGCTTCTTGACCCTTGTATAGTCGCATGATTCATACACTGATAAACTGCAGTTTCACCATGTCCTTGGGTTGGCCCACATTTGTATTGGCCACTCGCACCCTTCACGGATCCACCACATGTACAGTCAGTCATGTGTATACACACGTACAGACAGCATACAGCACCCTTGTATTAGCTACGTCTAGTCTTGGCTCCACCACATGTACAGACATACGTACATACATATAGACAGCTGAAGATAACTCTACATGTCAGCTAAACTTGTCAGCAGCTAAACTTGTCAGCTAATCTCGTCACACTTGTTACTCTCGTTAGACTTTTTAGCTACAATAAAACCAAACTCAGGCAATAATATCGAGTTCTGGAAAATGCTAATACATTAAACTCCTAATAGCAACTTGTAATTCACAGTTCACAACATTTTAAATCTCTGTTGTAATAAATGAATTATTGCACGATGTGACAATGCAAACTCAATAAACTTCACATATCAAATGAAATATAAATTTAACACTCACCCCTATGGCTATAGAATATAATGGAGATATTTGCACTCCTCGGCAAGATCTAAAGCGACCAGTGTGTTGGTTATAAATTGATCATGCCTAGTTCATAGGACAGTGATTAATATTCAGGGTAAAATACCCGTGTATATCATGATTATAATGTCCCTTGTCACAAGTAATTTCTGGTGAGATATATTTTGGTTCCATCGCTTGTTTGGAAAAACACCTGTTCACCCTAGTTAATACTGTACACATGCACAACGAAAAATAGTCGAATATTTCTAAGACATAACAAAAGTTTTTTTTTTCATCTTCTAATTCTGTGACAACCAACTAAATTCGACCTGTTCTCCCCCATTCATCGACGATTGAGGAAATATCATGGAAATTTCCACAAAGCCAACATATCGCTTGACAATGTTCCTCCCTCAATGCTGAAACCACTCATTTCTTCTTCTATCTACTGGGTACTGTTACATATTTAAGATCTAAAACACAGTAACACAGAAAGAGTGACAACAACAAGCTTTGTAAAATCTAAGAAATAATTTATTTCTCTGACAAATACCAATCATTTTATTTTAAGAATAAAAATAAAAGAGTTGTTAATTTCTTAACCAAACATTTTAAAATAAAACAAGAAATTGTTTTTGTACCTGCTACTAATTTTGAATCAAGGTCAGGATCTAGGTCAACATGATCTGTTTATGAAAAAATCCAGGTCAACTGATTTTCTGGAAAAAGATCTCCAGTTAATATATTTACATTACAATAGCATGTGAAATTTGGAGCTGTAAGAACTGACATGCTTTTTTTGTATGGCTTTTAACTTATCAAAAGCCTCCTGACATTTTTCAGAGCAAAGGAAAATCTATCCAGAACATACTGAGCCACCCTTACACCACTCAGTACCATGTCCCTGTTTTCCCTCAGGGGAAGACCTCTTGTGGATCAGTTGGCGTCCAAGCTCGACAACAAACATCCCTTTTATGTGTCTCCTGTCCATGGGCCAGAGAGCATGGGCAGTCGATGCATTTAGCTTCCAGTGGGATTGCCTATTTGCATATACCTTCCTACACTTTTCACAAAGTTCTCAAAAGAGTCAAATCTTCCGCTGATTAAATCTGCTTGTGGTCCCAGTGATTATGGTTACATGACTTCCTATACGTCTCCATCAACTTACCCAGTTCTCTACCACACAGGAGGGATCTCCTGTTACAACACTTGGTATCCCTTCTCCACAGCATCATAGACATTCTCCACCTTCATGCATTTCTTGCCTCAAATGATTTCTCCGCCAGAGCAAGTTTTTGGGGATGAGTTGCTAGTTGCATCACTCAAGTCATGAGAGCGTCTCCATCTATGATGCCAGTTAGAGAATCTTCTGTGATTAGTGCATTAGGAAACATGTTGGTTGTATCCATCTCTTTGTAAGTTCCATTGCTGATTTTCTTTGTTTCATTTCCAACACACTTAAATCCTCTCAGTTCAGACTTGCACCTTGCTAATTATGCAAATTATTTTGATCTCAGAGACCTGTGTCATCTCTCATATGCCCAGATGGAATCTTGTGTGTTTTCTGGTCTTTAACTTAAGCCCCTTGTGAACCACTGAGTTCCTTTCTAGATTTCACACTTAAAATGGTGTTCCAATCACTCTTGCCTCACCAAGAAAGTTGGAACACCATTTTTATCAGTCTCTTTGGGAACTATGCATTTTTATTTTAAAAAATCCAATAAAGAACCTTTCTTTTGACGTTACTTATATTTTGCTGTATACAGGAAGCAGAAATTGTAGAAGTCCATAAACTTTGTTCTCTTAAACTTCACAGATAACACAAATTTGTCTGCATCATGCTGCATTATTTGAACAAAACATTTCTTAATTGAAGTGACGTACATGTCTTGTATAAGTGAAATGATGCATGATACTGTTTGTACCTTGTACTTACTGACTGATATTTCACTTCATTACATATTATAAGTAACTTAGAAGTGATTTTCATGCATATTTGATTGGTAGGTCAATAGTTTTTTTTGTAAGGGTTATGACATTCATTTAAATTCTGATATTACAGATAGATGGAACAAATTACTATTTAAAATGTACATAATTTCCTTTTTAGGAATGTTTGACAATTGAACATTGTTGCCTGTATTATTATATGATCTTATATATTTAAAATACTTTTATTTTATATTTTAATTCACCTGTATTTACTATGCAGTTTGAATTTTTTAAAATATATTTTAGTGTCTTATGTTATTCCAGGGTCAGTCAGCATTATCTTCATATGAATCCAAAACACTTCCAACAGGAACAGGAGACTCCTGTGAACAACCAGAACAATTCTACACAAGCACCCTAGATCTCTTACAGAACACCACATCGAGTGATAATAGTGATAAAATATTCATTTTCTCTTGTAGAATTGAGTATCCAGATTCCACCTTGAGCCTCATTGCATCTGGGTCACATACTATCAGATTTGCTGGTAAACTGTTTAAAGTGTAACAAAATTTAAAAAGCTGCATGGTTCTTATTAAAAATGAATGCCAGTTGTAAGATGGTAGCTAAGAAAAGGCCAAATATAAATACCCTGTGAGTACAGGTTTATTCAAGGTCTGTCTTTGCATTTAAGTGCTAGTCAAAGTATTTTTGTAATCCAACCTTACTGATATCCGTCTCCATACTTGCTTCCATACCTAGAACAACCACTGAGGTCAGTTGCCACATAAATATGATATATTTTCCAGCTTTGACTGCTTATTTGACATTTTGTAAGAAGAAATACTTGAAAATACAAAATGAAAGTTTCAACATTATTCTTTGACCCTCTTGCCAGGATCATGGGCATGATTCAATGCCGACACCCTTCTTAGAAATCAGTTTAACATAACTACAAAGCTTGGTGAAATTCCACCCATTGGTATAGAAGGAAATTATGATTAAGGAATCAAGGGAAGAAGGAATTGTGGGAGATTCTTCTGCATTAACTAAGATAGTTTGGTTAGTGTGTTTGTGTATAAATGGAAGAATTGATGCATTAATTGAATTGCCTGCATTTGATGAAACCAAGATCTAAATAAGCTAATCTGTTATATTTAGTTGTACTTTGTCTTCATTTGTCTTCATTTGCAATTGCCTTTATATAATGGTATACTTCTGAAATCAGATTTTCAACTTTACGCTGTATTAGATTCCAATATGTAACAAACTCTATAAACAGTTGAAACTGAATATGGTTAATGTAAACTAAATCATTGAATGGTCTCTTCATTGGGACATACTAACTTTATAACTTAATAGGTGAAGCCTATTATAATATAATGGTACACTTCTGAAATCAGTGTGAAAAGTAATAGCTATTTTTTATTCTTTTCCTCTTAATTCATTTATTTGTTTGATTTGATAACTACCCTTTGGTATTTCAACAACCATCCAATCAGCGTTCCATGTTTTTATAATTTTCAGTTGTAAATACCAGGGAATTATTTGATTGTAGAACCCTGTATGATTTTGATCTGATGTTTGACCAACTGTTATATATTTATAATTGTGCCAGTGTGATTTCTTTTACTGGAAGTGCAGTGGGAAAGTTGACATTAAATTCAGGATTAGTGGGGCTTATTGATATCATTCTTTTTGGTGGAGTTGTATTAACTACGATCAGTTGCAGGCATTCTTATGACATTTTTATTTTCAAAATCAGATGTTGACATTATTATTATTATTATTTTTTAAATCAGATGTTGACATTATTATTATTATTATTATTTCCTAAGTCAGATGTCTTTGCTTCATTGTAAATCTTGATCATAATTGTGAACTCACTTTTGGATATTATTCTGTCATTAAATCCTGATCATATCATACTCGTCTTGATATCAGAAAGTTTTATGACAATGGTCAACAGAGTACCAAAGAAATTATCTGCAATATTGTCAATTGTTCTAAAGTTTCTACAAAGATTTCCAAATGCGCTTACATGAACACCATACTCGGCTCGCAACATTGATAATTTATTGTCAACAGTGCTGTAAAGTCTACATAATTTTTTGTTGGCACATCCTTGTTGGATACTGGATCTCTAAGTACGGCTGTCTTATTTCCATTCAAGTTGAGTTAGCCTGTCGTATCACCAGATTTTTGTACTCACGCATGCCCATACTCGTATTGATATCACAAAGTTTCATGACAACATTAAACGGTGTACTAAAGAAAGTATCTGCGATTTCATGATTTTTTTAAAAATTTCTACGAAGATTGCACATGCGCTTTTATGAACGTCATACTTATCCAGCAACATTAACATTTACATAATTTTGTGCTGCTACGTCCTTTCGGGTACTAGGTCTCCAGGTACGGTTATTTTATTTCTGTTTATTTTGAGGTTACCTGTCATTGTATCACCGGATTTTTGCACTCACGCGTGAATATTATCCGATATTGTTGATATAAGGACACAAAGTTAAATTTTTCTTTTTTTTTCAAACAGTTTTACTATTTTTTTTTTTTACTCCATTAATTCTAACAATAATATCCAGTAATGAAAGATTACTCGTTTTTAATGTCCTTGCTTATCATGAAATATAACCATTTTGTTTGGGTCAAAAGTTGCAAGATTTAGTAATTTGGATATTTCAACGTTAATGATTTTTCTTGCCCCTATTAAGATATTCTGTCGGTGGGTTTTTGTTTTCGAGAAAGATCTCCAGTAAAAATATATCATTATAATCTAGGATCTATTTTAAACAAAGCGATGACTCGTGTTCTCATGTACAACTTTATGGGGTGGCTTGGTTTGGCTGAGTAAAATATCTCAGTTTTTATTCCTGGTTTAAATGTATCCTCGACAATATTTTTAATGTTCATCAGCATGTGTTTTGTCGGCAGACTCCATAGCTTCCTTAATTTGTTTTGGTAATGCTCCGATAAACTGCTGTGATGCTGTTGTAGCTTCAGCAATCTTTTTGGTTGATTCAACAATTGGTTTAAATATTGTTCTGCACCTTCTGCAGATTCAACATGAGATTCCTTATGTTCTTGCAATTTTCATCTGACAGAATCACAAACACAAAGATTTTTTTTAAAAATTACTTCAAGTCACTCTTGTGCTAATCTAGTAGTGTAAGATTCCTTAGCTTAAGTGGTATTATTGATATGATAATATTTAATTTACAGTAGCAGAGAATGTGTGACCTCAGCAGAGACGTTAAATTCTAACTACTTTGTAAATTAATTCTTGTTATCTTTGACTTACTGTTAATTTTTATTTGCATTGCTTGCAATTACTAGTAGTTATAATTACTCACAAACTATTATACTTAGTTTTTTACTCGTTTTGGGTAAAAGTAATACTGTTTAAAGTAATTAATAGTAACATGTATTAGTTGAGGGTATCCTGCTTGCCTGTATTAGCCATCACAATTTTATAAATATTATTAGTATTAATAGTAACATGTATTAGTTGAGGGTATCCTGCTTGCCTGTATTAGCCATCACAATTTTATAAATATTATTAGTATTAATAGTAACATGTATTAGTTGAGGGTATCCTGCTTGCCTGTATTAGCCATCACAATTTTATAAATATTATTAGTGTAATTTATAATACATCAGTGTTACTTGTATGTAGCTTTAACGTTTGAAAATTTGACTAAAACCAATTGTCAAATTATTATTTGGTACAGTCTCATTGCTGCAATAATATTTCATTAGTCATTTTTCTAAATATAAACTTTATTGCCTCAAAAATGTCAGAGTTTATCATCTTTTGTCAATATGTTACTTTTGTCTGTTATTTATGCAACAATATGTTATTTCCCTCTGATTTGAAAATGAATCTTTTTGCATATGTTAATGTGCTTTACCTCCTGTAAATTTTAGGAACTTTTAAATATATTTTTTATTTAACAATTTCAGTTCGAGTTACAGAGGCATTTTTACAGTATAACAACCAGAACATCACATCTACCCTGATTGTCACCTCTGGAGAACCAGTTACCTTGACTTGTATAACAGGAACCAGTCGACCAGCTCCAGATATAGGCTGGTATATAGGATCTAGGCCAATGGGCAGTGGAACCAATCTGATCTTTACTCCCAGTGACACAGACCATAATGCAGTGATCTTCTGTCAGGCATACAACATTAACCCAAATCTTAAAGTTGACTCAAATAAACTCAGTTTGTTTGTTAGAGGTAAACCAGAAGAGCATTTGGAATGGTCTGTTATGTGACATCTAGCTTTCAATATCTGTCGTTTAGTGTAAGTTTGTTATCACTGTCACCGAAAGTACTTGGAGAATTACCAAAAAACTCTTCACATCCATGTGTCCCATGATCTGGTTGGTCCTGAATGAAAATCGTGAGAATCTTTTTTTTTTTGAAACTCCTTTTGAGTGGATGATACTATCAGCATGGATTTTTCTATTGTCTAGTTAGTGTTAAATAATGCTGATCTGATGTCCAGTATGGCCACCATTTTTAAAATTGTATTATTGTTACTTCTCCTGATTGGAAAGTAGTATTGGCATATGGATTGTGATGTCTAGATGGTCACACATGAAAGTGCAATTGCCAGATTTCGAGCAGGGCCCAGGTGGAGCAACTGGTATAAAAACTTGTATGTGACCCACACCACAGTTATGTTGCCATCCACTGAAATCAAGGATAGTAAAAATTATGAGACCCCTACCCCCCTCTGCTGCTAGTGGAACAATATAGCATTATAAACATTGGAACCAGTAAAGTCTATCCTTGGAAATAATTTGAGAATAATCAAATAACCAACTGCACTGAATGTATTAAAGAAAGGAAAAGAACACAAAGTAAAAATGTTAGATACATTTGTAAAAGCAGGTTTAAAGATGCTATATGCTACTTCACAATATTTACAAGAGTAACAACTGACTTGAGTCTACAGTTTTGTCTCATTGTAGCTTCTATAGACCTCATCCTTAAGATTCAGTAAGGCCTTGTTGTGAATGTTTGGTGTACCATAGTCTAAATTTCAATAACGGCATTGTTAATCATAAAATATGTTGTACAGTTGCATCAGTTCCTGTAATGTTTTCACTTTAGTTTTTATCCTTATGTTGTGTTTGTTTGTGCACTAAGACTTCAATTTCATTCCCATATTGATAATTTGTCCCTGCTTGTAGATATTTGTCAAAATATGTTATCATCTGTATAAATATATATATATATATATATATATATATATACATATATATATATATATATATATATATATATATATATATATATATATATATATATATATATATATATATATATATATATATATATATATATATATATATATGTGTGTGTTTGTGAATAAGTTAGTCAGTTGTAAGTACCCATAACAGCACGTTACAGCTTGCATGTATATATGCCATGACTTGAAATAAAATTTACTTATTTTACTGTAAACAAGACTAAATTATAGCTGTTTTAAATGCATCTTTACATCTGCTTGAAGGTGTAAAATATTTGTAACCTTGTACCTTCATGAATTCATACCAGTTGTTTACCATTGAATTATTTCAGTCAGAGTTACAGAGGCATTTTTACAGTATAACAACCAGAACATCACATCCACCCTGAATGTCACCTCTGGAGAACCAGTTAGCTTGACTTGTATGACAGGAACCAGTCGACCTGCTCCTAATATAGTCTGGTATATAGGATTTCAGTCGAAAGTCGGTGAAACCAGTCTGATCTTCACTCCCAGTAACACAGACCACAACGCAGTGGTCTTCTGTCAGGCATACAACATTGAACCAAATCGTAAAGTTGACTCCAACAGACTCAGTTTGTTTGTTAGAGGTAAATATAGTTGAATTTGTTTTGAGCATGGTCAGCACTTGTATCAGTTATTTGACAGCAAATTGTGTCAGTTGGGTTAGCAATGCTGTAGAGTTACATTAAAGCTTTTTATAGTCAGCATATGGATGTAGGTGAGACACATTTGTTTGATAGTTTGCTGGAGTGGGAATTATTCAGCACTTATAGTTTGTTCAGTAAAAATGACTATACATTAAAATATACACTTGAGATCTTGAACTTACAACAGTGATCCCACAGAGTGGGAATAGATTAGGCTCTATACAATGTCCTCATTATTATTATTATTATTATTATTATTATTATTTAGATTTTTCATGAACAGAACATGTGTAGTGAAACTGCCCTCCATTAGTAACCCTTGGTTTCTGAACAATTCAAATTTGCACAAAGAAAAGTAAAATAATAATAATAATAATAATAAAAATAATGAGGACTTTGTATAGCACCTAATCTTATGAAGCTCTAAGCGCTTTACACCATCAATAATGATATGACTACACTACAGAACAACAAATGACAAAAACAATGAAATTGGAAAACATAAAAACATGCTGAAAACATATAAGATACAAAACATGATTAGGTCGCTACATTTGTCCCTGCCGTCAAAACAGGTGAGTCTTAAGAGCACTCTTAAAACGGACCACTGTGTCTTTGTGTCTAATTTCAATGGGCAATTCGTTCCACATCACCGGGCCCTGATGTGCAAATGAACGTTGCCCATATGACTTTGTTTTCACCTTGGGAACAATGAGTATACGATTATCAGAAGAAGAGCGCAAGGATCTAGTTGGTATATACACATGGGTGAGGTTGGATAGGTATGTTGGACTGGAGTCTGTCATTGAAACATAGCACAGAGAACAAATTTTGTGTTTGATTCTGTATCGAATTGATAGCCAATGTAGGGTAGAGAGCAGTGGTGAGGTGTGCTCTGATCGATGTACTCTAAAGATGATCCGTGCAGCTGTGTTTTGAAGTTTCTGGAGTAAATATTGTGATGAACCAGACAGAATTGAGTTACAATAGTCCAGTCTTGAAAGTACTAATGAACACACAAGTTTTTTAGTGGCATCAACTGAAAGATATTTATGAATGGAACTGATGTGTCTCAATTCAAGATATGCATCCTTGCATATGTTCATGACATGTTGGTGCAATGTGAGAGTACTGTCTAGAGTAATGTCTAGGTTCCGTACTGACTGTGAGAATTTAATGTTGGTGCTGATATTTATTGTCTGAGGTAAAGGATGTGAATGAGAAGGTCTTTGTGTTGTGATCAGAATAGCCTCAGTTTTATCATCATTCTTCTGCAGCTTGTTACATGTCATCCATGATTTCACATCAGAAATCCATGGATGGTAGCATCAACTTCAGTTGGGTGGCTAGACCTGTATATTTTTTGCGACACTGGGTGATGATATATGACACTTGAGAGTGGCTGAGTATAAAGAATGAAGAGAACAGTTCCAAGAACAGATCCCTGTGGAACACCACAACATACGTCAACTGGGCTGGAGTGTATTCCATTTGCAGATATAATTTGTGTCCTGTTAACTAAGTAGGACTTGAACCACTGGAAGGCTATATTCTGAATGCCAAATACATGCTGGAGATGGTGAAGTAATATATCATGGTCTATTGTATCAAATGCTGCAGATAAATCCAGGAGAGTGAGGACTGTAATCTTTCCACTATCCAAAGCAGAGAGAATGTCACTAAATACTTTCAGAAGAGTAGTTTCCGTACTGTGGCAAGGGCGATATGCAGACTGTATATTGCTAAAAAAAAGACTGTTTGAATTCAAATGAGATACAAGTTGAGTTAGAACAACCTTTACTAAGATTTTTTGTATGAATGGTAGATTAGAAACTGGGCGGTAGTTCTTTAAATCGTTATGTTCCAGTGTTGGTTTCTTCAGCAGTGGCTTTATGATGGCAGTTTTGAAAAATGATGGGAATTCCCATGATGAGAGAGAGATATTAATAATATCAGTTAGTGAAGGCAATATTGGGTAAAAGCACTCAAGCAGCAGTGATGTCGGAATTGTATCAAGTTCACAAGACTTTGGTGCACTTTTCATCACGATTGTCCATACTAAATCAATAGAAACAGGTTCAAATGCTCCTAATGGTTGTCGCTGAAATTCTGAATCATAACTGTATGGTGACGAATCAGTTGAAATTGTGCTGTCAAGCGAATCTCTAATGGTTTGTACTTTGTCATCAAAGAAATTTGCAAATTGGCCTGGTAGGTCTAGTGGAGAGAATGTTGTTGGAAGTGGTGTACATTTGTTCCTTGACATTAGTTTGTTAGTTATCTCAAAGAGCTCTTTGCAGCTGGAACTCTCCGTGATCTTAGTACTGTAGTGGGATGATTTGGCTAAATAGACTATGTTTGTGACGTTCTTCTTAGCGACTTCGTAGTTTTGTTTATGAATAGTGAGTCTGGTGGAAAACCAAAGCCTCTCTGCTTTTCGGCGATGTCTTTTAGCAGTGCGAAGCTGTTCCCTAACACTGCTATATCATGGAGAACACGTTTTTATTGATACTCTGCATTTGGTGGCTGGGGCATGTTTTTCAAGCAATGAACGCAGACAGTTATCAGGTTGTTCCGCTGTTGGATGTAAGAAAGTTGTTAGGTTTTCTTGGATGTCATGCATCAATTTGGTTCTGTTTATCATACGGAGGTTTCTCTTTTAGTAGCAAATAGAGGTGGAGGGTTAGGGACTGATACGTCAAGATGGCATACAATGCAGGGGTGATCTGATGCAAGTTCGTGGGATACAAGGGTGGATTGCAGAATATTATCATCAGGTCTATAAAGAAACCAGTCTAAAATGTGACCAAGTTTATGGGTAGGTTTGTTAACTGACTGTTTAAGATTGAAAACATGAATGGAATCTAGGAGTTTTGACATGTATGGTTGACCAGGACTGTCTAAGTGAAAGTTGAAATCTCCAAGAATAATTAGGTTGCCACCTATCGAATTTCCATACTCTAGAAGATTTGGAAACTGCTCCAAAAAGAGAGATTCAGTCAGCTTGTTTTTTCTACTAGGAGGAGGACGGTAGAGACAGAAAAAATTGACTGACCTTTGTTCCAGTGTGAGCGTTGTTTGGACTAGAAATCATGTCTGATTGGTTAATATTGGTTTGATTCTTGGAAATACACCATTTGTAACCTATCAGAGACACTGTATCTAACACATATTCAGAGCTACAAAAGAAGGGATTGGCCATTGAATGCAGTCAACAAACTTCAACAATTGGCAACATCGGCCATTGAATGCAGAAACTGGATCACACGTATTGACGGGACTGTAACCAAATGAGTTAAACCATGTCTGGAAAAAGTTGATACTGTCACGTCAATACTGGGTCTGGCAAGATATCCTGATGATTATTCAAGGTCAGCTAATCCATCAATGATGTTTGCCACTTACTCTAGTGATCACCCATTACATTTACAATGTGATAAGGAATGGTGCTGGAGATGCAGTTGCATTGATGAATGAAACTTTCAACTTGCGACTTATAACATGACGATCCTAACAGGGAATTTTAATGTTTTATATCACTGTCGCACATCTTTATAATATTCTGCAGAAGTGTCAGAAACGTTTTTTTAGGTGCTAAGCACACAATTGTGCTTGTCAGAAAAGCCAACGGCAATGTTGCAATCTAGCATCCTGTGGGTGATGCTGGTAATATAATGCTGACAAAACTTTTGTTGTGGATGCCAACAATGACACAATCACTCATTGAAGAACAACATCTACTCTCATGGACAATGGTGGCAGGTCAACATTGACAGTGACCACAGAAAGTGTCCCGAGTACCATTTCTGGGTTATTTACATGGCATATTTCATAACAGCAGGGAGTTTCAGTGTCACAACATATATTTATATAATTTCAGAATAAAGTCTGAGTAGGCTCACAGGTGCGAAAGCCAGTTGTGTTTGACTTGGAGTTTCTGAAAGGCCATCAAGATCCATCTGAAGAAGTGTTTCTAAATTTTGAAAATAATCAAGTTGCACATGCATATAATTGGCTGATGTCTGTTATGGCTAGTGATCAGAATGTTGATTCAGTGAGATTTTATATCATTGGATCTGATCTATTATTTCTCACTCAAGCGACAGAGAAATCTCGCTATTTTGCTAACCTTACTTTTCTCATCTCAGTCTAGTCATCTCAGACCAATCGTCTCAGTCATGGTGTCCATGCGCTGAGAACTACTTTTAACAAAAGAAATCCTTCTTGTCTTCTGCTGTGCCATAGTTGTTCTCAAGTAAAACAACAACAACAACAAATAATATATAACCAAAACATAGTTACTTAAGGTCAATCTGTCTTAAAAAACACCAAAACAAAAACATTTTGATAGAGACAAATCCACACACGCATACTATTTTGAGGTTTTGATATTAGGTTAGTTCATTCAAACTAGCATGGTCAAGTTTATCCTATATGCAGGACTAGCTCAGTACATTTTCAGATCAGTAAATGTAGCTGAAGCAACTGAATTAGTTGTAAACACTTTGCGTGAAACATTGTATATACTGTTAGATACATTTAATGAAGCTGACCTGAAAATTTACTGTGCTACAGATAGGATAAAATTATCAATGGTGTTTGAAATGAACTATGTCAGAAAACACTGATCCATGCACATAAGACTATATACCTATACACTTCATAGCATCCCAACTCTCTAAACAACAATGGAAAACTTAGCAACAGCTAGAAATGTGTTATGTCAAACATGCTCTATTATAATTTTGTTAAGCATCTCCGTTGTGCACCAGCTGAATATACCTGCAATATTTATTGACAAATAATACACTTACCAGCCAGAAGGAATCATTTATCCCTCAACACACTAATCCATAAGCAAATTTCACTGCATCACTTGCCATATTTATAAGACAGAAATATTGTAACAGAATTGTTACCGAGTGGATGGAGGATTAAATGAACAACACAAACACAATATGTGAAAGATAATGTAAATTTATGAAATAAATTATTAATGAAAATTAATGATGTATCAACACAATAACTCATGTGTTCGACCCACAATCATACTACACAACCATTCACAATTCAAAAATAAATTAAATATTAATACAAAATAAACACAGATCCAAGGAATCTCCTGGACTAAATACAGATCCAAGGAACCTTTACAAAAGTTATATTAACGCAAGTATAAATTGCGATAACAAATACAAACATCAAACTATACTATCGCACGTATGGATTGTGACAACTAGCAAAAACATTTACATGTATTTAATCAAGTTGCTAACTGTTATCGAGATTCATGTAATCCCTTGAAATACTACTGTGATTCAAAGTAACTATGTGTAAATATAACAATGTATTCAATTGTACTACAATTGCAACACACACTTGTGTCTCGACCCTGTATAACCGTACGATTCACCAACTGTTGAATTGCCGCCCAGCTTCTCCGAATACCTAGGATTGACTCAATACTTTTATCGGTCACTTGCCCTTCACGGATCCACTACAGTTATACGTACAGACAGCATACAGCATCTACTAGAACCAGCGGTCCCAAATACCTAGATACTACTCCGGACGTTTACACCTCTAGACACCTACGACACTCGGACATTTAGACTTCTAGATTTCCAGATTTTTACACATCACGACAGATGTAGACGGACAGACAATCTGACAGACAGACAGTCAGATACCTCAATTTGATTGCACAATTAAACAGCATAATCACGGCACAATCAATCACATTCGGCTACAATTCAGAGACGTTCAGCTACAATTCAGAGACGTTCCGCTACAAATCAGAGACAAATCAGCTACAATAAAGAAACCAAACTAATAATAGTTGTCTCTAAAATAATCTAAAACTTAGATTACGCTATTGCATTTAAAGTCTAATAGTGACTAGCAATTCCAAATATTCCACGTTTTAAATCTGCATTGTAATAAAGGCATCATTATATGAAATGATAGACTGAATAAAATTCACAATAAAACGAAATATAAATTTAACACGCACCCCTTTGGCTGGAGAAAGAATGACGAGCTATCTCTCCTGTGATAAGATACTTCTGGACTCGTAATTTTTCAGAATTATTCTGCCTTATATATCCTCAAATAGGTGAGCAGAATTCATGGCAAAATTCCCATCGACCCCGTGATTTTAATGTTCCTGACTTCAAGTGATTCGTAGTCAGGCACATGCAAATCGTTACACGTCGCTTACCTTGAAAAAAACACTTATTCACCCCAGGTAACGCATGTACGATGAAACAAAAAAAAATGGTGAAATTAGTTTGTAATTCAAGAAGAAATAAATTCAATTTTCACCTAATTCTGTGACAAATATAAATTTTCAAAGAATCCGTGAACTTGAAAGTTTAGCACATTGTTATCCTCTGGGGTCCACATATTTGGAGGGTGACGAGGGTCTTTTATACGGGAGTGTGGGGTACTCAAAATTGGAAATGATGAAAGAAAACAGTTTCTTTCTAATAAATTATAACTATTTATTGTTAATTTCATATAACATCCAAATATTAAATGTGATAATACCACATTTGCGACGTTTTATGTTTATGAACAAACTTAGAGATCTAATAATGTTTTGTATCATATATATCTTCAGAATGTTTTTTATGTTTTCCAATTTCATGGTTTTTGTTTTTTGTTTTTTCTGTAGTGGAGTCATATCATTATAGATGTTGTTATGTGCTTAGAGCTTCTAAAGGTTAGGCGCTATACAGTCCTCATTATTATTATTATTATTATTTTCTTACAATTTTACAATCTAATGTTGGTATATGGTGTTGCAAGTTATCATGGTACAGGAATATTTTCAGCAATGGGAATGGGGTATGTAATTATCTGTCCGTATTGGGAATGGGGTATGTAATTTTATGTCTGTATTGGGAATGGGGTATGTAATTATCTGTCCGTATTGGGAATGGGGTATGTAATTATGTGTCCATATTGGGAATGGGGTATGTAATTATGTGTCTGTATTGGGAATGGGGTATGTAATTATCTGTCTCTATTGAGAATGAGGTATGTAATTATGTGTCTGTATTGGGAATGGGGTATGTAATTATGTGTCCGTATTGGGAATGGGATATGTAATTGTGTGTCCATATTGGGAATGGGGTATGTAATTATCTGTCCATATTGAGAATGGGGTATGTAATTATCTGTCCATATTGGGAATGGGGTATGTAATTATGTGTCTGTATTCGGAATGGGGTATGTAATTATGTGTCCATATTCGGAATGGGGTATGTAATTATCTGTCTGTATTGGAAATGGGGTATGTAAATATCTGTCCGTATTGGGAATGGGGTATGTAATTATCTGTCCGTATTGGGAATGGGGTATGTAATTATCTGTCCGTATTGGGAACGGGGTACGTAATTATATGTCCAGATTGGGAATATTGGTATGTAATTATGTATCCGGATTGGGAATGGATTATGTAATTATGTGTCCATTTTGGGAATGGGGTATGTTATTATATGTTTGTATTGGGAATGGGGTATGTAATTATATGTCTATATTGGGAATGGGATATGTAATTATGTGTTTGTATTGGGAATGGTTTATGTAATTATGTGTCTGTATTGGTAATGGGTATGTAATTATTGGTAATGGGGTATGTAATTATATGTCTGTATTGGTAATGGGGTATGTAATTATTGGTAATGGGGTATGTAATTGTATGTTTGTATTGGGAATGGTTTATGTAATTATGTGTCTGTATTGGGAATGGGGTATGTAATTATGACTGAGAATGAAAAGGAAAGATTAACTCTAGTTGCCAAAGGTTATGTCGGTCAATATTCCATGATCCAATTCAATTTCAACTCAATTTCAAAAGAGAACTTAACCATCACAGCACGACATTCCAACTCAAGTGGATTAATACATCAAGGAATAATCCAGCCAGTTCTTCTTGACAATATACCGATTAATTCATCACAGATTCATGTTGGTATATGGTGTTGCATGTTATCATGGTACAGGAATATTTTTCAGCAATGGAAATATGACAGAATGAAAAGGAAAGATTAAGTCTAGTTGCCAAATATTAATATGAATGTTTCTTTTACAGCTGCTCCAAAAATACTTGATGTCTCTCCAAGCTATAAAGGTTATGTTGGCCAATATACCATGATCCAGTTCAATTTCAACTCAATTACAAAGGAGAACCTAGCCGTCACAGCACGACATTCCAACTCAAGTGGATTAATACATCAAGGAATAATCCAGCCAGTTCTTCTTGACAATATACCAGTTAATTCATCACAGATTCCAAAGCCAGACTTCAGAGCAACTATAGCCATCAGCATAATGAGTGAAAATGATTTTGGACAGTATGTCATAGAAGTTAAAAACATTATAGGTTCTGATTCGGAAAACATCCTAATACTACGACAGAGTAAGTTGTTATATTTGTCTCATAAATATTTTATGCGTTAGCATGTTTTTGGATCAGAAATTATTGAACAGTTTTTGTTTGTTGAAATACTACTGTTAATACAGTCCTACCCGTTTATCTCGACATCCTCGGGACCGAGGAAATATTGTCGAGATAAGCGGATGTCGAGAAAAGTGTTGGGGGGGGGGGTCTGCACAAAAAAAATGCAAGTTAAATTCTTCAGTAGGGGGTAACCGGTCATCAGTATTTACACTTTGAAAAAAACAATGTAAATTTTTAGTATGTGGGGACAAAACTAGTGTGAAATACACTTGTATATTGACAAATAACATTTTGGTTACCTTTGTGTAATAAAGTCTACAATAAAATATTGCATCGGTCAAATCCTGATATGAAAAACATGAGATTCAATGTCAGCATTAGCACGTGTTTGTCTAGTTGTTAGTTGCATGCTTCAAGTACCTGTACTTAAATCAGCCTAGATATCGGTCAGTCTGTTCCCATCTTATTGAGGGTACCAAGGGGATAGGGCTATTCACAGGGAAATTTAAAACTGTCAACAGTACATGTATTCTCCACAAATACTTCTGTATCCGATGTTATGACGAACATTAAAGCGACTGCACCAACCACTTGTTGCAGCAAAGTTCTCCACACTAAGCTTTTTCAATAATGCTTAATTGAACCATGAACCGTTTAGATGCTTCCTCCATGTCTTCAAATGTATCAGTCTTGCTTCTTCCTTAGGGGAGCGCAGTTACCTTCAACTTAGTCTTTCTTTATAGACTCTGCAGCTTTCATCCTTCCTGGACGTGTTAATTTTAAATGAAAATATTTCACAGACCTCTTTGCGAGATGTTCATCCCTTAACTTCATTAACAGCCAGATATTTAATTTCCAAAGACTGTAAATTTAATTTGCGTTTTACCCTTCTGTCGGTAGCCATCGTAAATGTAAATAAAATTAAAAACGAAACTTTCACAACGAAAATCACCGATCACTTTCAAAGGTCTCGGAAACGTGTAATCCGTATTTTCACGTAATTTTTTTATATGGGATTCAGAAAATCACGTATACAGGAGTCCTCTGTACGCATCAATTTCCTGGACGGCAAATTTAAGGGCTTGCTAGTCCTGCTTCGACCACCTGTTGATTGGGAAATTGTGTTCATCAATTGATCCTTTTCGCTGTGCTGATATATTTACAATCAGAAAATTCAGTGGCTGAAAGACCAACAGATGTACATGCTGTCATTGTAAGAGTACATTTGAAGAACATGACCCACAAGCTAGGCGGCAAGATCAAAGACTTAACTAGCTGCAGAGTGGTGAGAAAACGTGCTGCTATGGGTTTGTTTGTTTTCTTCATCCGACCGCGACATTAAAGCCTGGCGGCAAGATCAACTAATTGTTGAACAAAGTATTGGTCTTAATTGGCAGCTTGTCGACATAAACGTTTTGAAAACAAAGGATTTGTTCAAGCTGGGACCAAGGACTTCTGTCGACATATACGTTTTTCTTTTATCTCGAAGTTGACATATGCATGACAATTTGATAGTAATAGTAGACCATGGGACCGGGACTTTGCTTTTTTGTCGACATAGGCGGCTTGTCAAGATAAGCGATGTCGATATAAACGGGTAGGACTGTATAATAAATGCATGTGTAATATTGGGTTAATTTAGGTGCTTCACAATTTCTCATTTAAGGACTCCAGCTTTACCCTTGTTTGTTTCAATGAAGAATGTGTGCATATCAACAATGATTAAGATTGGCATTCACATGCATGGATGTAGGTAAGGAATTATCTTAGTATGAATTTTAGTAGAATGCAAAACTATCTAAATCAAAGTTTGGTTGTGACATGGGTAAAAGAGAATGAATTGACCGTTAATTTGTTGTTCTCAGTTTTCTGATGTAAAATGAAAATATGTTGGTTTAATAATGCGGTTATCAGTGTAGACCCTGCTATTTAAAAATGATAAATTCTTTTTTGATAAATAATGTTTTACAGCTTGATGTGAGATCTTTAAATAGTTGATCTTTCACATATCTTAGAATGTTAAAAGTATGTAAAATGCATGTGTTTTATTTTAGATGGAAAAATGATGTGACTGACAGTCCAGATACATAAATAGATAAATAGTAGCATGTGTTGTATTTTAATGTAGAGAGAGTGGTTATTTATAAACAATTGATGCAACCTTTGTGCATACTGTATCATAAGCCAAGTTAATGAAAGCTGTATGGTAAAGTTTTCTGTAAATAACTCACTAAAGAATTTCTTGTTAAGTTTAATATTTATTACAGAAAATGCTTGTAACACAAACTATGTAATACTTACATCTCACATAAGGAAAAAAGAGAATAAAAAATAAATAAGTGGATTAGAAACTAAAACAAATCATTATTAGGCAGAGCTAGCAAATAAAGTGATATTGGTAGACTAATACTTAGATGTGACCTTTTCAAAATAAAGCAAAAATGTTTACTATGGGCTCTACTCTCATGTGTAGGTGTAAGGTACATGACAATATTAAAAGTGTTTACTAACATTTGGACTCTAGTCTCATGTGTAGGTGAAAGGTATATGACAATATTAAAAGTGTTTACTAACTTTTGGACTCTTCTTTCATGTGTATGTGTTTGTAACTATTGAAATAATAACAAAAATGTGGGGATAAGTTTCTTTAGGCAGTGATACAAAATAGCCTGCATCAGGATTTTGGGACAAGAAGTTTTTATTGTACATTTGAAACAGTATATATGTTTCTTCTGACTCACTAAATGTATTTAATTCTAAGAAGAGTTGCTAAGTAAAACCATACAGTATTTTATAGTTTTTAATTTATACACCATTGTATTTCAGTTACACCAGAGAAGCCATTCAGTTTCCATTCTACCAATGTACAAGAAAAACAACTGTCACTGAGGTGGCAATCCGGATACAATGGGGGATACACTCAAACTTTCATTGTTGAGATAAGTCTTGATAATATAACATGGAATAATGTATCTAAGGTCAGTGCTGGAAACAGGGATGGATGGTTTACTACAGTCATTGAGGACCTTATCCCAGGATCTGAATATTATTTGAGATTGTATGCATACAACATAAATGGAAGAGGAGACTTTGCTGAAGTTCAACTTGCCATAAGAACACTTAAAGGTTAAACTATTTTCTTAAATTTCATTTTTAAGTGCTTGATATTTAGTAGTATATTTTCGTATACTCATTTTTAGTATCTCAATGTTTTCTTCTTTTGCAGATCTTTTTATGAATGCATGAAGCCGTAAAACATTGTATATCTGAAAAGAACATATCATTTTTAAAAGCAGGGTCTTCATGTTAAGCTTACAAGTGCCATTAGAAAACAAACAGGCCCAAAAAGTACAAATTATATTAATCAACTCGCCTATTATCAAAATTACAAATGATCTAATTATTATGCTGTTATCATTTCATTATTGTATGGCTCATTTTATTTAATTTTTTACATGATATGTTAATCTTTAATATGCATTTAGTAGAGACTATGCATTCACCTTTGATAGATGGCAGTGCATCAGTTGGAATAGGTGTTGGTGGAGTAGTTGGTGTTGGTGTTGGTGGAATTGTTCTTGGATTAATTGGTGCTATCATTGCCTTTACAATCAGAAGACAATTAAATGGTATGTATAGTGATCATATTAAAGACAACATTGAAAACTATTGTCTAAACATGAAATGCCTGTAAACCTGTAAATTTCCAGTGTAATTAAAGACAATATTCAAAAACTATTGTCTAAACATGAAATGCCTGTAAACCTGTAAATTATCCAGTGTAATTAAAGACAATATTCAATACTATTGTCTAGACATGAAATGCCTATAAACCTGTAAATTTCCAGTGCAATGTCAACTTTGTTGCATGTGGTAGGAATTTCTGGATTTATTGTTCTCTCATTACATTTTACTTTGGACCTAAGTACAGTCACTTTACTATGCAGGGCCAGACAGAATAAGAAAATTCTGATTGTATCCCAAACACACATATGACATTCAGCATTTTCTTAGAGATCTTTCAGGACTTAATCAAAGGCATCACTTTTAGCATCAAGCAATAATGTATTTTCATTTAAGAGAAGAAAGTATGGTTTTTACATGGTATAAAAGACAAAGTGTGTTTATTGATTTAAAGTTTTGTAATGAGATAAAAGTCAAAGTGTGTATATTGATTTATACAGTTGTCATGGGATAAAACTCAAAGTGTGTATATTGATTTATACAGTTGTCATGGGATAAAAGGCAAAGTGTATATTGATTTAAAGTTTTGTAATGGGATAAAAGTCAAAGTGTGAATATTGATTTATACAGTTGTCATGGGATAAAAGTCAAAGTGTGTTTATTGATTTATACAGTTGTCATGGGATAAAAGGCAAAGTGTGTATATTGATTTAAAGTTTTGTAATGGGATAAAAGTCAAAGTGTGAATATTGATTTATACAGTTGTCATGGGATAAAAGTCAAATTGTGTATATTGATTTATACAGTTGTCATGGGATAAAAGTCAAATTGTAAATATTGATTTATACAGTTGTCATGGAATAAAAGTCAAAGTGTGAATATTGATTTATACAGTTGTCATGGGATAAATGTCAAAGTGTGTATATTGATTTATACAGTTGTCATGGGATAAAAATCAAATTGTGTATATTAATTTATACAGTTGTCATGGGATAAAAGTCAAAGTTTGTATAATGATTTATACAGTTGTCATGGGATAAAAGTCAAATTGTGAATATTGATTTATACAGTTGTCATGGGATAAAAGTCAAATTGTAATATTGATTTATACAGTTGTCATGGGATAAAAGTCAAATTGTGAATATTGATTTATACAGTTGTCATGGGATAAAAGTCAAAGTGTGTATATTGATTTATACAGTTGTAAGCATAACATACAAAGCTCATATCTAGCACTTGGGCATGATGCCACAGACTTGTAGCATCATGTTCCACCCAGTCAGATTATCCTGACACTGGGCTAACCAGTCTTCACACTACCCTCTTAATGTTGAGTGCCTAGAAAGGCATCTATTAGTTTTATTTTTATATGTCTTTGGTATAACATGGCTGGTGTTTGAACCTACAACCTCCCACATCAGAGGCAGATGCTCTAGACACTTAGGCCACCAGAGCAGTCTTCATAGAGTAACACATATTCCACCTAGAATGACACTTATAAACCTGCCATCAAGCCTCAATGTGGCTTCTGCTAAATTGTTTGAAGTTGTGACAGCAAAACTAAGACACCCATTATGTACCAAGGACAACACTTAGGAGCCATGATTTTGCTATATATTCTGAAGATGTGACAGCAAAATTAAGACACCCATTATGTACCAAGGACAACACTCAGGAGCCAAGATTTTGCTATATTATCTGAAGATGTGACAGCAAAACTGACACCCATTATGTACCGAGGACAAGCTTATCAAAAGCCCAGAAGATAAGCCCTAAAGTACCAACCATGTTTCATGGCCACTTATCAACAGCAGCCCTGACAATGGCCTCAATAGCAGACATAAATGGAATTTGCAACAATATGGAAAATTATATGGACTGCTCTCTTGACCATCCCCAGTTTATAGACAACTTAAACCTCCTACCATGTAGTCTAGCAAGGCAGGCTTCTATCCTTCCTCAGGATGCCTTTCACACAATCTGCCTGTATACCAAATACGAGAGGTCATCAATGTGGTTGATGTTCTCCTTCTGAGGTACCTAATCAAAGCATATGGCATTTAGTGCCTATATAATGAAATGTGACACCCTTTGAAAAACCAGCAGCTTAGAGCTTGGAGAGGTTTGTTTGTATAGAGAGGTCATCAATGTGGCACCTTGATGGTTATTATATGACCTGTAAAAACCAACAAGTGTCCATTCACTATAAACCTACCAGCTGGAAAGTCTATCACTGGTGCAGATACCTCTGAAGCTGGATGATAATGCATAGTCAGTTCACAACTACCTGATATCGAGGCCATGAGGGGCCAAGTGGTCTAAAACGCTCACCGTTACAGATCACTGCCATCACCTCTGTCTGTATGGGTTCGAGTCTCTAGTCCAGCCAATGTGGGTATGTGAGAAAGCTTGCCAGTAGTTTCTCATAGGTCGGTGGTTCATTCCAGGGATTTTCCTCCACCATCAATACTGGTTGTCATGTATCTTGTGTTGAAAAATTATTAGACCCATTATTTGACCCATTATTAGAATTTTTATTAAACCCTTTATTAGACCCAATATTAGTCCCTTTATTTGACCTATGTATAGTCCCTTTTTTTAGTCCCTTTATTAGACCCATTTAGAACCCCTTTTTTAGACTCATTATTAGACCCACTATTTGTTTTTTTTTTATTGGACCCATTATTTTACCCTTTATTACACCATTATAGACTGTTATATCATGTAATCCTAACATGACCCTGACAAGACCCAGTCATTTTACTCTAAGAATAAAAGTTGATCACCTTAATTCACTGGTTCCATCTTGACCATGACAACAGCCAATTATTTTATAATCAAATTGAAACCTTGTTTATGTGGGTTCCACTAACCCTGAATCAAGGTCAGGATCTAGGTCAACATTACTTGTTTAAAAAAGAATAATTCAGGTCAACCAATTTTCTGAGAAGAAAAAAATCTCTAGGGAATACATTTACATAACAATAGCATGTAATGAAAAACAAAAATTATTTTACACTGACAAACAATTAAATTATATATTAAATTAGATATATGTAACAATTAAATTATATATTAAATTAGATATATGTAACAATTAAATTATATATTAAATTAGATATATGTAACAATTAAATTATATATTAAATTAGATATATGTAACAATTAAATTATATATTAAATTAGATATATGTAACAATTAAATTATATATTAAATTAGATATATGTAACAATTAAATTATATATTAAATTAGATATATGTAACAATTAAATTATATATTAAATTAGATATATGTAACAATTAAATTATATGTTAAATTAGATATATGTAACAATTAAATTATATATTAAATTAGATATATGTAACAATTAAATTATATGTTAAATTAGATATATGTAACAATTAAATTATATATTAAATTAGATATATGTAACAATTAAATTATATATTAAATTAGATATATGTAACAATTAAATTTTATATTAAATTAGATATATGTAACAAAGTAAATGTACAGTTTTCAGTTCAGTGATAAACAACTTGAACAAAGTGAATCAAGTAAAGGTCATAAAGGGGGGGGGGGCTGGGAGTGAGGTGGATTTATTGACTTCTGACTGAGCTATTTTTTTTTCTTCAGGATCCAAGTGCTCTTCTTTCAGGAGGTGAGTAGCTTTGGATAACATAAAAGTATGAGTGTAATTTACATATAAATATATTACTTCCCTTTAGACCTGCTGGCGTGATACATGACTTCACATTATACTGGCTGGTCTGATGTTTAACTAAACTTTTTACCAAAAGGGCTCCTTCTACGGGCCAACAGGACTTGTTAACAGAACATTTGATCAGATGGATAAATATATATATATATATTAATTTTGCAACAATCAGGGTACAAGCCAAAAGGGACAGGTGAACATAACTTTTGATAGGTTGAATAAATTATAGTTAACAATCAGGGTACAGGACAAGAGGACTTTAATCAGATGAATATAGTGTCTGCAATAATCAAGGTTCCTTCTATAAGCCAAGAGGACAGGTTAACATAATTTATTATATATAATGTACAACAAACGTGATGTGATATATGCCTAGAGGACTGGTTAACATCACTTTTGATAAGATGGATAAATTATATATAATTAGGGTACAGGCCAAGAAGACTGGTTAAGATCACTTTTATACAGATGGGTATATCATCTATTTATCTTTTGTTCTTCAGCACGAGGAGGACAGATGATGAACTGCATTCGTATTCAAATATTGAGATGAACCCACAGACTGTAAAACCAATTTATGAGGAACTGAACAAAGGAAACACTGAACAGAGTGTGTATGATAAAATTTCACCTTTATAATACAGCATAATTACTGACACTGTCTAAGTAGAAGTAACAAATGGATTTACATAACTGTAAGCAAGAAAATGGAGGCAGCAACATCAGAGTCACTAAAATATTTCTCTAATCTATAATGACTTTCATTCCTTAAACCCAATCACATAAAAATAAAAAAGCAATTTTGAGTATTAAAATCGTTATATCATTAATCTGCAACAAACATTTTCGAATATTGTAGAGAATCAAACTTAAAAAACAGTTTTGTTATACTACATTGACATGTGCTCTCTTCTTGATAAATCAGACTGCCCAGATTGCTGGTTTTTAGAAAAGGTATCTGACTTCATTGTTTGTTGTTGATATCATGTGACTAATGGACTTCTGATGTCATCGTTTGAGATTTGTGAAGGGAATAGTAATGCAATTGGCGAGTACAGGTCAGGTTTCATTAATAACGTAGTCTCATCCTGTCAGCGGATTAAAGACAGAAGGATCATAATACATGCCTTTAATAAGAAAAAAAAAAATTCCCTATTGATTTCATTTATGAGAAAATAAATAATTTCTCTATTGATTCTATTTGTGAGAAAATAAATAATTTCCGTATTGATTTCATTTATGAGAAAATAAATAATTTCCCTATTGATTTTATGCAGGTACAAGTCAATATAACATGTTTAAATTTTCTAGGCAAATTTTTGATATGCAATTGCAATGACACCATACCTCAACCTAAACATCCGAATATGAAAAATGAGGTGAGAATATTCGGAAGAAACCCCAGATTAGAAAACTGACTGCATTTCGTTTTAAACCAAATTTGTAGTCCACATTGTTAATTCTCAGAAATGAGAAATTGTCATCCCTTGTATTATATTTTTAAAAGACAGTTAGAGCCTCTGTATCAATACAGGTTTGGGGACTGGTTGAACAAATTACAAGACAAGTTGATGTTACAGAAAATTCAGTCCTTCTTTATACAACAGTATATAATTTTGAAGGTCTTTTGTCCAAATTTAAATGAACCATTGTGAATTTTTTGTTTTGATGGATTTTTATCAAGATCATCTTGAGGAGATTTTTTTCTTTGAAAAATCTTGTTTGTGATTTTATTAGCACAGATAAATTCAGTCTTAAACTCTTCGTTACAAGACAAGATTCTAATTTTTTGCGTTTATTGTTTTGATGCTGTAATAGGAAAACTTTATTTCTACAAGATGCATATCAGATCCATATATATATATATATATATACATATTGCTATATAATTCATTAGAACTAAAGGTTTGAAAGGAGAACAAAATTGTTTATTAAGTTGTTCCTACTTAGCAGCATAATGCAGGGCAGCAAATTAAAGTTAGAATTTTTATTTTGTACATTCTAATTTATAGGAATATAATGTAATAACTTGTTTTGTGTGCTATATAATCATCTTTTTTGACTTAGATCTTTTGGAGAGTCTTGAAAGAAAACCATCTTTAGATTAGAAAATAAATTTTGTTATAATCTAACCTGTTCTTTAGTTCCATTCAATAATGGTCATATGTGAACCTTAAAACAATTAATCTCATCCTGAAGAAAATGAAAATGACCTGAAAATGTATCTTTAGAAAAGTTTGGGAACCATGTTTACAATGTGTAATCTTATGTAATTCATTACATATATGCAAATAAATGTGTTATATCTGATTGCATGCGCTATACAATGTATAAATATAATTCATTGCATATATGCAAATTAATGTGTTACATCTGATGGCATGCGCTATATACAATGTATGAATTTAATTCATTGTATATATGCAAATTAATGTGTTACATCCGATTACATGCGCTATATACAATGTATCAATTTAATTCATTGCATATATGCAAATTAATGTGTTACATCTGATTGCATGCGCTATACAATGTATAAATTTAATTCATTGCATATATGCAAATTAATGTGTTACAACTCATTGCATAACTATAGAATATTGTTTAAAACATTTTTTGGTACTTGACATTTTATGGTTTAACATTAAAAACCACCTCTGACAAAATCAAGAGGAATTGACAGCTGTCAATATAAACTCATAATATTTGCCTCAGCTAATTTTCATAGCCCTGCATTCAATTATTTTCTAATGAAAAATATGTAAAGACTTTAGAAAGTCAAAAGAAAGCAATTGTTTTAACTTTTTTTTACATCATCACTATTAAGAACAAGAAAACTTGTGGCAATAAGGACACTGATTTTGTAAATATATATCACTATTAAGAACAATAATCCTTATGGCAATAAGGACACTGATTTTGAAAATATCTATCACTATTAAGAACAAGAATTCTTATGGCAATAAGGACACTGATTTGTAAATATGTCGAACAAAAAGCACCTTGCTGTAATTAGCAGTAATCCTTCTGTCTCAAATATCATCCATACAGGTGTTCAGCAAAGGTCCAATATCTAACCCTAACCTCATTTTAATAATATACAAGTGATCTATTTCCCTTAAGAAGCTGAAGCAAACTTGTATGCAAATTTTTATTATAATTTGCTAAATACATTGTTGACAAAATAAGGCCAGTTTTGCAGTCAAAACTTAGTAGTGTTTTCTATCATCCCAACATATACTTGATAAATGTTTTATAACCTTCTTGTACATGAAAAGTGTTGTATAACATTCTTAAACTTGACAAATGTTGTACAACACTGCTATTCTTGAAAAATATATAATACTCTTATACTCGCACATAGCAATTATTATTGAAAAATATGTTGTAAACTACCAAAGTCTTGTATTGATTGACTTAAAATACAATTATCTTGAAAATATAATTACTGTACTCAATGTACCCAATCAGCTCATATTTTTTGGTTTCTTTTTGAATGAATTAACATCCAACATAATTTTGTTAATAAAAATGGCAGATCCATTCTGTATTTGCGTATGTGTATATTTATAATATAAGACAGCTAGCATGTTTTATGTTTAAAATATATTTATATTTTAATTGAATGAGTCAGAAATATTAAATTCATTTAAATTCAATTCAGTTCATTCATATATATATATATATATATATATATATATATATATATATATATATATATATATATATATATATATTGTAAGCTAAAAGTGATTGTGGACCTGGAATGACTTCCCATATACATGTACTTACAATCTCTCCTACCTATATTATCATTTATAAGAGGCAAATGTTTTCAGAATTTACAACGTCTTGTATTGATGTGATAAATGGTTCTGTCATGTTTTAATTGTTATGGATAATTGTATTTGTTGTATCCATGGATTGTAATGCAGTGATAAATGGTACTATCATGTTATAATTGTTATGGATAATTGTATTTGTTGTATCCATGGATTGTAATGATGTGATAAATGGTACTATCATGTTATAATTGTTATGGATAATTGTAATTTTTGTATCCATGGATTGTAATGCTGTGATAAATGGTACATTCATGTTATAATTGTTATGGATAATTGTATTTGTTGTATCCATGGATTGTAATTCTGTGATAAATGGTACTATCATGTTATAATTGTTATGGATAATTGTAATTGTTGTATCCATGGATTGTAATGATGTGATAAATGGTACTATCATGTTATAATTGTTATGGATAATTGTATTTATTGTATCCATGGATTGTAATGCTGTGATAAATGGTACTATCATGTTATAATTGTTATGCATAATTGTATTTGTTGTATCCATGGATTGTAATGCTGTGATAAATGGTACTATCATGTTATAATTGTTATGGAAAATTGTATTTGTTTATATTTCTCTATATGCTTCATGTGATATGAGTAACATATTGCTATCTTTATTATTCATGTTGTTATCTTTTTTATAACATATTAATATTTTTTTATAACATTGCTATCTTTTTATAACATATTGCTATCTTTTTTATTCATGTTGTTATCTTTTTTATAACATATTAATATTTTTTTATAACATATTGCTATCTTTTTATAACATATTGCTATCTTTTTATAACATATTGCTATTTTTTAATAACATATTGCTAGCTTTTATAACATATTGCTATTTTTTTTATTCATGTTGTCTATTTTAACTTGACAGTATTTCATGTATGCTACATCTTAGTGTTTGTACAGTTTTTATAAAACTATCCTACCCTCTTTTACCAACTTATTGTAATTATTTTCTTTCTTTTGCATTTACATTGTATCCTACTCACTTTACCAACTGAATTAAAGTTATTATCTCCCTGTTTTAATTTCCATTGTGCTTTTTTCCTTATAGCTATTATCATGTGTTGTTTGACTTGATTTCTCCAGCTGGTTTAACTGAATTCTGACCTTTTGACTCCGGACTCGACATGTTTCTTTAGTAACCTATGTGCAAACCATCCACAAAGTCTGGTAAAGAATGTTAAATTAAGAATAAAGCTAATGCAATTACTTTTAGTCACCAAAACTTTTGACCTTTTAACATCTAAATCAACATGCATATTTCAGTCTGAAAGGTCTTGACCTATTACCTTTTCACCCCAATATCAGTTTTGTTCATCCTTTCCCCAAGTTCAAGACATTCAAAGCTCGGTAACTGAAGATAGATGAGAATTCAAATTATTATGTGGAACAAATTTAATATCAGAGCAATGGACAGAAAACAATTTTTTTACAATGCTATGTACTGTATGCTATGTCCTCGGAATGTTCAACAATTTCATTTGTTGATCTAATTAACGGCACTAATGTTGGTTCAAAGCCGGCTGTGAAATCACCATGCGCAGTCTATCGACACTGCAACATATCTTTGAACGTTTTTGCTGCCTGAGGTGTCTTGAGGTGTTTATTTACTGAAACTTATTTATCACATGTTCAATCCATTTCTGATGTTCATGCACAGTTCATGGTATCGCTTCCCATACTCTTCACTAGCAGACATAATATTTGATTCTTTTTTATTGCTACAATGAAGTGTCCAGACCGAATAGATGCTTACCCCTGCAAGGTCTGGTCAAATAAACTGAGAAAACTATTCGGGTGATAGAAATTCTTCCCACCAGTGGTCAGCGGCACACCAAGTCCAACGAATATTTCCAAGACCATGTGTGTAAGCGCTTTATAACACTGGACAACACATGATATGCTAACAAAAAACAAACACCGTAAAATTAAAAGACACAAACATGCTGAAAATATTTATGAAAGGAAACATTATTAGTTCTTTAAGTTTGTTCTTGCAATCAAAATAGACTATTTTTAAGAGCGCTCTTGAATGAGGTCACTGTGTCTTTGTGTATAAGTTCAGTGGGCAGTAGAACTATATTTTGAAACTCCAAATAACCGTTGATCATGAGTCGACAGCGCAGTCACCTACAACAGATCCAATGTTAACCGTCCTAAAACCATATTCAACAGCAGTTGTTCCTAATATTGCAGACCCAATGATTAGCGCATGTACTGAGTTAGTAAATACAGTTCCATCACCATTCTTGGATGGTTAAGGTGTTGCTTTTTCAGAAATGTCACTGATGCAAAAAGCATCTGAAAAGATTCCTGTTCATGATGCCATTGCATTATTAATTCACTTATGTCTTCGTATTATGTATAATGTCTCACGAGAACACTACCTCAAATCGAAAACGTGTTCAAACATGTTATTGAGTAGCAGCAATTACTGGAGTTTGTGCTAGATGTGAGGCAAAGAAGTTTACTTTTGTTATAAAAAGAGAGTAGGTGGCGGTGAAATCGTGGCTGCATTATACAGTTACATGGAACACCTTGCTTTAAATATCCGGGTGAAAAACACCTTCCTGGATATAACAACTATGATCTGTTACACAGCTTGATATATAATGTGATTCTAACTACCAAATTACCAAGGTTTGGTGAATCACCTACCAACGCGCGTTGAGCATGCTTGTTACAGAAATGACCTTGCTTATTAAGTATCCAATATATCTGTTCACATGGAGGATCAGACATGGATATCACCCATGATTTAACTGCAATTACTCCACCATTGTGAAAACAAATCGCTAGATTGGTCGTTAAGGGAGGCATGAAAGCCAAACTTGCACTTGGAGGCAAACAAACTCCACACATTATAAGTAAATTATACTAATATAAACAAACAGTGGACACAAAAAGCCGGACATTATCAAAAATATTGATTGAGACAAAGGTAACACATGATCGCTCGGACACAGTTAGCCAAAGAAGCACTGTTAAAAATTTACTTACCACTACCAAGAAAAAATTATAGTGTTCCGTTTGATTTTCACAATGTCAATCAAGCTGATTTGTTGTTTCTTCACATCTCTGTGTCCGTGATCGACAAGGTAAATTACGCTTACGCAAGAACGCGCTCAACGTTGCTGATGTGGCCAGCAGCTACAAGGAAGCGGAGATTTTGGTGTAAGAAGATGCTCCAAGTGTCACAGATGTATTCAAGCATATGTATGAACTCAAACCGCTCACATGGCTATGTTGGTTCCAAGTGGATCCTGATAAAACATTTCTTAGATATGTTGATACTATGTTGATCAAAGACTATGTGAAGCATTGACGTTGATCAAAGACTATGTGTAGTATTGACCTTGATCATACACCATGTGTAGTATTTACGTTGATCAAACACCATGTGTAGTATTGACATTGATCTACACCATGTGTAGTATTGACGTTGATCAAACTCCATATGTAGTATTGACATTGATCAAAGACTGTGTAGTATTGACGTTGATCAAAGACTAAGTGTAATATTGACCTTGATCATACACCATGCATAGTTTTGACCTTGATCAAACACCATATGTAGTATTGACGTTTATCAAACACCATGTGTAGTATTGACACTGATCGAACACCATGTGTAATATTGACATTGATCAAACACCATGTGTAGTATTGATATTGATCAAATGCCATGTGTAGTATTGACGTTTATCATACATCATAATCATTTTGTGACAGACATGTCAATTTACTTCCTGACCATGATGTTGTGAAACGATTTAATTGCACTCTGGCAGAATGGTCACTGGGTAATGAATACGCTCAAACATTGTTGATAATGAAAATATGAAAGAATTTAAAAGTGGCAACCAATATTAAATTGACACAAATATATATATATAAATAGCCTAAAAAGTCTAAAAAGGAGGATTATGTTTCAGATAGGAAGGATTACCACGATGCAGTGATATCATACGAGAGAAATTTTCCCGATATGAACTTTTTTTTACAGGGATAATAGAACCGGGTTTTCGATGGTATCTAGTTAGACATGATAAAATTTCTGAACATTTCAAAAAAATGAAAAACGATTTTGAAAAATATATATCTGTACTTAGTTTTGATTTTTCTGCTTCTCAACGAAAAGAAATCGTCAAACATATAGAAATATGTAATAAAATTATCTCCGATATGGAAGTATTTAATCTGCAAATTGTTCAAGAAGTGTTAAATGATACTAGTCCTAATACGAGAGTAGAATTTGCAGCAACATATAATATCAGCGTAGATGACATTTCCGGGGTATAATGTACCCGAGTTAAAAGAAAAATTAAAAATTGCTGTTGATTTAGTTTTTGCAAGTGTATATAACATATGGCAGGAGATGAGGGAAAACCCTCTACAAGATGAACCTGAAAATGATTTTAAACAGAGATATCTCACATACAATAATGCTCCCCACGGAACAGGTAGACACGTCTCACCACATAACGTTGATATCTCTTCAGTCATCGCGATAAATCTTACATGTGATATCATCGATGGAAGTTATCATGTGAATACAACATTGTCAAATAGAGCAACGCAGGGTTATATCTTATATACATTTTCTCCGCAAGTGCCTCCCTGAAGTTTAATCATACAGACTCCGAATAATCCTGTGTATTTAATTTATAACCCTTGGATAACGATAATGAATTTCAAACTCGTCAATCAGAATTCTAACCTAATCGATTTACAAGATGAAGAATTACAAATTACCCTCGATGTAAAATCATAATTGAAATGGGTTTTTTTTTTTTATAATGTATCAACATGCACGAGTATTCGTTTACGACAATGATAAACTTGAAGATGCTATTAGACAATCTTTCAAGTAGCCACTAGATGGCAATTTTGAACTCGTCGTAGATAACCTCGGTAATGAGAAATTTCTACTGACGGATCATCAGGTAAAGCAACTTGAACGTGATATTATAACGATGAATAGTTGTAATCGTGATATTATAACGATGAATAGTTGTAATCGTGATATTATAACGATGAATAGTTGTAATCGTGATATTATAACGATGAATAGTTGTAATCGTGATCAGATAGAGAAATACGCTCACTCATCACAGGCACTTGATTCTGAGTAAATTCATGTATACACTCACCATATAACATGAATTTACTCAGAATCAAGTGCCTGTGTCACTCATGTATCTCCCTGGAACGTCTCAAGGAAATATTAGAGGATCCCGCCGCAGAAAGAGAATTCGTCTCCCCGAGCATCGAAGAATTTCCAATCACAGATTTTTGCCATGGAAGGTTTACCCATGGAGCATCGATAGTGTTTTTCATTGAAAAATATATCCGCGTTTACCGTATAAAATTGTATTTTTTTTTACCCGTTGAAAATCATGTAGGTAACAATGATGGGTAATTATGATATGAGTAATCATGACCGGTAATTATATTGGTAATCATGATTGATAAATTATTTTTTTTACTTGTTATTTTAACCATCCGGAGGTTTCCAAATCTTTGTTATGATTATTCATATCATTGTTACTTGTCATTGCTACTTGTCATGATTATCCATATCATAATTATATTTACCTATCATTGTTATTTATACAATATATACATACATATATATATATATATATATATATATATATATATATATATATATATATATATATATATATATATATATATATATATATATATATATATATATGCCAAATGAACCCCAATAATTATCCCCGGAAGATAATTAGTTTACGAGGAAAACAAATACCAATAAAAATCGCTCGCATGTGTAGCATTGGATTATTGGATTAACTCAGTTGTTTAAAATATGGACCTCCGCGTCAAACAATACAAAATTTCCAGGAGGATTAACTGGTACATAAGCTGGTAAACATTTAACGATTGCAATTGAAAAAATAAATAACGAAATCAAACAACAACAAATAAAACATTTTACCGGTTTAAAAACAGATGATAAAAATATTACAACGATTAAATAAATCAATGAAAAAAATATTAAACAGCAACAGCAAATAAAAACAATATTAGATTTGTACAACAGATTGGAACAAAATGAATAACGCTTACAAGAAATAATTAAACAACAACAACAACGCGATGAAGAAATTAAACAGCGTATGGACACGATAACTCAACAAGAATATACAATACAACAACAAATTACAACAATACAACAACATGAAAAAACTATAAACCACAACAATAAAACCGAACAACAACTAAAAGATTTAATCGAGCAGCAAAAATTTTTTATCTCCGATGACGAGAAAATATCAGAGATGTTCCCCGAAATATCTATGATTGGAAATCCTATGGATTTCAAAGATGGCTTATCGAAGGGAAAAAAAACGATGTTAGCGCTAATTGGCCCCCAGTGAAAATCAAAGATTTTTCCATGTTAATCATCAAGCAACATTTTGTCAAATTCATCAATGACAACCTTCGACGCTACTCAATACCTTGATGTCATTGTCAATCTTTTTCATTAGTTTGGAAGCGGGTACCAACAGTTTTAGTTTATCATAATTTTTATAAACGATCTTATCTCGTACTTCTATCATCAACTTAATAATTCTATATTCTTTTTTTATGTGATGGCATTCCCTTTTCTCGCATTGATTTAACACCCGCGTATTCCACAGCGATAAATTCACTAGTGAATGTTTTTCGTCATCGACCACATCTTTTATTCTGTCAAGTTCAATTATCAACATGTTAATATTTTCGTCGTTCATATATCTATAGGAAATATTTTGTTTACTTGATTATATGTCTAAAGCAATTAATCGTCATATAAAAAAGAAACCGAACAATGAAATTTTGTTTGAGTATGCAGCTAGTTGTATATCATCGGCAACATATTTTATAGATGAGGGATGAATATCATAGTATCTTCCAGCAGAATTTAACGATGGAAGATAATTAGTTGTATTATCCATGATTGCCATAACCGGTCTTTGTGCTTTTGATTTAGATCTCGGAGCTGAATTAAGACAATTTTCGTGTTGAGTAATTACCCGTAAATTTTCTATACAATTATCAAGTTTATTTCTGTTGATGTGATCAACAACTAATCCATTTACGATTATCCCATTAAAATATTCCATAATAAATCGATGAGATCGATATGTTTTCATTTTTCCATACTTATAAACATTAATTAGTATATAACCTCTTTTACCAATCGAACCAAGTTTTTTCTTTAGGCGACGATGCCTAACAATTCCACAACGAGAAGCTTCGTAATCGGTGTAAATCGGATGAGAAATGAATTCATTCTGATCCATATATTCCCTAAGTAAATTAACTATTTAATTGTTTTTCTGATAATCTCCGGTAATATAACCCATTTCGTCAATGGTGATGTTATATTTTCGTGCATAGTATCTAGCTAGTTCTCTGAATCTTTTTCCACCGCAATCGAGACATAATTTAGTTTTTCCTCGTAATCCAAATCCACATTTAATACATTTCACGAGTCCATGAGAACCATTCTTGATTTGTTGATTATGAAACGCGCAGTACTCTCCAACACATCTTTGTGCGCATACTCCATTATTTGCTTTCCATATCCATTTACAATGATTTTGCGCCAATGCTATATTATACATATAATAATGTAAAATTTAATTGAAGATATATATATATATATATATATATATATATATATATATATATATATATATATATATATATATATATATATATATATATATATATATATATATATGGAACATATTAATGTCATCGATGACATTAAAACACACCACCGTCCAAGAAAAAAATGGACCTCGATGATAAAAAAACCACGATGATGAAAATCAAAAATCATAAATAGTATTAGAACAGCAAAATATGAATTTCTCAGAGATGGTGTTGATTATACATTTTCAACATATCTAACGTCCTACGTAGATAAAACTATGACATTGAAGCGCTCCAAGAAAATTTTATCAGTGATAGATTTTAACAATGATACCAAATATTTCATATATGTCAAATACACACAATTTAAACAAAAAACTTCACGAAGGAGATCAGTAAGGAGATCAACAGAGAGATCAACAAGGAGATCCACAAGCAGATCAACAAGTAGATGAACAAAAGTAGATCAACATACATTGAAAATATTTAATCATCGTAGACGCGTATTAGATGAGATAGGAAACCCTGTAATTTTGACCAATGAAACCAAACCAGGTACATTGGTTGGAATTATGAATTTAACGTGGTAATATATTGAATCTTTTAAATAAATAACTCGAATATTGAAAAGATATCCACGAAGATCAACCAGATGGGGGTTTCAACGGAGTTAAACCGTGTTGCTGCACAAGTAATAAAACATTTAAAAAATACCAAACGAGGTAATGGATTAACAGAGTTAAGAAAATCCAAAATTACAGCGTGGAGTGAATCTATTAAGAAAAAGGGAGGAGCATCGATAAAAGATGTTGCCGAGTTGGAGAAAAAATAAAAATTCCAATAATTGTAAAAATATTTCCAGAAAAGATTTTTTTTCATTCTGGTCAAAAGGATCTCCAATCGAAATCATTGATCATAATTCTCATGCATGGAGTATTTCCGAGGGAATTTTCCCAGCATCCCGAACAATGAAAAATCGCGGAAATATATTCGATGTCATCCACGAAATAACTAAAACAAAACCCATTAATGTGTGGTTATTTAAGAGTGAAGAAGAATGGTACGATCAATTTGTTACGTCAAACAGGGATTTATATCGAACAGAAGCTCTTCAAACGAAAATTAATAATCTCGCGTTGAAGTACACCGACAAACCCGATGAAATTATCCGAAATAGTTTTAAGGTGCCATCAGTTGCAACTCATTTTGCCAGAGAAAAGAATTCATGGAAACCGACCAGACTTAAATTTCTCGAGGATGTTAAAGCTAGTTGTATAGAACATGGTCATGGTGGACAATAGAATACAAAATATAACCTCAATGATATGATGTCCGTGGACATGAAAGGGTGTTACCCGGGAAGCTTTCTCGGATACGGAGAATATCATGAATATTGTAAACGATTTGGTCACCGCACACACGAAATGACAAGGGTGTCGATCAATGGACTATTACCTGAGTTTGATTTGACTGAATTTTGCCGAAATAGTATCGTTTAAACTCGCAGATAATCGTCATCCGATACTTTATCTCTGGTTCGGAAAACAATTCTCTGTGCAAAATGGGCTCCGATAGTATTATTGAGATTCTTGTTAGATAAAGGGACGTTGACCTTGTTGACTGTATCCGAGGAGATAATTTCATATCGGAAACAAACCAAGGTATGGTTACCAACCCCAGAACAATTTGATAATCACGAAATTGTACTTTTACGCGAAGTCATAGAAAGAGATTGTTAAAATGTGGAAGAATAGTAATCGGGAAGTTTACTCAAGGTGGAGTAGATGATCATTAACGAAATGCACCAAACTGATACTCAATGAAGGAGAATTGGATTTTATCATCGAGGATACAATCTCGAAAGGGAGATTTATAAAAACAAACAGCTTATTTATCCAATAATGAAAAACTCGGAACCGTCGTTGAATATCTCGAAGGAGAATCCCAGCAGTACACTCATCTGAGATCATCTATGCTTGGTTATGTCTCGATAAATTATTATTTATGATAAACAGATTTGCTGACATCGCAGTTAGAGTTGCTACGGACTCATTTTTATTTCGATAAAAAAATACTACAAACGTGTTAAGAAATAGCTTAAGGAGAACGGTGAGTGGGCGACGTGGAGAGAAAAGGATCAAATGTTACGTGATTACAAAAAATATAATGATGTAACCATCGAAAATAATTGCCACTACAGCATTAACATAAAACTGTCGTCGTCTCTCCGTGTGTATGATCCAATAACACGACATAAAACAAATTATCTGAGCGGTCCAGTAGGATGTGGAAAGACTACACGAGTAATCGATTTATTTGGGAAAACCGCTGACATGATCGTACTTACTCCAACTCATTGTCTTGCCCCTGAAATGACATCACGAGGAGTTAATGTGTGTACATCTCATAGTTTCTTTCGATGGAGTGGAGCTGAGTGGACTCCGGATCGCATGGGGACAAAACATATTCATGATATAGTTATGTGAGATGAAGCGTGTACAGTATCGTTGACGTTGTTAAAAACAGTTCTTGGCTGGTTGTTAACGAAAAACACCTCAGTAATTATGTGCGGTGATCACGGTCAACCACCACCATTTACCGGATTATCTCCACATCATTGGCTGAAAAACATCGTGGACTACTACGAAGAAATCAAAACAGATCATCGATCACTCGACGAAGAATTAAAACTTTTAAAATCCGCGTAAAGGCTACAATCAAATAACATACAATGCGAAATAGCACGAAAAAACAATTCCTGCGACATGCATTGATGATTTCTGGGACACATGAAAACCATCAGATTTAATTGTTGCGAGCAGAAAATAATAAGAGCTTCTTATTCTCCATGAAGAAAAATTCCCAATGGTACTGGTTCCGCTATGTTACCGACCCAAGGATACACGACGACAAAACATCTTCGTTGACATCCCAGGGAAATTTGAGCGCCAAGAGTTCGTATTAAATGATATTATGATGGTTGATATTGCCGTGGTCAGAATGCAATACACGCAAATAATTCTCCATGGAGATTAGGATATGCGATGACGATACATTTTTCTCAAGGGTTGACTATCACCGATACTATTATGTGGATCGTAGATGATCTCATCGAGTGGTCAAATTTAATTTATCTACCTGTGTCACGAGTACGAAGAATAAATCAACTTCGACGAGTTTATGTTAATTTCAACGACGAAAAAATATCACTAACGTAACCGATGATACCACGATAATAAAAAGAATATCCGGGTATAAAAAAACAAGATAAAAACAATAAGAGAATTGGATCTTGATGTCAATTTTATTTTAACGCTAAAATAACAACAACATAATCACTGTGCGACTTGTAATTGTATCATGATGTGATCAGGAAAATCTCCCCAACAGTTTACCGCAGATAGGAAAGATAATAGTCGTGGTCATACTCTTGATAATGTAACACTGACATGCGTGGAATGTAATCGAAATCATTGTATTAATTATGACTAGTTGGTGGTAATTGAGTATTATCTGGAATTACCTGTTGCAGTTGGATCTAGTTTATATAATACTGGTCTATTCTTAGATGTTACCGCGGAAAATATTTTATGTGTGGTGATACTCCATATTGGATCAGTTGATCTTCTTGTGCCACCTTCAAGTATACCAGGTTCGTATAAATATTTTACGGTGACATTGATAGGTAGGATCTGCGATGAAAAATCCTTCATGGGAGGGAGTTTTATATATTTTTTTGTTATCGCGATGGCAGGTTTCATATTTATGATCCTGGTGACCTCATTGTCGATCGCTGCAATCACTCTGGTAATCGTTTAACCCATTCACGAGATCGTTTGTCATCGATGAACTCTTTCGCGTATTGATAATTAAACAATTTATCCGCGAGTGTTAAATTGTATTAAAGTATTAAAGCGTTCAACAATTGCTTGGTCACGATGGATTGCAGTGTATCCTCGTCGTATCATGGTGTTATGTTGCTTCGTCGTTGATGATACTTGACCTTGAAATTCCTTACCGGGATCAACCTGAAGTAGATTTGGCCACCGTAGAGGACCTCGACGATCAATCGATTTGAATGCAGAGGCAACTTCAGAAGAGGTCTTTGTTGATAGCGGCTCAGCTTCCTTGCATCTACTTGCTACATCAACAATGGTTAACGCATATTTGTAAAAACGTTTTTTAATTGTGTCATGTGGCAGAAATAATATGTCAGCCTGACGAACATCATTTGGGTTTTTAACATCGAACGACGCATATTGAATCTTTGCTGGACGTTTGTAGATACATTTGCCATATAGCCTGCTTGGCTAACCAATCGGCCGCTGTTTCATGTTTTACTTTAGCCGCGCTGGCGAGTTTATCCATCGCTGATTTACCCATGTAGTATCCGGTTGGAGAAAAATAAATTGTTTCCATATCAAATACTGGAATCCAGCATTAATTTACCTTTCATGGCTGTTTTTATTATCCATGACACTAATCTTTCTTTGAAGGTTTGATCCGAAATTGAATTTAACGCGTGGATTAATCTTACATCTGCGATATGACGTTGTTCGAGATCATTACTCCGATATCGCAATATCGTGAACACGACAGGCTTCATCGATGGTATTTATCGGATACTCACCTTGACGAGGATTATCTTGGTCGTCGAGTGTAATATCTAATCGTGTTCCTGGACAGCAATAACTATATCCGGGAAGGTGATTTTCTTCTGGATACTTCGCCCATGCTGCTCTTATGAGTTTTGCTAACTTGAAGGCGATATCAGCACCGCCTTTTTTAAAACAAATCTGAATTTTTTTATACCGAACCGTGCACACTTACCAGTGATAGCTTCTCTGTTAGATCAGTTGTTGGTGTACGTGATCTACATTGCACACAATATAAATCCATAATATTAGATAGTTATATTTAATGGAAATTCAAGATTTTTTCCGCTTTGAAGAAACGAACACCTGTAAAACATCATCCGATGTTACCAAATTCAATACGAATGATTATTATTGGTCCTTCGGGGAGCGGTAAAACACAACTGCTACTCAATACAATCATGAAGTGGATGAAGTGGGACAAATTGTATTTAGTGGCACCAAGTGTGGATGATCAACATTGTTATCAGGTGCTAAAAGATTATAACGAGAGCGCCTCAGAGATCACCGGAGAAGATATCATCGAGTTTATCACAGACATTGACGAAGCACCATCCGTGGAAGACATCGATGGGAGTATTAATAATCTAGTTGTGTACGATGATACCATGTTAGATAAACAGAAAAACCCAGCTAGGATTTTCTCCCGTGGAAGACACAAAAAACGCAGATGTAATATATATCACTCAACGATACACTCAAATTCCAAAAGTGATCAGAGACAATTGTAATATCGTAGCCGTGTTTAACGGGGTTGATACTCATACGTTACGAAATATTTTTCAAACTTGGTGTTGTGGTGATTACGACTATAACAAATTAAACAATTTCTTCAATGTTGCTCAATCAACCCCACGTGGATTTGTAACGATAAATTTATCATATCTTAGGGCGCGATATCGGATAGGATTAGATAAATTATTCGGTTAATTCATCGCGGTCAATCGTTCTCGAGTTATTTGTGCTTCTCTGATATTTGCCTTGAAATCTTTGATTGTTATATTAACACGTATATGATTAATTTATCGCCGGAAATTCTTTGAATGAAACATCCATAGAATTTTCAACAACGTATTTTATCGCAATAATAATAATAACAAAATAACCGCAATTTTGGTAAAAAAGGGTCAACACGAAAATAGTCGACAAACCCTCCCTGCTGCTACTGAGTTGATGACGAGTCAGACACGTGAAGAGGTGAATGATATAGTAGCTGAAAGGTTAAGACCTTTGATACAAGCTCGAATGGAAGCTAGAAAACTATTAGTTCAAAAAATATTTTCATTAGCATTTCAGCTATAAAACATTTATCTCAAATAAGAAAGGTTCTATCAGCACAATCGGTCTCAATACCACAATCATCAATGATAAATCAAAATGATGATTCCCCAAAAAATATTGTTGCGAATTCGGTTGCTGGTTCTGGTTTTAGAAGATCATGATTTTGATCGACAGCTATATAATAAAATGTTCCAGTCGATTTCAGATGAAGCCTTTGATATGGATGCTCCTGTACAAAGAAACGATTCAATTCGCGATTATCAATTTTTCTCGTATAACGTGATAGATCCCAATGCTAGATCATGAATTGAACTTCGATTTGATGATACCTCTAAATACTTCTTACCATGTGAAACTTTCATCGAGGTGGAGGGACGACTAGTACAAGCTGATGATACACCATATCCTAATCTCCTAACTACCGCAGTTGTTAATAATGGTATAATGGCGTTATTTAGTAGTGCACATTATCTGATTAATTCTAACATGATCGAATCTATCAATAATGATGTTGATATCGCAACCACAATATTGGGACTAGCGAGATACTCCGATGATTTTAAACGATCTGCAGGTCATTCAATGATGTTCGCGAAGGATATTAGCGATAATGCTAATCATAATCAATTTGCTATAAGAGTACCCCCAAAAAAACTAGCGATGCAAATGCTAAAACTGACGTTGAAGCTGTTGTTATTAAAAGTAATGATACTTTTATTCTAGGATTTGCAAATCGAAAATTAATGTTAGACCACAATGGAAGATTTTTATTTGTGTTTCCTCTCTCTCATATATATTTGGATTTTGTAGAAATGTTAGAAAAGTTATCTTTGGGGCTAGTCATACGGTAGTGCTTATGAGAAAATCAAATGATGATGATGATGCGCTTTAGCACGATGCAGTTGTTGGTAATGGTAGAGTAATTATATCAAAATTAGCACTATTGATGCCAATTATGACTCCATCGTTAGCTACAGAACAATGGTTGTTGTCTTTTAGGGGTCAAGGGGGAAATCATTGCTGTCATGGCTGGATGTTACAACAGCTTCCTCTACAGGTACCATAGTTGGGACCTTTACCTGGCAGGTCGCGTTAACAAAAAATATTTCCGCTCCCCGGTACATCTTTATCGCGCTGAAAAATAAACGAGTAGAAGGAGATCAGAAACAGCGGCGTAATCATATGATATTTGATAAATTGAAGGTCAGCGAGGTATCACTGCGAGTAAGTAATCATCAGGAGCCCGCGGAAAATATTAGCATCGACTATTCTAATAATCAAATAGCTCGTGTGTATCATTGTTTGTGGTCTTATATGGGACGTGATCAAAATATTGATACCGGGCTACAGATATCACAGATTGGATTTCCAGAATTTGTATCCCATCTATTACTTTTCATTGCAACATCTCGATTTGTCTAGGCATTTCGTCTTCGATGTAAAATTTCAAGCTGGCATAGGAGAACTTCCTGCCAGTGGTTCATATAGAGCAATCGCTGTTATTCTTAGTGATAAGTCGATGACACTCGAAGGTGGTGGTGGAAGAATGAGAGTGGTTGATGCGTCAATAGAAAATATGTAACAATTAGATCGACCTATTATTTAAATAAAATGTACAGTCACGTTAATGTCACCTTGACCCCTGGCCAGATATAGAAACTCCAATCGAAAAACTCTGCTACGTTTGTAGCAAAGATAATTTTGAAGCGTGAACAGATAGTTAATGGAGGACCAAATAAATTATACTTGACGAAAACTCAACTTAAACATTTTAATAACGCGTTAAAGGCGGGTACATGAGTACAAATAGAATTTTTCACCCTTCGCGATTTCCAATATGATCAAGTCCGGTGGGTTTTTTTCCTCTCCTCGCCGCGATTCCAGGTATACATGCGGGTCTTGGGGGGGAGTGCACTTATTGGTGCCGCTGGGGCTATTGATAATCTCATTGTAAAAAAGATATCTGGACAAGGCTACAAAAAAAAGAAAAGGTCTCCGATTACTAGGCAGCTTATTCACTAGATATGGAGCAGGAATGAGACTTCCGGTAAACATTCGATGATAACACCATTGTCAAATTTTGATTTAATCGACGCGGTTAAAAAAACCTCCCCGATAAAACATTTCAGAGGTGTTTTCATGAAAGATTAATTACGTAAATAACCATCAATCTCAGAAACATGTATAATTAATCTCGATGATAACACCGGACTTGGAACTCATTGGGTCGCGTATGCGATACACCCTAAATCCATTATTTATTTTGACTAGTATGGGCTGGCTCCAGCAAAAGAATTTCTTAAATACGTATCTGAGTCTAAACATCCTGTTGGGTATTCAACGCTACCCACGCAGACATTAACTGATCCTCCGATATGTGGTAACGAAGTAATTAACGTGTTAACAGCGATATCTCCCAACCGCCTCATAATACCGTGCACGAATACACCAGCAATAACGTTTTAAAGAGATCTTAAACATATAATGGTAGATATTTGGGGAAGATCACTCCAACGCAGAGGAAAAACTGAGGGAGTTTCACTCGAAGAAGTAAAGAAGCTTATTTCAGCGGCGCTATCAGATATATTAAATCTTGTAGGTGTGGAACAAAATATAATGGTTGTATTTCAAGATCGTCAGGGAAAATTCAAAAACGAGTAATATTTCCTTTGACGATATTTTAGTTAAACAACGTGGGGTAGCTGAAAATACCATCGCGCTGTTTTCCGACCAGGGTAAACTTAAACCGAGTGTTCTCATTTCAACTATCTCAGATAAATTAACATCCCTCGATAGCAATTATATATCATCGGCGAATTCACTAAAAACGTTAAATGATAAGTATGACACACACGTAAACCAACTTGCGTGGTTACAAAAAGTATTACAGATGTTTAACTTCCCATTTTCAATTTTTTTTTTAATTCCACCGTTGACCACACCAAAGCTCACATAAATAAAAACAGCTATTGGTGAGTAAGCAACCTTTCAATTAGCGTATGAAGATCATGTTAAACAATTTGGAAATTTAGGTAAAAATATCGTTAATAAATTCTTTGGGGGTCCAACAGATAACATCGATATAAAACTCCCAGATATTAAAACATCCATCGAAGATATAAAGAAAACTCACGAGGCCATCAAAGATGATTTTCGGAGGATGATTAGCACACTCGATAAAACGAAAATCCCCCATGAGAAAACTATCAACGTGGTATACACGATTCAACACGGATCATTTACCTGGAAACCGCGGACTAACACGTTAGATATCACCGCGACGGTCAAGGGAATTTTTCGACTAACATTGGTGTCACCGACTCAATTTAATATTTCGTCGGCGTCGTCGTCCGGAGTCAACAATACCATATCAACGATCATCAACAAGGATTCAATTGAACGAATCACGATAACCGCCACTGATAAAAGTCTAGCTCAGGCGTCAATAAAATGGTACGTAGAATTTGTAGCAGATTTGAGTAAAGAGCTTAATTGAAATCTATTTTTTTTAATAATGGCAACAACTCAACAATATCGATATGACCAGGTGATACAACTACAGGCTAAACTCAAATCATTAACATTAACAGAAGAATACCAAAAACAAAATAAAAAATTATCGGTGAAGAATTACCGCCGTTGACGTTATCGTGTACTCGATTTCAGGTGTTATCCCGGAGCGGGTATAATACTTTCTTCGGTGATAATGATTGCCCCGGTAGCTATTCCAATTTGTGTAGCCGCGGCGACAACTATCGCGGGGACAATTTCCATAATAATAAAAAAAAATACAATCGTGTAGTCAGCGTGAACTGCAAGACTACGTTGCTAAGTTCCATGCTGTGTCAAGCGCGTATTCACAATCATCCGCGATGATATCATCATCCCTCAACGACACAACAATATCCGATAGTGAGTTTTCTTCAATGGTTCACATTTACGACACCGCGATGTCAAAATTAGAAAAACACATAGAGGATAATGGCATTATAGCAGAAATTACTTCAACGAATTATGGAGCATACCACTCCGGTGAAAACAACAATTATATCTACCACGTCAAAGAAACCGGAATTCTGAAAGAGATAGCGGTAACTCAACTTCGAGTATACTACAGCTGGACCAATATCAGATAGGAATCATTTGCACGAAAACCACCTGGTAACAGCTTTGTGTTGGCGAACAAAAATAAAGATGGAACTCCCGATATGCAAACCATATATCCTCCAAAAGGAGCTTATGACATCGAGGATATCAACAATGAGATTCAACGCAGAGTAAAATCTCCCACGGGTGTAGAATCTAAGATCGAGTTAACTGTTGATGAACCATCGTTATCAACTACCATCGAGATAAATTCACCTGAATACGTCGTAGACATATGTAACAGTTTAATCAGGACCATATTATGATGTCCCGAAAAATCACCTTCCTCCCCCGCAAGAAAAACAATCATCTAAGAAGAAAATACCATGGTTCCATTCACCGGTAAATTCCTTCGCGTACTGATAACTAAACAATTTATCTGCGAGAGTTCTGTTAAACTACTCAACAATTGCCTGATCGCGATGGATTGCAATGTGTCCTCGTCGAATCATAGTATTATGATGATACTTCACTTTGAAATTCTTTACCAGGATCAACCTGGAGGAGATTTGGCCACGGCAGAGGACCTCGACGATACATTCTTTTGAAAGAGGAGGCAACATCAGAAGAAGTCTTTGTTGATAGCGGCTCAGCTTTCTTGTATCTAATTGCAACGTCAACTACCGTCAACGCGTATTTGTAAACACGTCTTTTGACGGTGTCATGCGGCAGAAATAATATATCAGCCTGATGAACCTCATTTGGGGTATTAACATCGAACGATGCATATTGAATCTTTGCTGGACGTGGTAGATAAATTTGCCATATAGCCTGCGAGTTTTTGGATCGCTGATTTACCTGTTTGGTATCCATTTGGAGAATAATAAATTGATTCCATATTAAATACAAAAACCCATCATTATTTTACTCTTCATCGCGGCTTTTATTATCAAGGATGCTAATTTTTCTCTGAAGGATTTATCAGGGAGAGAATTTAGCGCGTGGATCAATTTTATATCTGCGAGATGACATTGTTGAAGATCACCACTTCGATATGCGATGTCATGAACACGACAGGCTCCATCGATAGCGTTTATCGGATACTCACCCAGACGAGGTTGATCTTGGTCATCAAGCCTGATATATAATCGTGTTCCCGGTCCACAGTAACTATATCCTGGAAGGTGTTTTTCTCCTGGATATTTCGTCCACAGTGTTCCTGGGAGTTTTGCTAACTTGGCTGCGATATCACCTCCGTTTTTTATACTTATAAATCTATTTTGTTTTTATACCACAACGTGTACATTTGCCAATTATAGATTCTCTGCTATTTGTTTTTAAGATAGGAACTGGATTAATTGTTGGCGTATGAGTTTTATATTTCACACAATATAAATTAATAATATTAGTTATGTTATATCTAATGGAAGCTACTGATTTTTCAGCGTTGAAACAACGAGTACCCGTCAAACACCATCCGAAGTTACCACATTCAATTCGAATGATCATCATTGGTCCTTCAGAGAGTGGTAAAATACAACTGTTACTTAACCTTCTTATGAAGTGGATGAAATGGGACAAATTATATTTAAAGGCACCAAGTGTAGACGATCAACATTGTTATCGAGTATTAAAGTATTATAACGAGAGCGCCTCGGAGATCACTGGGGAGAACATCATTGAGTTTATTACAGATATCGACGAAGCAACTTCCATTGAAGATATCGATTCCAGTGTTAACAACTGGGCTGTGTATGATGATACGATGTTGGACAAACAAAAAAATCCGGCGAGGATATTTTCCCGGGGACGACATAAAATGCAGACGTGATAATATGTCACTCAACGTTACACTCAAATTCCAAACGTGATCCGAGATAATTGTAATGTTTTAGCGGTACTTAACGGGGTTGATAACCATACACTCAGAAATATTTGTCAAACTTGGTGCAGCCATTACGACTATAACAAATTCAGTTTATTTAGTCATGCTCAGGTAACCCCACAACGATTTGTAACGATGAATTTATCAGATTCTAGAAACCGATATCGATAAGGGCTAGATAGAATATACGATTAATTCATCGCTGCCTTCCTCTCCCTGGTCAATCTAGTGATCTCTGCCTCTCCGATATTTGCCATATATTATCACGTATATGATTACTTTATCGCGAAATCATAAGGAATTTTTCAGTTGGATTTAATTACGGAAAAGAGACCTAACAACGGTGACGACAAATTTGGCAGGCTTATTGTTTGGTCTGGAAAATGGTCTGCTCAGCCCCTCTGCTGCTTGGCGCGCCAATGACTCGTTCGTCCACCATGAAAGTTTTGATAATATTACATTACCAGCATCATCCATAGGTCGTTAGATTACATCATCGTTATTAACTTTTCTTACAAGCACTACTGTATACTTGGCTCCAAAAAACAAACCCCTTCTAACATATCTACAAAACCCGAAAATGTAGGATAGCAGTATTACATATCAAAATCTTCTATTATAACCTTTAATCATTTATTGGTGTATAAGGAATCCTAAGTTGAACTAATTATTCATCGATATTACTGCAGGGTTTCTGAATCTGATTATTATCTTGAATATACATGATATATAAAGTTGACAAAGGTTTCTAAGTGAAGCTAAATGGCGGCAGAAGGTGCGCGCGCGTTGCATTGTGGGTATTTGCGTACTCTGTCGTGACGTCTGTGGAAACAACCCCACAGAACTATCATGTTCGGGTTTTATGTATCTTTCTCTATAAATAAAACCTGCAGATGCAAAAGTAGCTAGGTCAGCCAGAATATGGTAATTTTTAATTGCATTAATAGCCTCATTAGTAATTTTTTAAGATAGTGTAACTTCTTCCAGTTCTTTTTCTTCAGGTATTTCTCTACCGATAGCAGTTGTAATTTTGCGGCATCAAAAAACTTTTTTTTTTTTGGGGGGGGGGGGAGGGGGGGGGACGAAAACCTTAAGTAGATTATGCAACTCTCTCAGTAACTGTCGTCATAGGTCTAAATAATTGTTCTGAAACTTCTGCAACTTCGACTTCAGATTCTTTACGTTTTTGTAAAGGTCTAACAGAATCACGAACTGTTCGAATTTTTTTTGATTGCTTCTAGTCGCTCTCGAGCTAATAAAGCAGTGTAAGACTCCTAAGCAAGTGGTAATATTTATATGTTAATAATTTAAACATAACAGTAGAGAGGACATGAAAAGAATAAGTGTCATAAGGTAAACATCGTGTGCATAATAATAATTTAAACAAACATACGACGACAAAAAATATCCCCCCAAAACAAAACAGTGAAAAAATTAACTAACCCCAAGAGTGACTCTCTCCGTTAGCTAATGTCTTCGGTTTGGCGTTATATTTTTTCTATTTTTGTAACAAGCAACAGTTTAGCAAATGGGACCGTCTAAAATCGAGGTGGGTTCACCCTCTCTGCTCCTACCTTATGTACGAATTGACCAATTTCCACTGGGTACGAAACGACTTGGGTATAAAATGAGCATGAGCAAATGAATCAATCCATTTTCAAACTAATATAATCCAAACTTGCTGATTTTTGTGTTCTATATCATATCATATCATATTTAGGCTCGTGCTCTGTACCTGAAATAATGTGGAATTGTAGTCAAAATTTGAAATCAAACTTTTCTGTTGTGCTAAATCGGAATATCTTCGGTCTTTCTGCATCTAATGCTAAAAACAATTGGCAGTAAATAATGGTATTTTGAACTCTTTAGGAAGTAATCTACTGTATAAATAGAAACGGCCCCAAATACCCCTGTGTCAAAAGACAAATCTAGACTTCGTGTAAAAAGAGGCATTGTTTCTAGAATGCAATACAAAAGCAGAGGATAGTCCGGTTACTTGACCCGCCGGTTAGAGTGCTGGGCCCTGTATTTGCAAAGTAAAAGAAAGTAAACAAACAAATTACTTAAGAATAAAAAAGAAATAAAAGTTTTACATGTGTAAATTAGCACCTAATGATGTTGTCTTTGATTTGGCAAATTCGTCATTGAAACACGGCTAAGTTACCAGTAGGACAGGACAAAGGGAGTTTGCAAACTTGTCCCTCGTCATAGATGCTAGAGGTTGCTACAGAAACGCTATGCTGACATATTTATCACTGTTCTATGGAATTTGGACCCTCATTTTGCACTTTTGTGATGAATCAACACCATTGCAAGGTACATATGCAGTTTTATTATAAACTGAATTAAACTTAATTGGTAGGATCGAATGTAGACCAACTAGCAGATCGCCGCTTTTTTCCCTTCCCTACGACTACGTAATACGTTACTGGTCAATATCAGGAACACACACACACACACACACACACACACACACACATATCCACTTGTTGTTCAAATGGAAAAAACATGATAATGCTGGGTATGTGGGCATATTTGTATTATTAAGTTTTTCTTCTTCTTGAATGCCTTGGTCCCTGATTGTTTTCAAAATACTGCCTCATTGCTTGCTACTTAAACCTGATATGCAATGATTATTGGAAAATGTTACCTTTAACAGGTGTACTGTTTTTTTCTTTCTTTTGCAAAATGCATGCAGTACTTCACTTCAGAAAATTCGAGTATTAATACTGGTCATAGTAGGTTATAACAATACTACTACTACTACTACTACTACTAATAATAATAATAATAAGGTTTACCTTATTTGATGAGGGTAACTAATTGAGGTTAATATACTATTCTCAGTTAATATAATATGCTGTCTCAACTTTGTAGGAAATAATGTTATTTTTATTTATATTGGCATTTAAGGTTATGACTTTATGGTGTGTCACGGGAGTCCTTTTTATTTTAGTTTTTGGAATTAAAAATCCATTCGTTTATATAAAATCATATGCAATTGGAATGACCCAAAAGAAATGATGTAAATGGCAATTAGTCTTATCTATTGCATTTATTTCTTTTATCCAGGTGAAGTTCCTGTAGTAACACTGACTGCAAGCAGTTCACCTTACTTTGACATTGGAGGTTCCATATCACTGACATGTGCTGTAAATAAGGATGTAGGAATTAAGAATGTTTATCTAACAAAAAATAGAGACCCCTATATTTGGATCTTAATAAACAATACGTCAAGTTGTGAATTTTATAAGCTGACTAGTGCTGATACTCATGTATATAACATCAGTTGTGAGCAACAGATGACAGTTCATATATTAATGAATGGAACTGATGAAACTGATCACAATGTAGAGTGGAGCTGTCAAATGTCAGCTGAATCAGGAATGTGTAACTCTGCATGTATCAGTGTATCCAGTGTTAGAACTGCTCAGAGAGGTAAGTTGGTAATGCTCCATTTACATGACAAAAGTTACCTAATTGTATACCCTAATGTCTTTCATTTGCCTTGTGGTGTGTAACTATGTTAGTTCAGGGGCTCATTAATTTTCCAAATCAGAATTCAAGGATTTTTGGGATTAAAAATTTTCATGACCCTTCATCTAAAATTACTTTTCTGAATTGAATAAAGCTAAATCATGCAAAAATGGTTTAGTATCTGGTTAAGGAAATTGACAAAATGAGTTAAAAAAACATATTTTCAGTCAACAAACCCAATTTGTACACACAAATCTGGAAACACACACATTTTATTTGTAGTCCTGTTATATCAAGTAGTTAAATGTTCCAGACCTTTCTTTCTACTCCAGTTCACATCATATTTGAGTTTGCTTTCACAACCTTGAATATTTCAGTAGCTTAGATGAGTAATATCAAACCTAATTGCATCTCTTGCTGAACAATTACACTTGCCAAGGGCTAAGATCTTGTCATCATACATGGGCAACAAAATATAGTAATTCCATGCCTTGGGCTAACCAATATTGCATTGCCCTTCCTTTGATTGTAACTAACAATTATTAACACCTTTATTAGATTGAAAGGTACAAGTAGATAGATAATCTCTATATTTTGATGGCATGTAACTAATATATAAATAATAATAATAATAATAATAATAATTATATATTAATAATAATTATATATTAATAATAATTATGTATATATTAGCATTCAGTATAATAGTAGAAGTTTGGCACACACAAAAATGGCTATATAGTCCCAATAAAAGTTTTATAAATTAAAAAATGAAGAACTGGACAAAATGTTATAAGTAAATGTTACCAGATGCAAACTAAATATAAAACATAAAGATGTTAAACTTTAGTAAAAATATACAAAATATAAAATAAAGGTAACGTGTACAAATGGAAATCTATATGGTAAAATCTTGCAAACAGTCAAAAGTCACTGACAGTTATTCTTTGCTATTGCAGATTCACCCTCCGGAAATACAAGTATAATTTGGCATACATTACAAGTATATTGTCACTTTCAAGTATATAGTGGCTTACAATGAGGGTCATACAGTTATTTTGTTTGGAGAGTCATTTTTTTAGTTTGCTTTGTGTTTGCTTTTTTGTTGGTTTGCTCTGTTAAATAATAATAAATATACTACATTATCTGAAATCTTAGTATGTACTTCTGTATCACTTGTTACAGAAAATCATATGACTTTTTGATTTTATTATCTTCTTTTATGTTATGTGGTTTTTCAACATGTTACTATGCTAGTCTACATAATACAGGATACAGGATTGCAGCTTGTGCTGGTTGGTGGGTTTCCCAAAATTTTAAGCCTTACATCTCACCAAATTTTGATCCCTGTTTCACTTTTTGACCATTTCTTTGAGTTCAGACAATTTGTTGCACCTTTGAAATTGTTTGTGACTCCTAGATTTGGGGGACAGGAAAGATTGCCACTAGCTCACCATATTCTAAGTGAAACATTGCATGTAATAAAATAAGCAGGGATTACTAGGCAGTCTACCAGGATTTTCACTAGTGTCAGATTGGTACCAGTATACCAGGATTCCAGCTTGTGTCATTGGTACCAGTGCACCAGGATTCCAGCTTGTGTCAGATTGGTACCAGTACACCAGGATTCCAGCTTGTGTCATTGGTACCAGTACACCAGGATTCCAGCTTGTGTCAGATTGGTACCAGTGCACCAGGATTCCAGCTTGTGTCATATTGGTACCAGTGCACCAGGATTCCAGCTGTGCCATTTGGTAACTGTGTAACATGATTCCAGCTAGTGTTAGATCTGTACGAGTCTGCCTGGATTCCTACTAGTGCTATATCTATTATCTGTATTAGTCTTCCAAGATTTCAGATATTGCTAGATCTTTACCAGTCTGTCAGGATTCCTGCTAGTGCTAGATCTGTATTAGACTGCCAGGATTTCAGCCAGCACTAGATCAGTAACAGTCTGCCAAATTTTCAGCTAGTGCATGATCTGTACAAGTCTGCCAGGATTCCTGCTAGTGCTAGATCTAACTACAAGTCTGCCATGATTTCAGCTAGTGCTAGATCTGTACCAATCTGCCATGATTTCTGCAAGTGCTAGATCTGTACTAGTCTGCCAAGATTTCAACTAGTGCTAGATCTGTACCAGGCTGTCAGGATTACCAGTCTGTCAGGATTGCAGCTAGTGCTAGATCTGTACCAGGCTGTCAGGATTTCAGCTAGTGCTAGATCTGTACCAGGCTGTCAGGATTTCAGCTAGTGCTAGATCTGTACCAGGTTATCAGGATTGCAGCTAGTGCTAGATTTGTACCAGGCTGTCAGGATTGCAGCTAGTGCTAGATCTGTACCAGGCTGTCAAGATTGCAGCTAGTGCTAGATCTGTACCAGGCTGTCAATATTGCATCTAGTGCTAGATCTGTACCAGGCTGTCAGGATTACAGCTAGTGCTATTTCTTTTATTTATAAAAAGAATAAAATGGCACTAACTGAAGTAAAATCATGTAAGGCTTTTATTTCATGGAATAACAAAAATCACAAAATAATGACCACTGGTAAATAAAAAAGAACCCAGAACATTTGTTGTAAGCCTTACTTATCTCAGCATTGAAGCCACATAACACTTGGTAACCATTTGAGAATTTAATTGTGCAACATTTTGTAAAGTAATAAGAATATGTCATGGTGCAGAAACACCTTGTTTTGATGCTATATGCCATGTAAATATACCATCGACAACACTTTGAACAATATCATAATGTAGTTACTGTTAACCATGATAGCAATGATTTACCACCTGAATCCATTAAAGAAAGTAATTTTTATTCTTCAGCAAGTGATGGGGTCATTACTGGCATCCACAAAGAAAGTTTAAATATTACTTTACCAGTGCCACCTTGATGCCATTATTAACAAAACTAACTCTGATATCAGCTCCGTATTTTTTATTAGTGACAACATCTGTTAGAAGTTCTCTTTCTACTTCAATAAACGCTGCAGTGGGTAAGAAATATCGTCTTGTAACCTGAATTTGTAGTTTGATTCTTCCATGCTGATTTAGTTGTTGTGTTTCATAGGAATAATACTGATAAGTTCATCCCTTTTTACAGCATCTATAATGATATCTACAAGGGTCTGTTCTTATACCTGTTCTCATCATTCTATACACTCAGCCACTCTCAAGTGCCATAGATCATCACCCAGTGTCTCACCAATTGTATGCTGATGACGCCCAAATAAACAAGTCTAGCCACCCAACTGAAGTTGATGTCACCATCCATGGAGTAGAGAGGTGCATTTCTGATGATCCAATCAGATGTGTTTTGAACTTTTTGAAGTTTCTGGAGTCGATATTTTGGCGAACCTGAGACAGAATTAAGTTACAATAGTCGAGTCTTAAAAGTAAATATGAACACACAAGTGTTTTAGTGGTATCAACTGAAAGATATTTACGAATGGAACTAATGCATCTCAGTTCAAGATATGCAGCCTTGCATATGTTCATGACATGTTGGTGCAATGTGAGAGTACTGTCTAGAGTAACACCTAGAGGTTTTGTACTGAATGCAAGAATTTAATGTTGGTGTTGCTGATATTTATTGTCTGAGGTAAAGGATGTGAATGAGAAAGTCTTTGTGTTGTGATCAGAATAGCCTCAGTTTTATCATCATTCATCTGCAGCTTGTTACATGTCATCTCTACTCCTTGGATGGTAGCATCAACTTTATTTGGGTGGCTAGACTTATATATTTGGGTGTCATTAGTGTATAATTGGTGAGACATCAGGTGATGATCTATGACACTTGAGAGCGGTTGAGTGTATAGAATGAAGAGAACAGGTCCAACAACAGACCCCTGTGGAACACCACAGCATAGATCAACTGGGCTCGAATGTATTCCATTTACAGATACAATTTGTGTCCTGTTGACTAAGTAGGACTTGAACTACTGTAATGCTGTATTGTTAATGCCAAATGCATGCTGGAGATGGTGAAGTAATATATCATGGTCTGTTGTGTCAAATGCTGTAGACAAATCAAGAAGGGTGAGGACTGTAATCTTCCTACTATCCAAAGCAGAGAGAATGTCATTAAATACTTTCAGAAGAGCAGTTTCAGTACTTTGCCAAAAGCGATATGCAGACTATATATTGCTAATTAGATCTTTTAGAAACTGGGCGGTAGTTCTTTAAATTATTATGGTCAAGTGTTGGTTTCTTCAGCAGACTCGCGATCACTTTATGGTGGCAGTTTTGAAAATGATGGGCATTGCCTAGATGAGAGAGATATTAAAAACATTAGTTAATGAAGGCAATATTGGGTCTAAGCACTCAAGCAGCAGTGATGTTGGAATTTGATCAAGTTCACATGACTTTGGTGCACACTTCATTATGATTATCCATATTAAATCCATTGTGACAGGTTCACATGCTCCTAATGGTTGTCACTGAAATTCATTATCATAACTGTATGATGATCAGTCAATTGAAATTGTGTTGTCAAGCAAATCTCTAATGGTTTGTACTTTGTCATGGAAGATATTGGCAAATAGGTCTGGAAGGTCTACTGGAGAGAAGGTAGTTGGAAGTGGTGTACATTTGCTTCTTGACATTATTTTGTTTGTTATCTCAAAGAGCTCTTTGCAGCTGGAACTCTCATTGATCTTAGTACTGTAGTGGAATAATTTGGATAAATGGACTATGTTTATGACATTCTTCTTAGCGGCTTCATAGATTTATTTATGAATAGTGAGTCTGGTGGAAAGCCAAAGCCTCTCAGCTTTATGGCAATGTCTTTTAGCAGTGCGAAGCTGGTCCCTAACATTGTGATACCATGGAGAATACTTTTTACCCAAGGCAAATCAGGAGAGAGATGATCTTCTTGAGAAGTGATGAAATATCAAGAAGACTAGTAAACTTACTCAGATGAAAATAATTTTGATTGCCAAAATTAATAATTGATTCCTTTTCCTACAATTTTATACATCAGTACATTATCCTGCTGGTTTGTATTCCCTTTTGTCCATTAAAGTTTCATTACTGCTTGAGGGAGCCTGATTTACATAGTTTAATAAGGGTTTTGCCTTTACAGGTGACTGATATCTCACCTTTATCCATATGGGTTCAAGTCATATTGGCCAATAATCTCCAGTCAACACTCTCTGTCCTTATTAAACATAAGGTGAACATTGTACTCTTATTAAAATATTTTGATTTTATTTAGCCAGGCCTAGAAGTGGTCTGAAAATTGATTTAAGTTACTCTTTCATTTGAATTTTGTTTTATTTTTTATTTTTCAGTTCCAGTATCATCTGTACAGCTAACAGATGGAAATGGTCATCCTTTAATTACACCAGTGCCTGTCCTTAATGGATCTGATAAAGACTTTCGATGTGATACGTCCCCTAATGGAAGTCGGCCACGTGCCTTGGTTACCTGGTATAGAAGATTTGAGAATCAGTCCCCAATATTAATCCAAAATCTGACTGTTTCCACACCAGGCATGAAACCAGAGGTTGACTTGTCGATAAACATATCTTACAGTACCCTTAAGTTGATGGGCAGCATTTCATATCAGAATATGTACATATATTGTGAAGCACGAGATGAAACAAACAGAGGAAATATTTCAAAGTCAAGAGAGATTCAACTTAATATTGTGTGTAGGTACATCTGTTAAAATTTTATGATAACTTGGGTCACTGAGGTTTATCATTTACATAAAATTTGATATTCATTGTTTTTCTTTTAATTTGGGTCACTCATGTTTATCATTAACAAGAAACTTGATGTAAACTTATTATACCTGTGTTGATGCAAATAGAAAATTACACTGCAGAAACATCTATCTTTGATGCTGGTTTTGACTCTTTTCTTACTCAAAGAATTGGTTCTAGGCAACAGTTTGGAGTGGGTTTCATGGAACCTATTCACAATGGAGTGGGATGAATCTCCATGTTTGTATAAATACATTAGTTATACATTCTTGTTTAAATGTTTGCATTTAACTCAGGTTTGTATCACACATGTAAATAATGTTATATCTGGAATTATGAAACTGATATGCATACTGATAAATATGACACCCAAATGTTCGTCACTGTGACCTATATAACACATTTTACTGGGATAGGTTAAGATTTTTGTAGACCTATATAACACATGGGATAGGTTAAGATTTTTGTAGACCTATATAAGACATTTTACTGGGATAGGTTAAGACTTTTGCAGACCTATATAACACATTTTACTGGGATAGGTTAAGATTTTTGTAGACCTATATAACACATTTTACTGGGATAGGGTTAAGACTTTTGCAGACCTATATAACACATTTTACTGGGATAGGTTAAGACTTTTGTAGAGCTATATAACACATTTTACTGGGATAGGGTTAAGACTTTTGCAGACCTATATAACACATTTTACTGGGATAGGGTTAAGACTTTTGCAGACCTATATAACACATTTTACTGGGATAGGGTAAGATTTTTGTAGACCTATATAACACATTTTACTGGGATAGGGTTAAGACTTTTGCAGACCTATATAACACATTTTACTGGGATAGGGTTAAGACTTTTGTAGACCTAAATAACACATTTTACTGGGACTAAGGTTAAGATTTTTGTAGACCTATATAACACATTTTACTGGGATAGGGTTAAGACTTTTGCAGACCTATATAACACATTTTACTGGGATAGGTTAAGACTTTTGTAGAGCTATATAACACATTTTACTGGGATAGGGTTAAGACTTTTGCAGACCTATATAACACATTTTACTGGGATAGGGTTAAGACTTTTGCAGACCTATATAACACATTTTACTGGGATAGGGTAAGATTTTTGTAGACCTATATAACACATTTTACTGGGATAGGGTTAAGACTTTTGCAGACCTATATAACACATTTTACTGGGATAGGGTTAAGACTTTTGTAGACCTAAATAACACATTTTGCTGGGATAGGTTAAGACTTTTTTAGACCTATATAACACATTTTACTGGGATAGGTTAAGATTTCGCTGTTGGCTAAAAAGCAGATATGTCTATTTTAGCCGCCTGTATAAACACTGTTATATCAAGATTTATAAAATTTGGTAAGAGGATGTACATTTAGTAATACTTCATCACTGTTACAAAAATAGCTTACTGTGAGCCATATATTATGCTTTAATGCCTTTGTTTCAGTTTTAGGTATTATTTATGCTAGAATAAAAAGAAGCTTATTGCAACAAAAGGTCATTGTGACCAACATTTAGCATTTTACTGGCTGATGTTAATATTAACTCATGACACATTAGTGCTTTATTTACTAAATACTTTAAGTCAGGGAAATATGTTGATAGGATTTGTATTGATAATTAATATGCCCTTAAATATATGTCACTGTGACCCATTTTTGTCATTTCATTGACTTTACTCTATTTTGACATTTTTAGTCTTCATGTTGTAGTCAACATAGCAGGTGATTCTCAATTTATATCTTATTACCACACTGAAATAAAAAAATTCACTGCAACTAACATTTCACATTTTCTTGGGCATAAGTTAAGTCATTACATTGGGGCCAGTTAGTCTATTGGGCCAGATGGTCTATTGGGGCCTGATGGTCTATTGGGGCCTGATGATCTATTGGGGCCTGATGGTCTATTGGGGTCTGATGGTCTATTGGGGCCAGATGGTGTATTGGGGCCAGATGGTCTATTGGGTCCTGATGGTCTATTGGGGCCAGGTGGTCTATTCATTCAGCTGTATAGATAACTCACTCATTACATCTCAGAATTTATATATGTGGTTTGCATTAGTTGTAAAGATTGAAGTATCCTACTGTATCTGGAGTCAAATAATTAAAACAAAAGATCACATGGACTGAAAGAGTACACCTAACTTATGCACAATAACACAATTCGATATCACATACCTCAATGAAATTTTGTTAATGGTTTACACTTGGGGCTACAGGAAGAATCACATTGCAGTCCTAAACCACAATAACACAATTCAATATCACATACCTCAATGAAATTTTGTTAATGGTTTACACTTGGGACTACAGGAAGAATCACATTGTAGTATTGTGGATTGTTTAGGGTAAGAAAGAATTTTAATAATTTCAGGGTATAAAGGTCAGGGTCAGAGTGACTGAAGAAAGAAATACGATTTCTTCAAAGAAGATCAAATTTCTACACAGGGTAGAATGTACTGTGTACTGTGTAGAATATTGCATACCCCAAAATGCCTCATAAGAGATTGGCTAAATGAGTTGTACCCTCAGAAAAAATAGTATTATTCTTATTAATATTCTTATTATTATTATTCTTTTTATTATTATTATTATTATTATTATTATTATTATTATTATAAAAGTTTTACAGTTTATACTATATATTAAATTTTGCACAATTTCAATCTCCCTCCCACACTCCTGTGCAAAAAGTCTTCCACAATTTTTATCTACCTCCTTGGCATGAACAATATCTTGCATTTTAAAGGCATGTTTAGTTTAAACACAGATTTGCTGATCAAATGAATGAAGGCTGACAATTTTAAAATCAAAAGTTACAAATAAAAATAGTATTTATTGCAAAAATAACATATTCACAAATTAACAATGTCTACATTTGGAGACAAAGTAATTTTAATTATTTGTATGGCATGCAATGTAGGTTAAAAATCTCTACTTTTGAAAACAAAAGTAATTTGTTTTATTTGTATGGCATGCAATGCAGGTTAAAAATGTCTACATTTGAAAACAAAAGTAATTCAAATTATTTGTATGGCATTCAATGCAGATTTGAGATGTTACTTTGTCATCAAGAAGACATTTTCTTTAAGCTTGGCAAATCCTGTTACATATGACACTTTATCATTTTCATATTTAGCAGGTAATTAAAATGATAATCATGTGGAACATTACAACAATGTTTCATGTGAGGTTACACACAGGATCTAAACTATTGTTATTGCTTTTGTTATCATTCAATATTTACAATTTTTTAGATATATTTTTGGACAAACATTTTCATTAGATGCTTATTAGGAAATCATACCTGTAACAAGCTTCAGTAGGAAATATAACAGCTGGTATGTCACAGTGATGCAGACATTACTGGCTGATGATTGCATGGAGAAGTAAATCATCCAAAGTGATGATGAGATTTCATCAAATGTTGTCATAATTTGATTAAAATATTTCTTTCTTTTTCAATTTTATCATGTATGAAAATCAGTGTTGTGAGAACTACCGGGTATATATCACATGAAACGTTTTAGTGAGAACTCACATAATCATGCTTGTTATATCTAGCCTAATACTGGAGATTTGTTCCATACATGCTAAATACTAAAGATCCATCATCACATTTAATTATTGTTTTCTCATTGCAACAAAATACCAGATAAGTTAGTAGTACTGGGTAATTCATGAAGTGAATTTCAAGGTCAGAGGTTTTGATTTATAAATGTTTGAGAGCACGATATACAAACACATAGGAACAGATTTTTGCAAACCTATTGTATACATTTGAGAGCATGATATGCAAACACGTAGGAATGGATTTTTGCAAACCTAATGTATATATTTGAGAGCAAGATGTGCAATCACGTAGGAATGGATTTTTGCAAACCTCGTGTATATATTTGAGAGCACGATATGCAAACACGTAGGTATAGATTTTTGCAAACCTCTTGTATATATTTGAGAGCACGATATGCAAACACGTTGGAATGGATTTTTGCAAACCTCTTGTATATATTTGAGAGCACGATATGCAAACACGTAGGAATGGATTTTTGCAAACCTCTTGTATATATTTGAGAGCACGATATGCAAACACGTAGGAATAGATTTTTGCAAACCTCTTATGTATATTTGAGAGCACAATATGCAAACATGTAAGAATGGATTTTTGCAAACCTCATGTATATATTTGAGAGCACGATATGCAAACACGTATGAATGGATTTTTGCAAAACTCTTGTATATATTTGAGTAATACAGAGTACTTTGAATGAGTGTGGGTTATGTGGTCAAGAGTTTTTTTAAAAACATAATAAAAATGATTATGGCTTGGGGATAGAACAATTCAATAAAAAGTACTTATTATTGATTTCAATAAAACTTTTTATGTGAGTATATAACTGAGTTGAGATCCACTGTCTATGATAATCAAGTTAAAAAGTTTAAAGGTCATTACCTAGATAGTTGAACTGAACATCTTCAGTCAATGCAAAATATTGACTTGGTTTTTTCAAGACCATCTTGGATGGTTTCATTATTGAACATGTAAAGAGAGGAAAAAGAGACTTATTTAGGATTCCTCAGAATTCTTCTTAGGCAGTAAATCATCAGTCCCTTAGAAATATTCTTGATTTTATGACCATTAATATGATTGAAATTTGAATTTTCAGATCCAGCAGCTGTCCAGCTTTTTCCCAACACATCTGTTTTTAATGTTACAGAAGGCACACCAAACTTTCTATTTCTTTGTAATATTACTGATGCCAACCCAATGCCCCAGCCAGATGAATATAGCTGGTTCCTTGACGACACTGTTATACAAGGTCAAACAAGGTCATCTTATCAACTTTTGAATGTAGGGAAGGCTCATGATGGTGAATATCAGTGTATGGCCAAGAATGACTATGGAACTGGAAGGTCTAGCAGATTGCATCTTAATGTACAGTGTAGGTATATATGCTTTAGTTTGATATTAATGTACATTGTAGGTTTATATACTTTAGTTTGATGTTAATGTACACTGTAGGTATATATACTTTAGTTTGATGTTAATGCACACTGTAGGTATATATGCTTTAATTTGATGTTAATGCACACTGTAGATATATATGCTTTAATTTGATGTTAATGTACACTGTAGGTATATATGCTTTAATTTGATGTTAATGTACATTGTAGATATATATGCTTTAATTTGATGTTAATGCACACTGTAGGTATATATGCTTTAATTTGATGTTAATGCACACTGTAGATATATATGCTTTAATTTGATGTTAATGTACACTGTAGGTATATATGCTTTAATTTGATGTTAATGCACACTGTAGGTATATATGCTTTAATTTGATGTTAATGCACACTGTAGGTATATATGCTTTAATTTGATGTTAATGCACACTGTATGTATATATGCTTTAATTTGATGTTAATGCACATTGTAGGTATATATGCTTTAATTTGATATTATTGTATACTTTAGATATATATGCTATAATTTGATGTTAATGCACACTGTAGGTATATATGCTTTAATTTGATGTTAATGCACACTGTAGGTATATATGCTTTAATTTGATGTTAATGCACACTGTATGTATGTATGCTTTAATTTGATGTTAATGCACATTGTAGGTATATATGCTTTAATTTGATATTATTGTATACTTTAGATATATATGCTATAATTTGATGTTAATGTACTCTGTAGATATATATGCTATAAGTTGATGTTATTGTACAGTGTAAGTATATATGCTTTAGTTTGATATTAATGTAAAGTGTAGGTTTATATACTTTAGTTTGATGTTAATGTACACTGTAGGTATATATACTTTAGTTTGATGTTAATGTACACTGTAGGTATATATGCTTTAATTTGATGTTAATGCACACTGTAGATATATATGCTTTAATTTGATGTTAATGTACACTGTAGGTATATATGCTTTAATTTGATGTTAATGCACACTGTAGGTATATATGCTTTAATTTGATGTTAATGCACACTGTAGGTATATATGCTTTAATTTGATGTTAATGCACACTGTATGTATATATGCTTTAATTTGATGTTAATGCACATTGTAGGTATATATGCTTTAATTTGATATTATTGTATACTTTAGATATATATGCTATAATTTGATGTTAATGTACTCTGTAGGTATATATGCTATAATTTGATGTTATTGTACAGTGTAAGTATATATGCTTTAGTTTGATGTTAATGTACATTGTAGGTAACTTCATCTGTACAGGCAATGTATTTGCTTTCCTTATTAGCAGGTGAAAACACAATTCACAGCACTACTTCATCTGAATGCATGCACTTGAAATGACTGAGGATAACCATAGTACATAAATGAAATCTAAGCATGAATGAAATGCATACACTTGAAATTGACTGAGGATAACCATATTACATGAATGAATGTATGCACTGCAATCTGAGTCATGCATGTGCCATTTGCAAATGCACAGGGACACTGAGAGCTGCCATCTTGGTCAAAGAGGACATGCTGTCTGGGTCATTACATGACTGACATTATAAGACTGGGTCATTATATCACTGACATTATAAAACTGGGTCATTATATGACTTACATTACATGACTGGATCATGATATTACTGACATTATACGACTGGGTCATTATATGATTTCCATTACATGACTGGGTCATTATATGACTGACATTATAAGACTGGGTCATTATATGACTGACATGACATGACTGGGTCATTATATGACTGACATTACATGACTGGGTCATTATATGACTTGGTCATTATATAACTGACATTATAGAACTGGGTCATTACATGACTGACATTACATGACTGGGTCATGGTATGACTGACATTACATGACTTGGTCATTCTATGATTGACATTATAAGACTGGGTCATTATATGACTGACTTTATAAGACTGGGTCATTACATGACTGACATTACATGACTGGGTCATTACATGACTGACATTACATGACTAACATTACATGACTGGGTCATGGTATGACTGACATTACATGAATTGGTCATTCTATGATTGACATTATAAGACTGGGTGATTATATGACTGACTTTATAAGACTGGGTCATTACATGACTGACATTACATGACTGGGTCATTATATGACTGACATTACATGACTGGGTCATTACATGACTTGGTCATTATATGACTGACATTATAAGACTGGGTCATCATATGACTGACATTATAAGACTGGTTCATTATATGACTAACATTATAGGACTGGGTCATTACATGACTTACATTACATGACTTGGTCATTATATGACTGGGTCATTATATGACTGATATTATAAGACTGGGTCATTACATGACTGCAATTACATGACTCGGTATTTACCTGACTGACATTACATGACTGGTTCATTATATGACTGACATTACATGATTGTTTCATTATATGATTGACATTACATGACTGGGTCATTATATGACTGACATTATAGGACTGGGTCATTACGTGACTGACATTATATGACTTTTTCATTATATGACTGTCATTACATGACTTGGTCATTATATGACTGACATTATAAGACTGGTCATTATATGACTGACATTATAAGACTGTAATTCTATGACTTACATGACATGACTGGATCATTACGTGACTGGCATTACATGAGTGGTTCATTACATGACCGACATTACATGACTGGGTCATTACATGACTGACATTTCATGACTGTGTCATTTTATGAGTAACATTTCATGACTGGGTCATTACATGACTTACATTACATGACTGGGTCATTACATGACAGGGTCATTACCACACTGACATTACATCACTGGGTCATTATATGACTGACATTACATTACTGGTTCATTATATGATTGACATTACATGACTGGGTCATTATATGACTGACATTATATGACTGGGTCATTACATGAGTGACATTACTTGACTGGTTCATTATATGAGTGACAATATTACACTGGGTCATTATATGACTGACATTATGAGACTCAGTCATTATATGACTAACCTTATAGGACTTTTTCATTACATGACTTATATTACATGACTTGGTCATTATATGACTGACATTATAAGACTGGGTCCTTATGTGACTTACATTGGATGACTGGATCATTACATATCTGACATTACATGACTGGTTCATTACATGACTGACATTACTTTACTGGGTCATTACATGACTGACATTACATGACTGTGTCATTACATGACTTACATCACATGACTGGGTCATTACATGACTGACATTACTTGACAGGGTGATTATATGACTGACATTATAAGACTGGGTAATTATTTGTCTGACATTATAGGATTGGGTCATTAAAGGACTGTTATTACATGACTGGTTCACATTATGACTGATATTACCTGACTGGTTCATTATATGACTGACATTACATGACTAGGTCATTTTATGACTGACATTATAGGGCTGGGTCATCACATGACACACTTTACATGACTGGTTTATTATATGTCTGGCATTACATGACTGGGTCATTATATGACTGGGTCATTGTATGACTTACATTACATGACTGGGTCATAACATGACTGACATTACATGACAGGGTCATTATTTGACTGACATTTTAAGACTGGGTCATTATATGATTGACATTACATAATCTGGTCATTACCTGAGAGACCTTGCATGATTGGGTCATTTTATGACTGATTTTACATGACTGGGGGATTATATGACTGACATTACATGACTGGGTCATTATATGACTGACATTACATGACTGGGTCATTATATGACTGACATTACATGACTGGGTCATTATATGACTTGGTCATTATATAACTGACATTATAGGACTGGGTCATTACATGACTGACATTACATGACTAGGTCATGGTATGACTGACATTACATGACTTGGTCATTCTATGATTGACATTATAAGACTGGGTCATTATATGACTGACTTTACACAACTGGGTCATTACATGACTTACATTACATGACTGGGTCATGGTATGACTGACATTACATGACTGGGTCATTATATGACTGACATTACATGACTGGGTCATTATATGACTGACATTACATGACTGGTTTATTATATGACTGACATTACATGACTGGGTCATTATATGACTGACATTACATGACTGGGTCATTATATGACTGACATTATAAGACTGGGTCATCATATGACTGACATTATAAGACTGGTTCATTATATGACTAACATTATAGGACTGGGTCATTACATGACTTACATTACATGACTTGGTCATTATATGACTGAGTCATTATATGACTAACATTATAAGACTGGGTCATTACATGACTGCAATTACATGACTCAGTCTTTACCTGACTGACATTACATGACTTGGTCATTATATGAATGACATAACATGACCTGGTCATTATATGACTGCCATTTTAAGACTGGGTCATTACATGACTGGTTCGTTTTATGATTGACATTACATGACTGGGTCATTATATGACTGACATTATAGGACTGGGTCATTACGTGACTGACATTACATGACTTTTTCATTATATGACTGACATTACATGACTTGGTCATTATATGACTGACATTATAAGACTGGGTCATTACATGACTGACATTACATGACTTGTTCATTATATGACTGACATTACATGATTGGTTCGTTATATGATTGACATTACATGAATTGGTCATTATATGACTGACATCATAAGACTGGGTCATTACATGACTGACATTACATGACTGGGTCATTATATGTCTGACATTATAGGACTGGGTCATTAAAGGACTGTTTTTACATGACTGGTTCATTATATGACTGACATTACATGACTAGGTCATTTTATGACTGACATTATAGGGCTGGGTCATTACATGACAGACTTTACATGACTGGTTCATTATATGACTGTTATTATAAGACTGGGTCATTATTTGACTTATATTACATGACTGGATCATTACATGTCTGACATTACATGACTGGGTCATTATATGACTAACATTACATGACTGGGTCATTACATGACTTCCATTACATGACTGAGTCATAACATGACTGACATTACATGACAGGGTCATTATTTGAATGACATTATAAGACTGGGTCATTATATGACTGACATTACATAACCCGGTCATTACCTGACAGACATTGCATGACTGGGTCAATTTATGACTGATTTTACATGACTGGGGGATTATATGACTGACATTACATGACTGGTTCATTATATGACTTACATTACATGACTTGGTCATTATATGACTGACATTATAAGACTGGGTCATTAGATGACTGACATTACATGACTGGGTCATTACATGGTTGCATTTAAATGCAAATTCTTTGTTTTCAGTTGTTTTGTTCTTTATATGAATTGACTGTCATTTAGAATTTTTTTGCCATTCTTCAGAAGATTACAATTCATGTTTAAACAGTGAAATAACTTTGCACTGTTCAAGAGAAACTGGATAAGTTTTGCTTTTGATCAAGTCAATGCATATGTTTGTTTTGATTTCTTTCAGTAATAAAAGTGAAGCTGTACAATTCTGGCTAAAGCCTTTTCTTTATGTACTGAATATACAAGACTTTTGAAATATCATTTTTCATTTTCAAAAATAACTGATCAAAATTAAGATTACTGTGTCTTGAAATGGTTAATGATTGTGAATTGCTATTCAGTGTATGCAGTTAGTCTTCGTTCATTGGCTGATCAAATGATAATAACAATAATATCATTGCAGTGAACTTAGTACAGCAGTTAACCTTGAGAATCTCCAAGTGCTTTACAATAATAGGTAACACATAAAAACATATACACGGACATGATTACACAAGCAAAGAACATGAAATTACTAATAGAAAACATGACATTAATTAACAAAGAAACATTATTGTGTCTTTAAGTCTGTTCTTATAGTTGAAACAGGTGAGTTTTAAAAGCATTCTTGAATAAGATCACTGAGTTGTTTTGTCTAAGATCTATGGACAATTCGTTCCACATAGCAAGGGCCTTGTATGTAAAAGATATCTGTATGACTTCTTTTTAATAAGGATAACAAGTATAATGTGAGTTTTGGAGCTCAAGATTCTAGATGGTGTGAACACATGGATATTGTTGGACTGGGATGAGTCAGCAAAATGTAGTGAAGAGATTTTGTATTTGAATCTGAATTGACTGTGTAGCCAGTGGCGGTTACAAATCAAGTGGGAAGGTGTGCTCAGTCCTTGGTACTCTAAAAATGATCCAAGCAGTAGATACCATAATAAACTAGATTGAAAACACAATTTTTTTGTGTGGCATCAACAGGTAGAACATTTGGAATGGAGCTGATATGTCTCAGCTACAGATATACAGCTTGCATATGTTCATTGTATGTTGATGTAATGATAACACACTGTCAAGAGTTACACCTAGGTTTTGTAAATTTATTGCTGGTATTGCTGATACTTATTTTTTTAAATAATGGATATAAATAGAAAAATCTTTGAAATGTTATTAGAATATATTTAGTTTTATCCTCATTTACATGCAGCTTGTTACATGTCATCCATGACTTCACATTGGAAATGCACATTTCTACACATTGGATGGTAGCCTCAACTACTGTTGGACAGCTAGATCTGATTATTTAAGTTTTATGATCATGCATTTGGTATGACAGCAGATGTCAATCTTTGACACTTAAGAGCAGCAACAGATTGTATAAAATGAAGAGAATGGGACAAATAACAGAACCTTGTAGAACATCAAACCATAGGCTGAAAAGTTTTCTATATAAGTACATGATTTGTGTCATGTTGACTAAGTTGGACTTGAACCAAGTAAGGCTGTATCATGAATTCTAAATATATGCTGAAGATGATAAACTAATATATCATGGTCCACGGTCACTTTGTCAAATGCCACAGACCAGTCAAGACATGTAAGGACTTTAATCTTTCCATTATCCAAAGCAGAGACCTGGTCTACTCTCAGGATGGCTGTTTTAGTACTATGGCAATGGTGATATACATAATGTACATTGCTAATAATAATAATAATAATAATAATAATAATAATAATAATAATAATAATAATATAATAACAATAATAATAATAATAATAATAATAATAATAATAATAATAATTATAATAGCAATAATAATATAATAACAATACTAATAATAATAATAACAATAATAATAATAATAATAATAATAATAATAATAATAATAATATAATAACAATAACAATAATAATAATAACAATAATAACAACAATAATAAAAATAATAAAAATAATAATAATAATAATAATAATAATAATAATAATAAAGACTTTGTTTAGAGAAGGTATCTCAATTAGTTACAGAACTAATCTACCTTGAGGCCTTCTATGTGTTATGTACAATATATACAGTACATATAACATGATGTGAAGAGTCTGGCTCAACACTAAATAATTAAGTAATTTTAAATTTCAAAGTATCAAGTCCACTAAAAAAAAAGATTAGGGACACAAAATGGTTGCATATACATATTTAAGAACAGAAAGTAATAATTTTTCTAGACTTTATAAACCAAGTTTTAATGACATTTAAGAAACTATCTAACAACCTTCAAAAGGTCTTAGAAAACATATTCAGTAAATTATGAAAGGTCATGTCATAGAATAGAACTAAACAATGTAATGAATTAATTGATTGGTTCTTAAGAATGATTAGATTAATAATAATTGGATTCAGAGCCCTTTGTAAATTTCATTAAGTTTAAGTTTAATTATAACTGAAGCAAGCAAAAATAACACAAGGTGGACTTAAATGTTTAGTGTAGACCTGTAGTTTTATTTAGATTCATTGCAGTATAAAATATCATAGCTTTATAGATACTGCTAATATAAAATATCATAGCTTTATAGATACTGCTAATATAAAATATCATAGATTTATAGATACTGCTAATATAAAATATCATAGCTTTATAGATACTGCTAATATAAAATATCATAGCTTTATAGATACTGCTAATATAAAATATCATAGCTTTATAGATATTGCTAATATAAAATATCATAGCTTTATAGATACTGCTAATATAAAATATCATAGCTTTATAGATACTGCTAATATAAAATATCATAGCTTTATAGATACTGCTAATATAAAATATCATAGCTTTATAGATACTGCTAATATAAAATATCATAGCTTTATAGATACTGCTAATATAAAATATCATAGCTTTATAGATACTGCTAATATAAAATATCATAGCTTTATAGATACTGCTAATATAAAATATCATAGCTTTATAGATACTGCTAATACAATTACAGATGGTGCTGTGATACTCAACCTTTCTGTGACTGAAGGGAACACGGTGAATGAGAACACGACTGCCACCCTCACATGCCTTGTGGATAGTAATCCAGAATCAGCCATTACATGGTCCAAACAAGGCATTCTGGGATCCTTAAAGACAGATAAATATGTACATCAGAGTGAACTGACCATTGGTCATGCGGATTGTCTTGACACAGCTAACTATACCTGCACAGCAAGCAATGGCTTGGGTCATCCTGTGGAAAAAACAATTCCGCTTTATGTCACCTGTAAGACAGTAAACTGTATTATGCCTTATTGCAATGTTTTGTACACATTAATTAAGGACAGTTTTCAATTTTATCAGGCAGGTACATTTTATAATGAAGCTATCTGAGCCTGTCAGTTCTTGCATAGTGTTCAAGCTTTCGGCTATATCACTAATATTACATGTATATCTGATTTTGAACAAGTTTAGCCTACACCATACAAGTCTGATTCTGAATTACTTTAGCCTACTCCATGAAAGTCTGATTCTGAATTACTTTAGCCTACTCCATGCAAGTCTGATTCTGAACTGAAATATTTTAACTTATACAATACAAGATTGATTCTGATTTACTTTAACCTATTGGATGTAAGTCCGTTTATGAATTACTTTAGCCTATGCCATGCAAGTCTTATTCTGAATTACTTTAGCCTATATACTCAATGAAAGTCTGATTCTGAATTACTTTTGCCTGTGTCTATATCACATTTGGAATTAGTGTAGTCGATACCATGCTGGTCCGATAGTAAGTAGTTTAGCATATTTGTTTAATATATTGAGAGTTGTATCTAACTGGTTCATGCATGTTTTAAGATGCATCTAATGAAGGCAACCATCTTTCTCTGGGAGCACCTCTTTATGATATTACAGCTTAGAAAGCATTGGACTTTTCGTAGGAGTGCAATATATATCAACAATTTTACTATCTTTTTAGGGACCCCGAGTGGTCAAGTGGTCTAAAGCGCTTTCTGTTACGGATCACTGCCATCTTACCTGTCTGTGTGGGTTCGAGTCTAAGATTCGGCTAATGTAGTTATGTGAGAAAGCTCGCCAGTAGTTTCTCGTGGGTCACTGGTTCTTTCTGGGTGTTTTCATGGGTTCTTCCTCCACCAATAAAACTGGTCACCATGTATACCCTATCGTGGGCTGAAAAAGTGATGTTAAACCTTAAAAAACAAAACAAAACATAGCTATATTTTGAGGAAGGGCATTTTACTCTTTTTCCTTTCACTTTAGCATGTTATTTTTAGATTACCAACCTTACTTGGAACTCAACAGCCATGATTGTGCTTTTGTGCTGTACATTTGTAATTTATTTTGTGTGCTTGACCTTTGTCCATGGTTGAGGATAGAGTTTTTGTGTCTGTCTGCTCTATATTGTTAGGAAGCATTAAACAGATTGCTTACTTGCGCTGAGTTTATGATCCAGTCTTGATTATTACCATAGAAGATTCTAGAAATGATTTTGTTTCCAGTTTTGGGTAATATTACGTTAAGATGATTGAGTCTTTTCAGGAAAGGTTATTGTAACATAGGTCAAATTGTGAAATACATGAGCATCACAATCTGTAGGGAAGAGAGAGCCATAAGTACCTGCAGTTTTCTGAATGCTGCCAACACCTACAGTTTTATGAATGCTGCGAACACCTACAGTTTTATGAATGATGCCAACACCTACAGTTTTATGAATGATGCCAACAACTACAGTTTTCAGATTGCTGCCAACACATACCATTTTCTGAATGCTGCCACCATCTGCACTTTTCTGAATGCTGCCAACATCTACTGTTTTCTTGATCAAAATTTGAAAGAGGAATGAAGTTGGAGAGGCATAGATCTTTTTTATATTAAGTAGTAAAATTGGTAGCTTCAGTTTTTTTTGAGATGAATAGTGATGTGTATAAATGTAGTACACTGTACATTTGTTAATATTATGCATAACTGATGTACACTGTAAATGTGATTGCACAGTGTATAACTGTAGTGCACTGTACATGTGATAATACAGTAAAATTACACTAGTTTGTACATGTGATAGTATATGTATAAATGTAGCACTTTGTACATATGATAATATTGTGTATAAATGTAGTGCACTGTACATGTGATAGTACTGTGTACAAATGTAGTACACTGTATGTGTGATGGTACTGTGTATATGTCATGATTACAAAAAACATGCATATGACAGTAGAAGTAGTGGCCATCATCTCTTTTAATTAAATTGACTAAACTATAGTTATGTTCGTTTCTGTAGAGTGAAAAACATTGCATTGAAGGGTTCATTCAGTAAGTAATTAATTACCTCACTTGGCTAAAGTTTCAAATGATCACATAAGTACTGTTTAATACAGAGATGCATTACCAAATCAGCACTAGCAGTAAGCACTAATAATGAATAAATATTGAAATACAGAGAACATAAATAGTACTGTTTAATACAGAGATGCATTACCAAATCAGCACTAGCAGTAAGCACTAATAATGAATAAATATTGAAATACAGAGAACATAAATAGTACTGTTTAATACAGAGATGCATTACCAAATCAGCACTAGCAGTAAGCACTAATAATGAATAAATATTGAAATACAGAGAACATAAATAGTACTGTTTAATACAGAGATGCATTACCAAATCAGCACTAGCAGTAAGCACTAATAATGAATAAATATTGAAATACAGAGAACATAAATAGTACTGTTTAATACAGAGATGCATTACCAAATCAGCACTAGCAGTTAGCACTAATAATGAATAAATATTGAAATACAGAGAACATAAATAGTACTGTTTAATACAGAGATGCATTACCAAATCAGCACTAGCAGTAAGCACTAATAATGAATAACTATTGAAATACAGAGAACATAAATAGTACTGTTTAATACAGAGATGCATTACCAAATCAGCACTAGCAGTAAGCACTAATTATGAATAACTATTGAAATACAGAGAACATAAATAGTACTGTTTCTCATTCATCATTCATATCCCTTAGTGTCATACACAAAGATTATTACTTTTGATACCAGATAATTTTCATAAGCTGGATAAACCACAGCATGGAGCTGAATATTCATATTTCACCAGTATCTTTCATGAACTTGAAGTATACAGGCCTGTAGTTCATTGACCTGTTGAAGTGTTGAAGCATACAGGGCTGTAGTTCATTGCCATGTTGAAGTGTTGAAGCATGTAGGGCTGTAGTTCATTGCCATGTTGAAGTGTTGAAGCATACAGGGCTGTAATTCATTGACCTGTTGAAGTGTTGAAGCATACAGGGCTGTAGTTCATTGCCATGTTGAAGTGTTGAAGCATGTAGCTGTAGTTCACTGCCATGTTAAAGTGTTGAAGCATACAGGGCTGTGATTCATTGACCTGTTTAAGTGTTGAAGCATATAGGGATGTAGTTCATTGCCATGTTGAAGTGTTGAAGCATGTAGGGCTGTAGTTCATTGCCATGTTAAAGTGTTGAAGCATACAGGGCTGTAATTCATTGCCTTGTTGAAGTGTTGCAGCATACAGGGCTGTAGTTCATTGCCATGGTGAAGCATTGAAGCATACAGGGCTGTAGTTCATTGCCATGGTGAAGTGTTTCTTTCAAGCAAATTACTATTCAAGCAAGATCAAGAAAGTCAGACCATTCAAAAAATTCACAGAACATGTGTCCCAGAATTTACATTATATTGAAACAAATGTTTTGAATTTTCAAAAATAATATCATGCCTTTTTATAGCCATATATTCTGTTAAATACATGTAATCCTTTCAAAACAAAACAAAATAGAGATTCTGAATAAGATCAGTGTAATTATTGAGGCTTGATAGTCAGTGTAATTATTGCAGCTTTATAGAAAATCAGTGTAGATATTGAGGCTTGGTAGAAAATCAGTGTAATTATTGAGGATTGAGAAAATTTGCTAGTAAATAAGAACAAAATATTAATTTTACAGGTCATCCACGCACTGATTTTCGGTCACCTCCAGTGACCAAGGTTTATAGTATGCGGTATGGAAAAGCAAGCCTGCGCTACTCAGTGATATCACTTCCAGAACCAACATTTAACTGGACGTTCATTGGAGACGGAAGTGCGAACTTGATTGTACCTGACTCTGCAACTAAGTATGATAATGGATTACAGTCAGTGCTGATGTTCACAAACCTGAGTATCAATGACTTTGGATTTTATAGAGTCATAGCTAAAAATGTGTTCCCTACATCCGCCATTGAAGTGTTTCAGCTGATACAAGGAGGTAAGTAACTTGTTGGCTGACAGCTCTGAGGATATGATGTTTATTATTGAAGATTTTAGCTTATTACTTTGTCGCTTTCAGATCAGAAAGTAATGAAGAACTTTATTGTGCATTATGCAAAATGTGGTTTTTAATTTTGCCACAGAAAAAAATGAAAAGAAAAGTTCAGTTTATTATCATCATAATATAAGGATCATTGTCAAGTTTTCATTGTACTAGTCTTTAACCATGATATAAGGATCATTGTCAAGTTTTCATTGTACTAGTCTTTAACCATGATATAAGGATCATTGTCAAGTTTTCATTGTACTAGTCTTTAACCATGATATAAGGATCATTGGCAAGTTTTCATTGTACTAGTCTTTAACCATGATATAAGGATCATTGGCAAGTTTTCATTGTACTAGTCTTTAACCATGATATAAGGATCATTGTCAAGTTTTCATTGTACTAGTCTTTAACCATGATATAAGGATCATTGTCAAGTTTTCATTGTACTAGTCTTTAACCATGATATAAGGATCATTGTCAAGTTTTCATTGTACTAGTCTTTAACCATGATATAAGGATCATTGTCAAGTTTTCATTGTACTAGTCTTTAACCATGATATAAGGATCATTGTCAAGTTTTCATTGTACTAGTCTTTAACCATGATATAAGGATCATTGTCAAGTTTTCATTGTACTAGTCTTTAACCATGATATAAGGATCATTGGCAAGTTTTCATTGTACTAGTCTTTAACCATGATATAAGGATCATTGGCAGGTCAAGTTTTCATTATACTAGTCTTTAACCATGATATAAGGATCATTGTCAAGTTTTCATTGTACTAGTCTTTAACCATGATATAAGGATCATTGTCAAGTTTTCATTGTACTAGTCTTTAACCATGATATAAGGATCATTGGCAGGTCAAGTTTTCATTGTACTAGTCTTTAACCATGATATAAGGATCATTGTCAAGTTTTCATTGTCCTAGTCTTTAACCATGATATAAGGATCATTGGCAAGTTTTCATTGTACTAGTCTTTAACCATGATATAAGGATCATTGTCAAGTTTTCATTGTACTAGTCTTTAACCAAAAGAGTTTATGGGATGTCTTGCGTTGTATTGCTCATTGCTCATTAGTACAAGAATGCATTATTCTTCCCACAATAAGGTCTATTATAAAAATTTCCCATGTGTCAAGTCAGGTGACAGTTCACACCTTCCTTGATTTGTCTGCAGCATTTGATACAATAGACCATGCTATATTACTTCAATATATTACTTCACCATCTCCAACATGTATTTGGCATTCATAATACAGCCTTACTGTGTTTTAAGTCCTACTTAGTTAACAGGACACAAATTTTTTCTACAAATAGAATAAACTCCAGTCCAGATGTTCTATGTTGTGGTGTTCCACAGGGGTCTGTTCTTGGACCTAATCTTTTCATTCTACACATTCAGCCACTCTCAAGTGTCATGGATCATCATCCAGTGTCTCACCAATTGTACATTAATGACACCCAAATATCCAAATCTTGCCATCCAACTGAAGTTGATGCTACCATCCATGGAGTAGAGGGGTGCATTTCTGATGTGAAATCATGGATGACATGTAACAAGCTGCAGATGAATGATGATGAAACTGAGGTCATTCTGATCACAACACAAAGACTTTCTTATTCACATCCTTTACCTCAAACAATAAATATAAGCAACAACAAGATTAAATTCTCACAGTCAGTACGAAACCTAGGTGTTACTCTAAACAGTAATCTCACATTGAACCAACATGTCATGAACATATGCAAGGCTGCATATGTTGAGCTGAGATGCATCAGTTCCATGTGCAAATATCTTTCAGCTGATGACACTAAAACAGTTGTGTGTACAAATTTAGTACTTTCAATTCAATTCCATCTGGTTCATCTCAATATCTACTGCAAAAACTTCAAAAAGTTCAAAACACAGCTGCTTTGATCATCCTTAGAGTACCATGATCAGAGCACACCTCCCTGCTGCTCTGTTCCATACACTGGCTATCCTTGAAGTTTGTTGTAAATGTATGATAGGGTTGTGGTCTTTCTTCATATTTTTATTTAATGGCATTTCATTGAAAGATGTTCTTTCAAATACAGACCTTTATCACAAAGTTTTTTATTTATATTTAATTCCCTCAATTGACATGTTTGACAAGATAAATTAATGTCAGTGACAAGAAAGAACATGTATGAATGACAAAAAGATAGATCAGTGGCAAAAGGAAGTTAGATCAAAATGAAGGACAAAAATAACACAGGTCAATAACGAAAAGAAGATAAATCAGTCTCAGTGACAAAATGAAGACAGGTCATTGTTATTGACAAAAAGAAGATAGATGAGTGACAAAAAGATGATAGCATAATGAAAAAAAGAAGATAGATCAATGACAAAATGAAGATAGATGAATGACAAAATGAAGATAGATGAATGACAAAATGAAGATAGATCAATGACAAAAAATGTTAGATCAATGACAAGATGAAGATAGATCAATGACAAAATGAAGATAGATCAATGACAAAAAAATTATGAAAATAAGACAGAATAATGACAATGACAAGAAGAAGATGGATCAGTGTGAGTGACAAAAATATGATAGATAAATGATATGTAGAAGATGGCTCAATGACGAAAAGAAAATAGATCAATAATAAAAAGATGAAGTATCAATGGAAAATGGAGATAGATTAGTGTCATTGATAAGCTAGGTCAATGACCAAAGATAGATCAATGACAAAATAGGTCATAAGAGTTTTATTTGATGGCTAGATCATCAAAATTGCAATTAACATAATAAATTGTGTGTGTGTTTTTTAAATATCTCTTTTCATGAAAATCTTTGGATAAGTTGTCATGCACCAATGTGCTGTCTTTTTTAGATGTCCCAGAGGTTCCCTTCAATGTAACAGTGACCGATGTGAAACAAACAAGCCTGACAGTACAGTGGGCTGCAGGATATAATGGTGGACTTGAACAGACATTCCATATAATGATTACAGATGGTGACATCAAACGAAGTGTGTATGCACCGGATCCTGGATACAGGAAATATGGGACTCAGACAATTGAGGACCTCATGCCCAACACGAAGTATGGCATTTACATGTCAGCCCACAACAATTTGGGATCAAGCAATATGACTGTAGTATTTCAAACCACACTGCAAGGTATTCTGTTTTATTATTTTCCTTACATTTTTTGGGGCGTTTTGTAAAATTAATTAAGGGAAACCCTATTTCTAACTCTTAATTTGCATTTCATATAAACCTTTGAGAGCTAGAAGTTATGTCTGTACTTCTAAGCTTGTTAGAATCCAATAGATCTGTTAATTTTAGCATGCTCTTTAATTTTAAAATGCCCTTTAATTTTAGCATGCTCTTTAATTTTAGCATGCTTTTTAATTTAGCATGCCCTTTAAGTTTAGAATGCTTTTTAATTTTAGCATGCTCTTTAATTTTAACATGACCTTTATTTTAGCATGCTTTTTAATTTTAACATGCTCTTTAATTTTAAAATGCCCTTTAATTTTAGCATGCTCTTTATATTCTCTTTTAATGTCATTACTTTTTTTTTCCTTACAAGCTGTAGGCAGAGAGCTTGAAGTAAAGGGAGGTGCAAATGTGGCAGCAATTGCAGGAGGTATTGGTGCTGCTGTGGTGGTGGTTGTTATTCTTGTGGTTCTCGTTTATATATGGAGAAGAAAGGCATCTATGCTGAAGAATTCTAGTGGTATGTTTTCAGGGTATATTTGCACGTTTTGCTTATCCTTTGCCTAAAGTTTAGAAATAGTTAAAATATATTCAGTGTGAATCTATGATAGTCTTGTTTCACAAGTATCATGCAGCATTTTACATTTATATGTTAGCGTTAGAATGTAACATCATTTCACAAGTATCAATTAGGTTTATAATTTTGCTATCAGCATTAGACTTTTACATCATTTTGTAAGATTTAGCATATAATTATATTTTTTCTTCATGTTCAAAGTTTGGAGCCATAAATGTCATATATTAAATTATTGAATAGATTCATATAGTAAAGTACCTACAAAGAGAAAAGCAATGGTTTTATTTTCTGGAGTTTGATGCCATTTTTCAAAACAAGATAGATCGTAGATGGTGTCCAGTTTATTTGGTATAGAACAACCCTGGGAAATTAATGGAAGATCCACCAACTCAAGGAAAGCTACCTACAGACTTTCTGACATACCAGCATTGGCAGAATCAAGGCTTGAACTGTTTTGGAAAGAGATGATTTGCAAAGGCAATCGTCTTAAATCACTTGGCCACCTGAGGTACTAAGAAGATAGTAAGAATTGATCAATGAACAAGTTTTATCACTAAGGACCTTGTTGTAGTATGCACATATCTCTATTTCATTTTACACATGATGTCTTGAGGAGTTACTCTGGATAAAATGTCTTTACAATATTTCATCTTTTTCTTACATCAATTATTTAATTTATGTATATTTTGAATGGCATTGATGTTTAACGAAAAAAAACAACTTCATTGATCACCATACTTGGCCTTCGGACTTTTAAAATGGAGGAGTTTAATAGAAGTATAAATAAATAAGGATGGAGAAATAGTTTTAAACTATGCTTTTAATCCCAGTCTAATTAGTAATTTTAATATTTTAGTCAGATTTCAGGTTTTGTTTAAAAAGAAGGCATGAGCCTGAGAAATGTGCCATGAATAAACTCGTTAAAGGCCATTATATATAATTTTAAAACTGATTCACTTAAGTTGAAATCACACTGGATAAAAGTAAATATTGCAATGTCTTTTATAATGGTACCATAAAACCTACCGTAAAGTGTTTTACAGCATACTGTCTGTTGATAGTAATAACTATAGTTACTTGTCATGGAATAATTGATGAAACAATCCTTCTGTCCTATAATGTCATAATTTCTGGTTCTAATATTTGTTTATGAAAAATGTTTTATTAAAAATTGACTTTAATTTCCTAAACTTTAACCTTTTATAAAAACTTAATACTACCAGTATCTTGAATGAAGACAATGTAACTTCTCTACATCAATCAAGGTATATAACTCCTAATCAATTAGTACCACCAATCACATTAATTACTTTACATCAATCAAGGTATATAACTCCTAATCAATTAGTAACACCAATCACATTAATTACTTTACATCAATCAAGGTATATAACTGCTAATCAATTAGTAACACCAATCACATTAATTACTTTACATCAATCAAGGTATATAACTCCTAATCAATTAGTACCACCAATCACATTAATTACTTTACATCAATCAAGGTATTTAACTCCTAATCAATTAGTACCGTGAATCACATAAATTACTTTACATCAATCAAGGTATATAACTCCTAATCAATTAGTACCACCAATCACATTAATTACTTTACATCAATCAAGGTATATAACTCCTAATCAATTAGTAACACCAATCATATTAATTACTTTACATCAATCAAGGTATATAACTCCTAATCAATTAGTACCACCAATCACATTAATTACTTTACATCAATCAACGTATATAACTCCTAATCAATTAGTATCAGCAATCACATTAATTACTTTATATCAATCAACGTATATAACTCCTAATCAATTAGTACCACCAATCACATTAATTACTTTACATCAATCAAGGTATATAACTCCTAATCAATTAGTACCACCACATCATATTAATTACTTTACATCAATCAAGGTATATAACTCCTAATCAATTAGTACCACCAATCACATTAATTACTTTACATCAATCAAGGTATATAACTCCTAATCAATCAGTACCACCACATCATATTAATTACTTTACATCAATCAAGGTATTTAACTCCTAATCAATTAGTATCACCAATCAAATTAATTACTTTACATCAATTACAGTAAATAACTCCTAATCAATTAGTACCACTAATCACATTAATTACTTTACATCAATCAAGGTATTTAACTCCTAATTAATTAGTACCACTAATCACATTAATTACTTTACATCAATCAAGGTATTTAACTCCTAATTAATTAGTACCACCAATCACATTAATTTCTTTACATCAGTCAAGGTATTTAACTCTTTTAATTAATTAGTACAATCAATCACATTAATTACATTGATATTTGTTAAATGTCATATAAGATGTATAAATTGCACTAGGTCAACTGATGGTCACTGTGTGTGTTTGTGTGTATATTTATGGTCAATTGATGGTCAGATTGCAGTGATTTTTTATCAGTTTAAAATTAAATATTTATACAAATATTATATAGTATGTTGACTTGATAAAAGATCATGAAATGTGAGTTAAGCTAGTTTCTAACCAATTATGCTATTATTTATTCTAGATGAAGGTTTCAGCAACAGTGTTCAAGGGAGGTAAGTAATCTTCTTCCTCTGTATTATAGAGGCTTTGGTGGCTGAGTAAGTGATTAGCCTACGATTAGTGATGCATGAATTAGCTAGGCTAAAAACCAGTATCACCCTTAGCTTGAACTCAACAAATATGACATTGTGACATTAATGAAGGGTCTCCATCCCTACACAGTTTTTCCTTCTAGACTAGAACTCTGGTTTTCTCAATCACAATAAAGCAGTTTATGTTACTTGCCATTTTCTATGACGATAGGTAGTTGGGTGTAAATATAGAAAACACAGCATGCTTCAAATGCATAAACAAGTTAAGGTAATGTTTTAGGCTGATCACTCAAAGTCACTTGTTGATTATGCACTAATAAACCACTGGGAGGGTTTACATACATACATACATACATACATACATACATACATACATACATACATACATACATACATACATACATACATACATACATACATACATACATCAGAGTTTAATTTCCAAAATTACAAGCTTACTGTGAGAAGGATAAGAGACGTACAGTGTATCTTTGTTGTCTCCCAGCACTCTGTACATTATACTAATCCCAAAGTGGTATTTTCTGTACTATCTCATCTTATGCATGTCTTCTTTCAGATGGCAGAACTATGATTCCACGATTTAGACATTTTCCTCCTTAAAATTTCAGGTCTAACCAAACTGCCAATTTATATGCCAACACATCATATAGTGGTGATGTTAGCAACACAGGATATGAAAGTCTGCAAGCATGTAAAACAGAAGCAAGTCCATATCAGACACTCAGCAGTGGTGATACTGAAACCAGTGGTAAAATGAAAAATAATATAAATTACAACATTTGAAATTATGATAAATTTTGAAAGACTTTATCATTAGGTTTCTTTAATATAAACTTACTGTAATTATGTCTGAATTATGTTCACTTATACAACAGTACATGGTAAAGTTGGGTATTTTGTTCCTTTGGTAAGCAGTATGCACTTTATTTTTTCTTCTTAAAAACAGAGCACATGAAACTTGTCAGATTTTAAAAACTCTTTAAAACCTAAAGTACTGCATTATATACATTTCATCAACTTTAATTTAAATATAGCTGTGTCAATTCAGTTATGCAAGATCACATCATCACATTTTTTTTATTGTGCATTTTGAGAAACAAGTAATAAATATTATTTTTTATTGTATCCCATATAAAGTAGAACAAGTATTCCTATCATGTCCCATGATAACTAGAACAATGAATATTTATCTTATCATGTCCCATGATAACTAGAACAATGAATATTATTCTTATCATGTCCTATGATAACTTGAACAATGAATATTATTCTTATCATGTCCCATGATAACTATAACAAGGAATATTATTATTATAACAATGAATATTATTATTATCATGTCCCATGATAACTAAAACAATGAATATTATTCTTATTGTCTTTTATAGTAACTAGAACAATGAATATTATTCCTATCAGGTCCCATGATAACTATAACAATGAATATTATTATTATCATGTCCTATGATAACTTGAACAATGAATATTATTCTTATCATGTCCCATGATAACTATAGCAATGAATATTATTATTATCATGTCCCATGATAACTATAACAATGAATATTATTATTATTATCATGTCCCTTGATAACTATAACAATGAATATTATTCTTATTGTCTTCCATAATAACTAGAACAATGAATATTATTCTTATCATGCCCCATGATAATTAGAACAATGAATATTATTATTATCATGTCCCATGATAACTAAAACAATGAATATTATTCTTATTGTCTTCCATAATAACTAGAACAATGAATATTATTCTTATCATGCCCCATGATAACTATAACAAAGAATCTTATTATTATCATGTCCCATGAAATCTATAACAATGAATATTATTTTTATTGTCTTTCATAGTAACTAGAACAATGAATATTATTCTTATCATGTCCCATGATAACTAGGACAATGAATATTATTCTTGTCATGTCTTATGATAACTTGAACAATGAATATTATTCCTATCATATTCCATGATAACTATAACAATGAATATTATTATTATCATGTCCCATGATAACTATAACAATGAATATTATTATTATTATCATGTCCCATGATAACTATAACGATGAATATTATTCTTATTGTCTTCCATGATAACTAGAACAATGAATATTATTCTTATTGTGTCCCATGATAACTAGAACAATGAATATTATTCGTATCATGTCCTATAATAACTTGAACAATGAATATTATTCTTATCATGTCCCATGATAACTATAACAATGAATATTATTCTTATCATGTCCCATGATAACTAAAACAATATTATTCTTATTGTATTTCATAGTAACTAGAACAATTAATATTATTCTTATCATGTCCCATGATAACTAGAACAATGAATATTATTCTTATTGTCTTCCATAGTAACTAGAACAATGAATATTATTCTTATCATGTTCCATGATTACTAGAACAATGAATATTATTCTAATCATGTCCCATGATAACTATTATTTATATTGTATCCAATGACAACTAGAAGAAAAATAAATCACAGATGCAATTACTAATCATTGCCACACATGCATCCATTGGTATGAATTGTACCCTAATGTAAGATACAAAATACTCCTGAGGTTCAGAAGACCTCCAAAAATTTTTCAAATGAATTTGTATTTTTATAATATTTTTTTTAACTTTAATACTTTAATTTTTTATATTTTTAGATCAAAATAAAGATTGCAGTGAATCTATGACCATCAGGTACTAGTTTAGCATCTGTCTGTCTATTTAACATGTGATCTCTCTGTTTTAATATCTTTCTATCTATTTAACATGTGATCTCTCTGTTTTAATATATGTCTGTCTATTTAACATGTGATCTCTCTCTTTTAATATATATATGTCTATTTAACATGTGATCTCTGTTTTAATATATGTCTGTCTATTTGACATGTGATCTCTCTGTTTTTATATCTGTCTGTCTATTTAACATGTGATCTCTCTGTTTTTATATCTGTCTGTCTATTTTACATGTGATCTCTCTGTTTTAATATCTGTCTATCTATTTACCATGTGATCTCTCTGTTTTTATATCTGTCTGTCTATTTACCATGTGATCTCTCTGTTTTAATATATGTCTGTCTATTTAACATGTGATCTCTCTGTTTTTATATCTCTCTATCTATTTAACATGTGATCTCTCTGTTTTAATATCTGTCTATCTATTTAACATGTGATCTCACTGTTTTAATATCTATCTATCTATTTAACACGTGATCTCTCTGTTTAATGTCTGTCTATCTAACATGTGATCTCTCTGTTTTAACTTTCTTCCAATATATGCAATTTATGCATTATTTGACAACACAATAAAAATACTACAATATGTAAATGTCATGTATATTTTGTTTGAATATCAAAACACAAGTTACTGAAGTAGTGATTATCTTTATTAAAATAGTTTCTAACTAAATTTATTTAGCATTTTTCATGGATCCACGTGTGGATTTTTAAAATATGATTAAGAAAAACATGGCTGTGGAATCTTGATATCTTATTTGTGTTCCTGTATAATCAGGATTTTTATACGATGTTAGCAATTTTGCATGAAATTGATATTATTCATAGTATGTTTTCACAGATAACTTTAAGAACTAACTCGGTTGTTGGTTGGTTGGCTTTTGTTATGGCAGCTGGTTCATTATGTTCACATTGTGTGATGCACACTACAGTTAAACACCGGAGTGTACCAAAGTAGCCAAATACAAGTTATGATTCAGGAAATGTTCTTGTATGTTGCTCCTAAAAGATAACATAAACTCAAGCCATTATGTAAAGACAGATTTCAATCACTGGGTGTCACAAACTGCTGCATGAAAATCAATGTTTGCACCATCTATATATATACAGTCCTACCCGTTTATATCGACATCGCTTATCTCGACAAGCCGCCTATGTCGACAAAAAAGCAAAGTCCCGGTCCCATGGTCTACTATTACTATCAAATTGTCATGCTTATATCGACGTCGAGATAAAAGAAAAACGTATATGTCGACAGAAGCCCTTGGTCCCAGCTTGAACAAATCCTTTGTTTTCAAAACGTTTATGTCGACAAGCTGCCAATTAAGACCAATACTTTGTTCAACAATTAGTTGATCTTGCCGCCAGGCTTTAATGTCGCGGTCGGATGAAAAAAACAAACAAACCCATAGCAGCACGTTTTCTCACCACTCTCCAGCTAGTTAAGTCTTTGATCTTGCCGCCTAGCTTGTGAATCATGTTATTCAAATGTACTCTTACAATGACAGCATGTACATCTGTGGGTCTTTCAACCACTGAATTTTCTGATTGTAAATATATCAGAACAGCGAAAAGGATCAATTGATGAACACAATTTCCCAATCAACAGGTGGTCAAAGCAGGACTAGCAAGCCCTTAAATTTGCTGTCCAGGAATTGATGCGTACAGAGGACTCCTGTATACGTGATTTTCTGAATCCCATATATAAAAATTGCGTGAAAATACGGATTACACGTTTCCGAGACCTTTGAAAGTGATCGCTGATTTTCGCTGTGAAAGTTTCGTTTTTAATTTTATTTACATTTACGATGGCTACCGACAGAAGGGTAAAACGCAAATTAAATTTACAGTCTTTGGAAACTAAACATCTGGCTGTTAATGAAGTTAAGGGATGAACATCTCGCAAAGAGGTCTGTGAAATTTTTTCATTTAAAATTAACACGTCCAGGAAGGATGAAAGCTGCAGAGTCTATAAAGAAAGACTAAGTTGAAGGTAACTGCGCTCCCCTAAGGAAGAAGCAAGACTGGTACATTTGAAAACGTGGAGGAAGCATCTAAACGGTTCACGGTTCAATTAAGCATTATCGAAAAATCTTAGTGTGAAGAACTTTGCTGCAACAAGTGGTTGGTGCAGTCGCTTTAATGTTCGTCATAACATCGGATACAAAAGTATTTGTGGAGAATACATGTACTGTTGACAGTTTTTCATTTCGCTGTGATATCCCCTTGGGACCCTCAATAACGTGGGAACAGACTGACCGATATCTAGGCTGATTTAAGTACATGTACTTGAAGTATGCAACTAACAACATTACAAACACGTGCTAATGCTGACATTGAATCTCTCATGTTTTTCATATCGGGATTTGACCGATGCAATATTTTATTGTGGACTTTATTACACAAAGGTAACCAAAATGTTATTTGTCAATATACAAGTGTATTTTACTCTAGTTTTGTCCCCACATACGAAAAATTTACATCGTTTTTTTTCAAAGTGTAAATACTACTCACTGATGACCGTTTACCCCTTACTGAAGAATTTAACTTGCATTTTTTTTTTGCAGCCCCCCCCCCCCCAAACACTTATCTCGACATCCGCTTATCTCGACAATATTTCGTCGGTCCCGAGGATGTCGAGATAAACGGGTAGGACTGTATATATATATATATATATATATATATATATATATATATATATATATATATATATATGGTAGTCAATGTGGTAACTCAAAAAGAAACAAGCAAAAGACCTATTATAAATAAAGAAAATAAAACATAATAAAACATAATTATTTATAAAATATAAACTTTTTTTAAAAAGATGAAAATAAATTGGACAATTAATAACAGAGAGTTGTATTGAACATCCATTTTCATCACATGGAAAAACAGGAATGAAGTTAGAAATTATTCTATTTTTATAATGAACACGTCATTATATTTGTATATTGCCTTAATTACATGCTTGTAATAATGAAGTTATACTATTCAATGAAGTCATGAAATTATAGAAATATGCTGTTCATATAACAGACATGAAATTAAGGTTTTCACAAAACAAATATGAAATTGTGCATTTATACTGTTCATATAATAAAATGAAAAAAAAGAAATTATGCAGTTCAGTAACAGACATAAAAATGGAATTTGTTCTGTATACATAACATGAAATATACTATTACAATATTTTAGAAGGACCAACAGTGAAAAAATAAATACAAACATCTTACTACTTTTTTGCTAGAGAATGGTTTGAGTCTCCCTTACATGCAAAAGCTAGAAAATAATTTAGTCTCTTACATGCAAAGGCTAGAGAATGAATTAAGTCTCCCTTACGTACAAACAATTATTTGAGAATGTACTGTGTCTCGTACATGTAAAGGTTTGAGAATGATTTGAGTCTTTCTTATTTGCAAACAAATGCTAGAGAATAACTTGAGTCTCCCTTACATCCAAACAAAGGTTAGAGAATCACTTGAGTCTCCCTTACTTGCAAACAAAGGCTAGACAATGACTTGAGTCTCCATTACATCCAAACAAAGGTTAGAGAATCACTTGAGTCTCCCTTACTTGTAAACAAAGGCTAGACAATGACTTGAGTCTCCATTCCATGCAAACAAAAGCTAGAGAATAACTTGAGTCTCCCTTACATCCAAACAAAGGTTAGACAATGACTTGAGTCTCCATTACATCCAAACAAAGGTTAGAGAATCACTTGAGTCTCCCTTACTTGCAAACAAAGGCTAGACAATGACTTGAGTCTCCATTACATCCAAACAAAGGTTAGAGAATCACTTGAGTCTCCCTTACTTGTAAACAAAGGCTAGACAATGACTTGAGTCTCCCTTACATGCAAACAAAGGCTAGAGAATGTTGTCAAAATTATGATCAGTTTGATTATATGAAACTCCAAGATTTAGGATTAATACCAGGTTTTTTCATGTAGGTAGGATCCAATAGCCTCAACAATACACCACAGACTTCAGAATGTTTGCAGTTGTATAGCAAATTGATCGTCTGATTTTTGTAGTGGTAAATAAAGGGCTAGTGTCCATCTTTAAGATATTTAAGATATCTTTGGCTGAAGGAAATGGATAATGGGCATATGACTGGGATTGTTTTCCTTGACTTCAAGAAAGCTTTTGATCTTGTTGATCATGAAATTCTGCTACAAAAGTTGAACTGTTACAGGTTTGACAATCCTTCTTTAAACTGGTTTAGATCATACCTAAACCAAAGGTCTCAACAAGTAAGCATTGGCAATATTAGCTCTCAAACTCGCACTATTCATTCAGGAGTCCCTCAAGGCTCAGTTTTAGGCCCTCTCCTCTTCCTTATCTATGTCAATGATCTACCATTAAATAATGAATCCACCAATACAGAATTGTTTGCAGATGATGCAACCTTGTATACATCTAGTTCTGATACTGAAGCTATCCAAACAAGATTAAACTCAGATCTTATTAGAGTCCAAAACTGGGCACAACAAAATAGGATGGTAATTAATGAAGGTAAAACAAAATATATGATTCTGGGGACGACACAAAAGCTACACAAGTCAGGGAACCCAAAACTATCTCTTGCAATAAATAATCATCCATTAGAAAATGTCAATCATGAAAGGCTTGTAGGTGTGTCCATAGATAATAATTTATTATGGAATGACCATATTGATAAGCTTTGTAAAACACTGTCATCCAAAATTGCCCTTCTCAATTGAATCAAGAAATATTTACCTATGGAAACTCGCAATCTATACTACAAGATGTATATTCTTCCAACAATGGATTACTGTTCTAAAGTATGGGGAAACTGTGCTAAATCTGAGCTTGACAGGATTTATAAACTCCAGAAACGAGCTGCACGTGTAATTTTAGATACATCTGTTGACCATCCCTCAAAAGCGTTATTTACAGAACTCAAATGGTTCACAATATATGACAGGATAGATTTTCACAAGGCAGTTCTTTTATATAAATGTCTACATGGAACTGCACCAGAGTATCTTCAGGACTTATTCAGGCCTTTTTCCACACAATACCAGTTAAGATCAATCACACATGGAAACCTTCTAGTACCAAAACCAAGAACAGAGCATTTCAAAAAGAGTTTTCAATACTCTGGTACAGTTCTGTGGAATAAGCTTCCACTACATGTATAATCGGCTGAAAATATTTGAGTATTTAAGAAGAGATTTCAGGAGCATGCATGTGTTTCTAACAGATAATGGAATTTAGTATTTTAATACGAAACATGCTAATATAAGCACTAATTATTGCTTCTTCACACAATGTGCATTTGTTATACTTTCATTAAGAGGGCCTCAGGGGAGAACAGTCCTTGACTAATGAGTCACCCTCTATAAATAAAGCATTACTATTATTATTATTATTATTATTATTATTATTAAGGCGACCCTTATAACTGACCTGTGGTCATCATATTAAGCACAGAGAGAGAACAGAATGCAGAGTATTCATAATTCTTAATGCTTGTAGTCCAAGAGTGGTGTAGACATTCAGTGTAACAGACAGGATAACTTGCTGTCTAAACAAGTAGAGCTGAAAGAAAAAAAACCCAAAAACTTCATATACTCTGACCGATTTAACAAACTTCTACATGTATAGTATCATGTAGCTTGACATGTCAGAATGCTGATCCTAACCATATAAATGGTAAAATCTGTCAAAATGTGATCATAGCTATATAGATGGTAAAATCTGTCAAAATGTGATCATAGCCATATAAATGGTAAAATCTTTCAAAATGTGATCATAGCTATATAGATGGTAAAATCTGTCAAAATGTGATCATAGCTATATAGATGGTAAAATCTGTCAAAATGTGATCATAGCTATATAGATGGTAATATCTGTCAAAATGTGATCATAGCTATATAGATGGTAAAATCTGTCAAAATGTGATCATAGCTATATAAATGGTAAAATCTGACAAAATGTGATAAATGGTAAAATTCATCAATACGATTATAGCTATAAAAAAAATGGTAAAATTCATCAAAATGTGATCCTAGCCATATAAATGGTAAAATCTGTCAAAATGTGATCATAGACATATAGATGGTAAAATTCATCAATATGATTATAGCCGAATAGATGGTAAAATTTGTCAATTCTCTATCTTATCTTACACATTATTTTTCATCTCTGGTGTTAAATAATTTTCTTAAAATTTCAGATCTGCTGGAGCTGGTAAAATATACATGAACACTGCAATTACAAGTCCTATCAGTGACAAAGAATATGAAAGTCTGCAATCAAATCAAATCGAAACAAATCAGTACCAGGTACTCAATGGTAATGAAAATTTAGTTGTGTTGAATTAATAAATAATGAATGATAGAAACAAATCCATACCAGGTACTCAATGGTAAGGAAAATTTAGTTGTGCTAAAATTATACACAACGTAAGATACTATATGAAAAATTATGATACTATTACAAGTCTGTGCATTTAAAATGGGTAACAGAAAAGAGTAAAGACAATAAAATTTGGAAAATTTAACAAATAATTTATTTCCTTAGAATACAAAGTGAAAAATGAGAACTTATGAAATTGCAAATTAAATTCAAACATAATCCAAGAATTAAGGACACAGGTCATAGTAGTAAAATATCCGTAATAAAACTCAGTTCAAGTCCCAAAGAGATCCAAAATTGAATGTGATGAAGAATCTGTCATGGTCTGTGAAATACTGATGTGTTAACAGTCTCTTGTTGAATCACAGAAATATTATTACAGATTTGAATTTAGTATAAAATCTAGTAAATGTCTTTATCCAAGAATTTTATCAGAGCACACAATCACATGAATTCAATAATTTGAAGGAAATAAAATTCAGCAGAAACTGGTCACAACATAATACAACTTTAAGTGCTAGATTTTAAAGAATATCTGTTAAAATCCTCAATCACATAATGATATAGTTCTCTTCTTGACCTCAGGTTATAATTTGCATTTTCTAAAAACAAGCATGACCTAATAGAAAATAACATTCTAGAATGATATAATGAGCCTTGTTTATTTACAACACAATAGCCTATAAAACTGACATAGGTATCTCCAAACCCCTGGTCCTGATAATAAGCACAAGCATAGAGACTAGTAAATCTATTATTAGTTTACATAGATGAAATGAAAAATCATAAATATTTCAGTTAGGTCAAGCAGAAATAAACTTAATTTTGGGCATGGTCAAGTCCAGCAAACAATGTTGCATTACATAACATGTAATGAAATACAAAATAAATTAAAACCAACAGACAAACAATGTTGTATTACATAACATGTAATGAAATACAAAATAAATTAAAACTAACAGTAAACAATGTTGTATTACATAACATGTAATGAAATACAAAATAAATTAAAACTAACAGTAAACAATGTTGTATTACATAACATGTAATGAAATACAAAATAAATTAAAACCAACAGACAAACAATTAAATTAAATAAAAATAGCAATACATTCTCAAAGACATTATCAAAGACCTCATGAAAATGTGTTCAATCTGTTATTGAATTTCTTTTACATATCTGAATATTAAATGAAGAATTTGGTTATGAGCCTAATTAGATAATTATTATTTGCTTTGTCTTGTATGGTAATTTGTGTCTTTCTGTTTGAGAACAAGGCAAACAAACTGTCATTATTAACCAGTGACACTTATGCATGAGAACAAGGCAAACAAACTGTCATTATTAACCAGTGACAATTATGCATGAGAACAAGGCAAACAAACTGTCATTATTAACCAGTGACACTTATGCATGAGAACAAGGCAAACAAACTGTCATTATTAACCAGTGACACTTATGCATGAGAACAAGGCAAACAAACAGTCATTATTAACCAGTGACACTTATGCATGAGAACAAGGCAAACAAACTGTCATTATTAACCAGTGACACTTATGCATGAGAACAAGGCAAACAAACTGTCATTATTAACCAGTGACAATTATGCATGAGAACAAAACAAACAAACTGTCATTATTGACCAGTGACACTTATGTTTGAGAACAAGGCAAACAAACTGTCATTATTAATCAGTGACACTTATGTTTGAGAACAAGGCAAACAAACTGTCATTATTAACCAGTGATACTTATGCATGAGAACAAGGCAAACAAACTGTCATTATTAACCAGTGACACTTATGCATGAGAACAAGGCAAACAAACTGTCATTATTAATCAGTGACACTTATGTTTGAGAACAAGGCAAACAAACTGTCATTATTAATCAGTGACACTTATGTTTGAGAACAAGGCAAACAAACTGTCATTATTAACCAGTGACACTTATGCATGAGAGCAAGGCAAACAAACTGTCATTATTAATCAGTGACACTTATGTTTGAGAACAAGGCAAACAAACTGTCATTATTAACCAGTGACACTTATGCATCCATGGATATAAATAGTGCAATATTATAATTTTAAAATACAAAATGTAGTTTGCAAGAAAGAATTCTTTGAATCATTTTATTCTGCTAACATAATTGCTTTCATTTTCTATTTTAGATTGCAGTCAACCTAACAACATAAGGTAATAGCATAGTTATGTTTTATCAATCAATCTGCTTGTCTGTATCTATCTGTCAATCTCTCTCTCTCTCTCTCTCTCTCTCTCTCTCTCTCTCTCTCTCTCTCTCTCTCTCCATCCATCCATCCATGAATAAATGTGCTATATGAAATGAATGCTCATAATTTATTTTACTTTTCAATCAAATTTGTTGTTGTGTAGGTTGTTTTATTGATCTTATTCTTATGGCTTGCCTAGAATTTCTGTATATTGTTATTTCTGTCATTAATTGCCTAGCTATCTATCCCCACACAAAAATAAGATCTACCTATCTATCCACACAAAAAATACATCTACCTATCTATCCCCACACAAAAATACATATACCTATCTATTAACACACAAAAATACATCTGCCTATCTATCCACACACAAAAATACATTTACCTATCTATCCCCACACAAAAATACATCTACCTATCTATCCCCACACAAAAATACATATACCTATCTATCCCCACACAAAAATACATCTACCTATCTATCCCCACACAAAAATACATATACCTATCTATCCCCACACAAAAATAACATCTACCTATCTATCCCCACACAAAAATACATCTACCTATCTATCCCCACACAAAAATACATATACCTATCTATTAACACACAAAAATACATCTGCCTATCTATCCACACACAAAAATACATCTACCTATCTATCCCCACACAAAAGTACATCTACCTATCTATCAACACACAAAAATACAACTAACTACCTTTCAACACACAAAAAAAGATCTTCCTATCTCTCCACACACCAAAAATCTATCTACCTATCTATCAACACACAAAATACATATACCTATGTATCCACACACAAAATACATCTACCTATCCATCCCCACAAAAAGTAGATCTACCGATCTATCACCACACAAAAATAGATCTACTAATTTATCCCCACATAAATATTCCTCTAAATATCTATCCGCACACAAAAATCCATCTACCTATCCCCACACAAAAATCCATCTACATAAAAAAAATCTATCCCCACACAAAAATCCATCTAGCTATCTATCCCCACACAAAAATAGATCTATCTATCTATCACAACCTAAAAATACATAAAAATGTGATCATACATACAGATATAAATACATCCACACATAAACTAGAATTTAATGTATATTTTTCAGCTCAGAATTACAATTTTCCTATTATTATTGCTATACAAAATGTACTAAAGAGGGCACGAAATACATTATCACTGTACTGTATACTGTATCACTAGAAATACATTATCACTGGTCTGCATACTGTATGGACTAGAAATACACATCACTATATTGTGTACTATATGGACTAGAAATACACATCACTATATGGTATACTGTATGGACTAGAAATACACATCACTATATTGTATACTATATGGACTAGAAATACACATCACTATACGGTATACTGTATGGACTAGATAGACACATCACTATATTGTGTACTGTATGGACTGGAAATACACATCGCTATATTGTGTACTGTATGGACTAGAAATACACATCACTATATTGTATACTGTATGGAATAGAAATACACATCACTATATCGTATACTGTTTGGACTAGAAATACACATCACTATATCGTATACTGTATGGACTAGAATTATTTTGTGCATTACCGGACAAACTGCACTTTACTTGTATGTCTGCTTCAGAAATAATCTAGTTGACAGAACTTTACATGAAAATGCAATGCCATCAAATCCTGATGTATATATTTCCATTTTATATATATATATATATATATATGTATATATATATATATATATATATATATATATATATATATATATATATATATATATATATATATATATATATATATATATATATATATATATATTTGTGTATGTCCTTGTACTTCCAGATTGTCAGCTGGTGACAACCAACCTAATCCTTACTATAATGAACAAATTCAGACAGGCAGCCCTTTGATAACTTGAAGAAACAGTGGAGGTGAATCATCATAATTCAGAAGTGCTGTTTATGTCATGAAATTAGCTTTATGTTTCAATAGATTAGTTTTGTTTTTATATCATTGATACTTATTACATTGGGCTTGAATCTCTTAATCACTACATATACAAATTAGCTGTGTTTGCAAATTTAAATTTTTTAGAACTTGTGAATTTGTTAACATTAAGAGTCCTCCGCCCCAATGTGATATTAAAGTCCGGAATTTGGCATGTTTACCCCCACCTATGTGATGTTAAAGTCTAGAATTGGTATTTTTCAACCCCACCCCCCAATGTGATATTAAAGTCTGGAATTGGTGTGTTTCAGCCACCACCACCACCACCAATGTGATATTGAAGTCTGGAATTGGTGTGTTTCGGCCATCCACCCCAATGTGATATTAAGGTCTGAAATATGCATGTTTCAGCCCCCCCCCCCCCACCACCACCAATGTGATATTGAAGTCTGGAATTGGTGTGTTTCTGCCCCCAGCCCCAATGTGATATTAATGTCTGGAATTGGTGTATTTCTGTCCCCACCCCCAATGTGATATTAATGTCTGGAATTGGCATGTTCTGTCTTCTTGTTGTGTTTTTTGTTTTTTTTCAATGCATAGATTACATTTGTTTTCAGAAGGACAACTATTGTTATCTCAAGCTCCATTGAGATATAACCCTAACCCTAGCTCCATTGTGATGGGTATATAATCCTAACCATAGCTCCATTGTGATGGGTATATAACCCTAACCCTAGCTCCATTGTGATGGGTATATAACCCTAACCCTAGCTCCATTGTGATGGGTATATAACCCTAGCCCTAGCTCCATTGTGATGGGTATATAACCCTAGCCCTAGCTACATTGTGATGGGTATATAACCCTAGCCCTAGCTCCATTGTGATGGGTATATAACCCTAGCCCTAGCTCCATTGTGATGGGTATATAACCCTAGCCCTAGCTCCATTGTGATGGGTATATAACCCTAGCCCTAGCTCCATTGTGATGGGTATATAACCCTAGCCCTAGCTCCATTGTGATGGGTATATAACCCTAACCCTAGCTCCATTGTGATGGGTATATAAAAGTTAAATTATACTGCATTCTAAACCTAAACCTTTTAAAATTGATTGGAATGGGTTTGCTTTCTGGTATGTTATGGTTAAATTTTAGCATGATTACTAAGGTATGGCTAAGGATTGGAATGGGTTTGCTTTCTGGTATATTATGGTTAAATTTTAGCATGATTACTAAGGTATGGCTAAGGATTGGAATGGGTTTGCTTTCTGGTATGTTATGGTTAAATTTTAGCATGATTACTAAAGGATGGCTAAAGATTGGAATGGGTTTGCTTTCTGGTATGTTATGGTTAAATTTTAGCATGATTACTAAAGGATGGCTAAAGATTGGAATGGGTTTGCTTTCTGGTATGTAATGGTTAAATTTTAGCATGATTACTAAAGGATGGCTAAAGATTGGAATGGGTGTGCTTTCTGGTATGTTATGGTTAAATTTTAGCATGATTACTAAAGGATGGCTAAAGATTGGAATGGGTTTGCTTTCTGGTATGTTATGGTTAAATTTTAGCATGATTACTAAAGGATGGCTAAAGATTGGAATGGGTTTGCTTTCTGGTATGTTATGGTTAAATTTTAGCATGATTACTAAAGGATGGCTAAAGATTGGAATGGGTTTGCTTTCTGGTATGTTATGGTTAAATTTTAGCATGATTAATAAAGGATAGCTAAAGATTGGAATGGGTTTGCTTTCTGGTATGTTAGGGTTAAATTTTAGCATGATTACTAAAGGATGGCTAAAGATTGGAATGGGTTTGCTTTCTGCTATGTTATGGTTAAATTTTAGCATGATTACTAAGGTATGGCTAAGGATTCGAATGGGTTTGCTTTCTGGTATATTATGGTTAAATTTTAGCATGATTACTAAGGTATGGCTAAGGATTGGAATAGGTTTGCTTTCTGGTATGTTATGGTTAAATTTTAGCATGATTACTAAAGGATGGCTAAAGATTGGAATGGGTTTGCTTTCTGGTATGTTATGGTTAAATTTTAGCATGATTAATAAAGGATGGCTAAAGATTGGAATGGGTTTGCTTTCTGGTATGTTATGGTTAAATTTTAGCATGATTACTAAAGGATGGCTAAAGATTGGAATGGGTTTGCTTTCTGGTATGTTATGGTTAAATTTTAGCATGATTACTAAAGATTGGAATGGGTTTGCTTTCTGATATGTTATGGTTAAATTTTAGCATGATTACTAAAGGATGGCTAAAGATTGGAATGGGTTCGTATGTTATGGTTAAATTTTAGCATGATTACTAAAGGATGGCTAAAGATTGGAATGGATTTGCTTTCTGGTATATTATGGTTAAATTTTAGCATGATTACTAAAGGATGGCTAGAGATTGGAATGGATTTGCTTTCTGGCATGTTATGGTTAAATTTTAGCATGATTACTAAAGGATGGCTAAAAATTGGAATGGGTTTGCTTTCTGGTATGTTATGGTTAAATTTTAGCATGATTACTAAAGGATGGCTAAAGATTGGAATGGGTTGGTATGTTATGGTTAAATTTTAGCATGATTACTAAAGGATGGCTAAAGATTGGAATGAATTTGCTTTCTGGTATATTATGGTTAAATTTTAGCATGATTACTACAGGATGGCTAAAGATTGGAATGGATTTGATTTCTGGTATATTATGGTTAAATTTTAGCATGATTACTAAAGGATGGCTAGAGATTGGAATGGGTTTGCTTTCTGGCATGTTATGGTTAAATTTTAGCATGATTACTAAAGGATGGCTAAAGATTGGAATGGATTTGCTTTCTGGTATGTTAGGGTTAAATTTTAGCATGATTACTAAAGGATGGCTAAAGATTGGAATGGGTTTGCTTTCTGGCATGTTATGGTTAAATTTTAGCATGATTACTAAAGGATGGCTAAAGATTGGAATGGGTTTGCTTTCTGGTATGTTATGGTTAAATTTTAGCATGATTACTAAAGGATGGCTAAAGATTGGAATGGGTTGGTATGTTATGGTTAAATTTTAGCATGATTACTAAGGTATGGCTAAGGATTGGAATGGGTTTGCTTTCTGGTATGTTATGGTTAAATTTTAGCATGATTACTAAGGTATGGCTAAGGATTGGAATGGGTTTGCTTTCTGGTATATTATGGTTAAATTTTAGCATGATTACTAAGGTATGGCTAAGGATTGGAATGGGTTTGCTTTCTGGTATGTTATGGTTAAATTTTAGCATGATTACTAAAGGATGGCTAAAGATTGGAATGGATTTGCTTTCTGGTATGTTATGGTTAAATTTTAGCATGATTACTAAAGGATGGCTAAAAATTGGAATGGATTTGCTTTCTGGTATGTTATGGTTAAATTTTAGCATGATTACTAAAGGATGGCTAAAGATTGGAATGGGTTGGTATGTTATGGTTAAATTTTAGCATGATTACTAAAGGATGGCTAAAGATTGGAATGGGTTTGCTTTCTGGTATGTTATGGTTAAATTTTAGCATGATTACTAAAGGATGGCTAAAGATTGGAATAGGTTTGCTTTCTGGTATGTTAGGGTTAAATTTTAGCATGATTACTAAAGGATGGCTAAAGATTGGAATGGGTTTGCTTTCTGGTATGTTATGGTTAAATTTTAGCATGATTACTAAGGTATGGCTAAGGATTGGAATGGGTTTGCTTTCTGGTATATTATGGTTAAATTTTAGCATGATTACTAAGGTATGGCTAAGGATTGGAATAGGTTTGCTTTCTGGTATGTTATGGTTAAATTTTAGCATGATTACTAAAGGATGGCTAAAGATTGGAATGGGTTTGCTTTCTGGTATGTTATGGTTCAATTTTAGCATGATTAATAAAGGATGGCTAAAGATTGGAATGGGTTTGCTTTCTGGTATGTTATGGTTAAATTTTAGCATGATTACTAAAGGATGGCTAAAGATTGGAATGGGTTTGCTTTCTGGTATGTTATGGTTAAATTTTAGCATGATTACTAAAGATTGGAATGGGTTTGCTTTCTGATATGTTATGGTTAAATTTTAGCATGATTACTAAAGGATTCCTAAAGATTGGAATGGGTTGGTATGTTATGGTTAAATTTTAGCATGATTACTAAAGGATGGCTAAAAATTGGAATGGATTTGCTTTCTGGTATATTATGGTTAAATTTTAGCATGATTACTAAAGGATGGCTAGAGATTGGAATGGGTTTGCTTTCTGGCATGTTATGGTTAAATTTTAGCATGATTACTAAAGGATGGCTAAAAATTGGAATGGGTTTGCTTTCTGGTATGTTATGGTCAAATTTTAGCATGATTACTAAAGGATGGCTAAAGATTGGAATGAGTTGGTATGTTATGGTTAAATTTTAGCATGATTACTAAAGATTGGAATGGGTTTGCTTTCTGATATGTTATGGTTAAATTTTAGCATGATTACTAAAGGATGGCTAAAGATTGGAATGGGTTGGTATGTTATGGTTAAATTTTAGCATGATTACTAAAGGATGGCTAAAGATTGGAATGAATTTGCTTTCTGGTATATTATGGTTAAATTTTAGCATGATTACTAAAGGATGGCTAAAGATTGGAATGGGTTTGCTTTCTGGCATGTTATGGTTAAATTTTAGCATGATTACTAAAGGATGGCTAAAGATTGGAATGGGTTTGCTTTCTGGTATGTTATGGTTAAATTTTAGCATGATTACTAAAGGATGGCTAAAGATTGGAATGGGTTTTCATTCTGGTATGTTATGGTTAAATTTTAGCATGATTACTAAAGGATGGCTAAAGATTGGAATGGGTTGGTATGTTATGGTTAAATTTTAGCATGATTACTAAAGGATGGCTAAAGATTGGAATGGATTTGCTTTCTGGTATATTATGGTTAAATTTTAGCATGATTACTAAAGGATGGCTAAAGATTGGAATAGGTTTGTTTTCTAGTATGTTATGGTTAAATTTTAGCATGATTACTAAAGGATGGCTAAAGATTGGAATGGGTTTGCTTTCTGGTATGTTATGGTTAAATTTTAGCATGATTACTAAAGGATGGCTAAAGATTGGAATAGGTTTGCTTTCTGGTATGTTAGGGTTAAATTTTAGCATGATTACTAAAGGATGGCTAAAGATTGGAATGGGTTTGCTTTCTGGTATGTTATGGTTAAATTTTAGCATGATTACTAAGGTATGGCTAAGGATTGGAATGGGTTTGCTTTCTGGTATATTATGGTTAAATTTTAGCATGATTACTAAGGTATGGCTAAGGATTGGAATAGGTTTGCTTTCTGGTATGTTATGGTTAAATTTTAGCATGATTACTAAAGGATGGCTAAAGATTGGAATGGGTTTGCTTTCTGGTATGTTATGGTTCAATTTTAGCATGATTAATAAAGGATGGCTAAAGATTGGAATGGGTTTGCTTTCTGGTATGTTATGGTTAAATTTTAGCATGATTACTAAAGGATGGCTAAAGATTGGAATGGGTTTGCTTTCTGGTATGTTATGGTTAAATTTTAGCATGATTACTAAAGATTGGAATGGGTTTGCTTTCTGATATGTTATGGTTAAATTTTAGCATGATTACTAAAGGATTCCTAAAGATTGGAATGGGTTGGTATGTTATGGTTAAATTTTAGCATGATTACTAAAGGATGGCTAAAGATTGGAATGGATTTGCTTTCTGGTATATTATGGTTAAATTTTAGCATGATTACTAAAGGATGGCTAAAGATTGGAATGGGTTTGCTTTCTGGCATGTTATGGTTAAATTTTAGCATGATTACTAAAGGATGGCTAAAGATTGGAATGGGTTTGCTTTCTGGTATGTTATGGTCAAATTTTAGCATGATTACTAAAGGATGGCTAAAGATTGGAATGGGTTGGTATGTTATGGTTAAATTTTAGCATGATTACTAAAGATTGGAATGGGTTTGCTTTCTGATATGTTATGGTTAAATTTTAGCATGATTACTAAAGGATGGCTAAAGATTGGAATGGGTTGGTATGTTATGGTTAAATTTTAGCATGATTACTAAAGGATGGCTAAAGATTGGAATGAATTTGCTTTCTGGTATATTATGGTTAAATTTTAGCATGATTACTAAAGGATGGCTAAAGATTGGAATGGGTTTGCTTTCTGGCATGTTATGGTTAAATTTTAGCATGATTACTAAAGGATGGCTAAAGATTGGAATGGGTTTGCTTTCTGGTATGTTATGGTTAAATTTTAGCATGATTACTAAAGGATGGCTAAAGATTGGAATGGGTTTTCATTCTGGTATGTTATGGTTAAATTTTAGCATGATTACTAAAGGATGGCTAAAGATTGGAATGGGTTGGTATGTTATGGTTAAATTTTAGCATGATTACTAAAGGATGGCTAAAGATTGGAATGGATTTGCTTTCTGGTATATTATGGTTAAATTTTAGCATGATTACTAAAGGATGGCTAAAGATTGGAATGGGTTTGTTTTCTAGTATGTTATGGTTAAATTTTAGCATGATTACTAAAGGATGGCTAAAGATTGGAATGGGTTTGCTTTCTGGTATGTTATGGTTAAATTTTAGCATGATTACTAAAGGACGGCTAAAAATTGGAATGGGTTGGTATGTTATGGTTAAATTTTAACATGATTACTAAAGGATGGCTAAAGATTGGAATGGGTTTGTTTTCTAGTATGTTATGGTTAAATTTTAGCATGATTACTAAAGGATGGCTAAAGATTGGAATGGATTTGCTTTCTGGTATATTATGGTTAAATTTTAGCATGATTACTAAAGTATGGCTAAAGATTGGAATGGGTTTGTTTTCTAGTATGTTATGGTTAAATTTTAGCATGATTAATAAAGGATGGCAAGAGATAGGAATGGGTTTGCTTTCTGGCATGTTATGGTTAAATTTTAGCATGATTACTAAAGGATGGCTAAAGATTGGAATGGGTTTGCTTTCTGGTATGTTATGGTTAAATTTTAGCATGATTAATAAAGGATGGCTAAAGATTGGAATGGGTTTGCTTTCTGGTATGTTATGGTTAAATTTTAGCATGATTACTAAAGGATGGCTAAAGATTGGAATAGTTTGGTATGTTATGGTTAAATTTTAGCATGATTACTAAAGATTGGAATGGGTTTGCTTTCTGGTATGTTATGGTTAAATTTTAGCATGATTACTAAAGGATGGCTAAAGATTGGAATGGGTGTGCTTTCTGGTATGTTATGGTTAAATTTTAGCATGATTACTAAAGGATGGCTAAAGATTGGAATGGGTTTGCTTTCTGGTATGTTAGGGTTAAATTTTAGCATGATTACTAAAGGATGGCTAAAGATTGGAATGGGTTTGCTTTCTGGTATGTTAGGGTTAAATTTTAGCATGATTACTAAAGGATGGCTAAAGATTGGAATGGGTTTGCTTTCTGGTATGTTATGGTTAAATTTTAGCATGATTACTAAGGTATGGCTAAGGATTGGAATGGGTTTGCTTTCTGGTATATTATGGTTAAATTTTAGCATGATTACTAAGGTATGGCTAAGGATTGGAATAGTTTTGCTTTCTGGTATGTTATGGTTAAATTTTAGCATGATTACTAAAGGATGGCTAAAGATTGGAATGGGTTTGCTTTCTGGTATGTTATGGTTAAATTTTAGCATGATTAATAAAGGATGGCTAAAGATTGGAATGGGTTTGCTTTCTGGTATGTTATGGTTAAATTTTAGCATGATTACTAAAGGATGGCTAAAGATTGGAATGGGTTTGCTTTCTGGTATGTTATGGTTAAATTTTAGCATGATTACTAAAGATTGGAATGGGTTTGCTTTCTGATATGTTATGGTTAAATTTTAGCATGATTACTAAAGGATGGTTAAGATTGGAATGGGTTGGTATGTTATGGTTAAATTTTAGCATGATTACTAAAGGATGGCTAAAGATTGGAATGGATTTGCTTTCTGGTATGTTATGGTTAAATTTTAGCATGATTACTAAAGGATGGCTAAAGATTGAAATGAGTTTGTTTTCTAGTATGTTATGGTTAAATTTTAGCATGATTACTAAAGGATGGCTAAAGATTGGAATGGGTTTGCTTTCTGGTATGTTATGGTTAAATTTTAGCATGATTACTAAAGGATAGCTAAAGATTGGAATGGGTTTGCTTTCTGGTATGTTATGGTTAAATTTTAGCATGATTAATAAAGGATGGCTAAAGATTGGAATGGGTTTGCTTTCTGGTATGTTATGGTTAAATTTTAGCATGATTACTAAAAGCAGCAGAGAGGGCGAATCCTACAACGTTTTCAGACAAATTTTGATTGAAATCCTAAAACGAGCCGTCCTTTAACCAAAAAAGGGCGAACCCTACAACGTTTTGAAACAAAATTTGATTGAATCCCTCCTACGATCTCATTTTAACAAAAAAAAGGACGAACCCTACAACGTTTTCAGACAAAAAAATTGATTGAAATTTTAATGAGCCTTCCCTACGAAATCTCATTTTAATTAAAAAAATGAAAACTGAGATTTTACGATTTTTTAATTAATTTTGGTCGCAACTTGTTGTCATTCACCCTCTCTGCTGCTATGGGTTAACAAAAAATAATAAATGATTTGATCCAGTCTTTATGATGAAAATCCTTTTAGGATTTCACAAACAAACTAATCACTAACACCTCCTCTTGTAGATCAATTAGATTATTAGATTGGTCTGTGAGTTTGAAATTAATTCTCGTTAGCGAATCATTATGACACCGCATATAGACTGGATTAACCGGAGACTCAATTATTAAAAATCCTGGAGGAGCTGTTGGTGCAAACGAATAAAGAATATATCCTTGCTGAGCTTGATTTGATCGTTCGAGATTAATCTGATAGCTTCCTTCGATAACATCACATACTAAATTGAGCGCAATCACTGAGGATATATTTACGTTGAACGGAGCGATATGCCTGCCACCACCGTCTGGGTCATTATTGTGTTTGAGGATTTTTTTTTCCGGTGATGATGTTTTTTTCCATGCATCATGAATTATTTTAAAACCAACATCAATGGCATCACTGAGAAGTCTTTTTAGTTCCGGTACGTTATATCTCGGTAGTTTGAATTTGGGGATATCCTTGACGGGGATATTATAGATCAGTGCAAATTCTGTTCTCGATAAGGGATTATCGTCATCTAATATATCCTGAATTATTTTTAGGTTAAATACTTCCATATCGTCGATAATTTTGTTGCATGTTTCTACGACGCTGATAAATTCATCTCGGGTGAGAGAGCCGGATTTAAGAGATATTAACAACAGCGATAAATCATTATTCATTGCTGTGAAATTTTTATCGATTTCAAAATCGTCAGTAACAAAATATCTCCCCCCCCCCATCTATATCGTGAAGGGCCTTAATAAAATCTATAGTGTTTTCGTGCTCTTTATAACTCTTTAATGGATTATCAGATTTTATTCTGTCGGTGATATAATCAGATTTCTGTGGTTCTGGTAAATCAACGGTTTTCCCCCCTGGTGGTAATTCAGGCCATCCTAGTACGGTTCTAATTGAGCTTTGATAGATATCAACGACGTATCCTTCTGTGCTTATCTCAATTGCGGATGATAGCGTCGGCTCATGAACTGTTATAGCGATTTTTGATTCTGTTCCAGTAATCGATTTTGATCTACGCGCGAATTCATTATTGATTTGTTCGATTTGGTATGACCCTGTTGGTATCGAAACGACGTTCCAGTCTGGGGTACCGTCGTCTTTATTCTTATTTGCAAATACCAGTGAATTATTCGGTTGTTGACCACCAAATGATTTTGATCTGATATTAGGCCAACTGTGATACACCCGTAGTTTTGCTAGCGCTATCTCCTTCACGGGGACAGGGCTAGGGAAATTCACACTAAACACGGGTTTCGTTGATGTAATTGATATCATGCTCGTTTGTACTGGGTTCGTGTTCTCCACTATTTGTTGAAGTAATTCCATCGGTGTTGTCATCGTTGCTATACTCATGATTTATTTCTAATTTTGATACTGCGGAATCATAGACACGTACCATCACTGAGAACTCACAATCTGGTATGGTTGAGGTTATTGAGATCATTTTGGTTTTTGGGTTCGTGTTTTCTAATTCCATCGGTGTTGTCATTGTTATTATATTCATGTTGTCGCTCTAATTTCGATATCGCGGAATCAAAAATACCGACCATCGCTGAGAACTCACTGATATAATCGTATTATCGAGTGACGATGATATCATCAATGATAATTGCGAATATGCGGTTGATGCAATATGAAATTGAATTAAGTAATCCTGCAGTTTGCTCTGGCTGCATGATGATATCTTTTTTGCTATCCCGGTTGATATACCCCCGATTGTAGCCACCGCAGAAATGCAAATTGGAACTACGACCGGAGCAATCATTATAACCGATGCAAGTATTATTCCGGCGCCAGCGAGAACGCTTGACACCGAGTACATAATAACATCAATTGCGGTGATTCTTCGTCGGTATTTTTTTATTTTTATTTGATACTCCTCAGTGAGGGTTTTGAGTCTATTTTGAAATTCTCTGACCTGATCATAGCGACATTGAGTTGATGAAATCATTGTTATTTTAAAAATACTAGTGTTTTCAATTGTGAAATCCGAAGGATTTAGTTATTTACTTAAATCCGCTACGAATTCCACATACCATGTTGTTGAAACCCTAACCAAATTTTTATCAGTAGATGTTATAGTGAACTGTTCAGTTGTATCCTTGTCGATGATCGTTGAAATCGTATTATTGACCCCAGATGAACTGGACGATGAAATATTAAGTTGAGTCAATGGTGTTACTAGTGTTAATCGATAAATACCCTTGACAGTTGCAGTGATATCTAATTTGTTGTTTGTAGGTGTCCACTCAAATGATCCGTGTTGGATTGTGTATACTAAGTTGTTGGTTTTCTCATGAGGAATTCTTGTTTTTTCAATGATTGTTATCATCCTCGAAAAATCACCTTTGATTGCTTCGATGAAGATTTTCGTCTCATCGATGAATTTTTTGATATCAGGGAGTTTTATGTCGAGTTTATCGAATGTAGTTCCAAGAAATTTATCCACGATATTTCTACGAAAAACTGAAAACTGTTTTCCGTGTTCTTCAATTTTAGATTGAAGTGCTGCTAGTTCCAACACAGAATTTTTTAATTCATCGTTGAGAGTTTTAAATCGATCTGTAATCGTTGAAATAAGTACACCCGGTTTGAGTCTACCCTGATCGGAAAATAACGCGATAGTATCCTCGATTGCGTTTCGTTGTTTAACTAAAATATCATCCAGAGAAATATTACTGGTTTTCAATTTACCCTGATCGGAAAATAACGCAACGGTGTTCTCGATTGCGTTTTGTTGTTTAACTAAAATATCATCCAGAGAAATATTACTGGTTTTCAATTTACCCTGATCGGAAAATAACGCAACGGTGTTCTCGATTGCGTTTCGTTGTTTAACTAAAATATCATCCAACGACACATCACTAGATTTCAATTTACCCTGTTTGTCTTGAAATACAACTATTTCATTAGGATCAACATTTGTTAAGTTCAACGTCTCAGCGATTTCATCCTTGATTAGTTTTTTTACATCCTTGACAGAATCAAGGGTTGCAGTGTCATCGGGTTTGGGTTTCAGAGGTCTTCCCCAAATATCAATCATTTTATTATAAAACTCTTTCTTTCTTTAAAATCGTTTTTGACGACTTCGTCGTTGCCAGCGATTGCTGGTGTATTCATTCACGACAATGTGTGGTGGTTTTCCGCTTGGGTTACTCAAGGAGTTAGAAATAGCGTCAAGGACATTTAATACTTCGCTGCCACATATTGGTGGGTCATTCATTTGTTGTGTTGGTAGCGTAGAATACCAAGTCTTCATTGGAAGGGTTTTTATATAACGCATAAACTCTTTTGGCGGTGCTAATCCATATGAATCAAAATAGATAATCCCACGTGGATCAATAGCGTATGCAACCCAGTGAGTTCCAGGTCCGGTGCTGTTATCTAAATTAATAATACCGGTTTCAACGCTGTTTGGTTGATGTGGTAATTGATCTTTCATAAAGACACCTCTGAAGTTTTTAATCGCTAGTTTTTTAGCAGCATCTATTAAATCAAAATTGGACATGGGAACCATTAATAAACCGGTCCTAGTCTTAGACCCTTTCCGCTGTACCACGAATACGGGGTTCCTGGTAGTCTTAGACCCTTTCCGCTGTACCACGAATACGGGGTTCCTGGTAGTCTTAGACCCTTTCCCTTTTTTTTATATCCTTTCCCAGTTGCCTTCTTTAGTGCCATTCCTGCTGCAGTACCAACGGCTCCTAACGCCGCTGCTTTAGCCACCGCTGGGGCTGCTGCTGCAATCAATGCTGGTATTGCAGCTAACAACGGGAATATACCACCTGTTTTAATCATATTTTTGATAGCAGCCGCAGAAAGAGTAATCTGAACACCCTTTTTTGCTACTAGTGCATCATTGAAATGTTTCACCTGACGAGTTGTCAGCGATAGTTTATTTGCACCACCAGTCATTTGGTTGGGTTTCAACGTGATTGTGGTTCCACATTTTTTAGCTGATTCCGATTGCAATTTTTTTAATTGACCGGGAGTTAACGCAACACTAATAACACTATACGACATTATACATAATAGATTGATTCTAAATCGTTTACATGTTTTTGAAAATCAAAGATTTTCTACTGGTGCATCTACCACTCTCATTCTTCCACCAACACCTTCAAGTAGCATTGATTTATCACTAAGAATGACAGCAACCGCTCTATAATTAGCAATACCACCAGGACGGGTTACACGGGCTCTAAAGTGTATATCAACGACAGATTGTCTCATCAAATCGAGATGTTCCAGTGAGAAGTAATAGATCGGATAGAGGCTTTTAAAATCCAATTGTGATATTTGCAAACCAGTATCCACATTTTGATCACGTGCCATAAACGACAATAGGTTATGATAGACACGTGCAATATGGTTGTGAGTGTAATCGAGTTGTATATCCTCAGATGGTTCCTGTTGGCCGTTTATTCTCAGCGAGACTTCTCTAACACCTAACTGATCAAATATCATATGGCTTCGTTCTTGATTACCAACTCGCGCAGTATTCTGTAACGCCACAAATATATGACGTGGAGCTGAAACACCTTGTTTTGATGCCAGATGCCAAGTAAATATATCATCAACATTGTCTTGTTTAATATCAGTGGTCACTGATAACCAACTCAACAATGATTTTCCTCCTTGTTCCATAAATGATAACAATTTTTCTTCTGCTGTGATTGATGGAGTTAATACTGGCATCCATAATGCTAGTTTTGATAAAATGACTTTACCATCCGGGGCACCAACATCACGCCAGATTGCATCATTATCAGTACCCTTTCGTACAAGCGCTACTGTGTGTTTAGCTCCATAAATAACTTTTCGGACGTTTCTACAGAATCCGAATATATGATGCAGTGGAATCGCACATGAAAATCGTCGACGCTGTCCATCTAATGTTGCTACACGTGTTGCAAATCCTAGGTTGTAGTTAGTAATATTATTAATGACATCAAAAGTACCAGCTGGTCTTGTATATCCGGCTGGTGCTGGATCAACTGCGGTAGCTTGTGTTGCCTTGACTCTAGAATACTGGTTGTGTTCAGGGTGATCAGTGATATCCTTAGAAAACATCATAGATGGACCCGCTGATCTTGTATAATCATCAGAATATCTCGCTAACCCTATGATTGTTGTAGCCACATCAACTTCACGGTCAATGGATTCAATTTCTTTTCCATCAATGAGATATCTAGCGCTTTCAAATAACGCCATGATACCGTTATTAACAAAACCAACTTTGATAGTTGGGTTATTGTCATATGGGGTATCAGCTGCAACATTTGTTACAAGTTCTCCTTCGATTTCAATAAATGCCTCACACGGTAGGAAGTATTTACTGGTATCATGAACTTGAAGTTCAATTCGCGATCGGAGATCTGGTTGTATTGCATGATAAGAATAAAATTGAAAATCGCGTACAGAATCATCCTTACGCACTGGGGCATCCATATCAAATGCTGGATCAGGTGACCTTTTGAACATTTTATTCTATTTATCAGAGTCTAAATCGCGATTTCCCATTTCATCGTCGTGTTTTTTTAAAGCCACTTCCTGCTATCATGTTTGCTATCATGTTATTTTGGTCCTCTTGATTTATCAAGGGAGTCACCATCGACGCTAATTTTTCATCTACTGCGTTATTTATAATTCTACTAACACTCGCAGGCATTTCCGCTGTAGATGGTAACGGTTTCTTTTTTCGTCTCACTAATGATGTTATTTTATTCTTCGCAGTTGAAAACGCTTTTCCAGCAAGATCTCCAACAGCACCAATACCCTTATCACGAATAACATCAATTGCTTTCATTCCTAATTGTTTAGCCAACGGCATCACTTTTGGAGCCATTCTCGCAAATAACCCTGCAATGGTATTACCTAAACCATCTCCGTAGTATGCTCTATAAACTGGAAACCGTGAATTAACTACGTAGACGGGGGTTGGTTTATCATGATTATAGTGTATGATCATTATTTGAAATCAGAAACAATTTTTCAATTGGAAACGCTAGCGTTTTTATTCAGTCACTATGATACCCACTTTCCACTAACTCGCCAATGAAATCTCGATATGTGCTGATATCCATGATACCACCCTGAAATAATCGTCTACAGATATCAGCTGCTTCATTAATTATTTCTGGAGAGTTATTTCCAGCTCGTTTTCCTCCGATGAGAACTTCTAATCGTGATATATCACTGAGAACACTACCAGGGCAGAAACTCTTTGAGTTTCCAATCCTTGGATTTTCACTGGAATCTCTTAATCCGCTTCCGCTATAACCAGTTGCTTCATCTTGTTTTTCTTCATCCGTGGGTTGTAAATAACCAAGAAGATCATAATCATCATCATCACGTGGTATCTGTTGTTTTTCAGGCGAGAAAAATATCTTTGCAGGTTGTTGTTTTTTAGGTGAAAAAGATATTTTCTTTGCAGGTTGCTGTCGCCGCCTTTGCAATTTTGGCGGTTTTTGTTATTGTTTTAGTTCTTCGTATTGATTATACACGTGATCCACCTTATTGATATAATCGAGGTATGATGCACTATCTGTCTTTTTTTGACTTTTTCCAGTTTTGATTTTGTAGAATATATCAGCCCAGTGAGTTATATTTCTAACATATTTATGATGTTCTGGTTTCAACCATTTTTTTCTGTTTTCATAGGACGTAACAACAAGCGCAGGAATTTCTGCTGGATCAGTCTTATCAATTTCTGCTAACCCTTCTTCGTTAAATCTCACGAGTAAATCATCTACTGTTCTTTTTGATTCTATTTTTTGTACGGCCTGTTCTGTTTGTTCAGTTTTCGCTGCTATTTTTTCGAGTTCACCGATAACAGATTTTCCCGTCTCGGGATCATCTCCCAGTAAAGCACGCTCTACTCCCTTCGTTGCTGTTGTTACTGGTTTAAACAATTCTTCAGATCCCGCAGCAAAATCAGTCTGAAAACTCTGTCGTTGTTGCAGTTTATTCCGTACAGAGTCACGAATTGGTACAAATCTCCTGATTGCATCCAGTCGTTCACGAGCCAATCGGGTTGTTAATGCTTCATTGACCATTATTTGAAATCAGAAACAATTTTTCAATTGCAAAACAATTTTTCAATCCCGACCTAACAGACGAAAACACTTTTTGTTACATGTCAGACATGTCAGTTGATTTTTAACACGATCATGGAAGTGTTATTTCATCCTATCAATCAGTGTGGAATCGGCCGATTTTCATATAAAATAAAATGTAATTGGCCGTTTCCACATTTTTAATTTTTTAGTGTATTTGATACCAGACCAACCAGCCATAAATTTTTTATTCACTGATTTGACATTTTTAATCAAAAAATGCTAAAAAAATTAAAACCTCTATGAGGGACGGAATGATAAATGGTCAGGCAATCAAAAAATGATAAATGGTCAGGCAATCAAAATTGTTCATTTTCTTGAATTAACGCCCGTAGGTTTCTAACTTTAGAATTAACCTCCTTTTTCAATTCGTATTCGTACCCCAATTCTTTTCGTATTCGTTCTACGATGGTATACAACGGAGCGAACACACTTACGTCACTGGAGAATGCGAGAGAGTCCTTAATAGAATTCTGAATTCTTTTGATGAGTGCATACTTCTTTGGTAGCATATATTTATTGTTGTTAACTCCGTATTCTATATCCTGATAATCAGACATGATTTGATCAGGATTTAACCCATCTGATAGTTCAATATCCCAGCTTTTCAATTTTGAAATCTCGGATATGATGCTATTCATGTTTTCAGAATTCATTATTCTATAATAATGATATATTTCTAAATGAAAAATATGATGCATTAGACGTAACTAAATCGAATTTTTTGTCCCGTCCTTTTTGAAATCGCCGTTTTGGTTATTCCCTCTGCAACATATCGTACTGAGGATATACAAATATCGAAGTGCCTACTGGCTTCATTCATTGATTGAAATACTTTTTCTTCGTTAGTTATCGTATTCAAAGATTTCACAGGTCTCGCTTTTTTCGAGTATTTCCCAGTCCCCCCTCGTTTGGAATTCTCACTTTGTGTGATAGCCTGCAGATTTGATAAGGAATTATTCTTTGGATTAGAATCGATATGATCAATAACAAAATCATCCTCAATCAATCCATAAAAGCATTCAAATGTGAAACGATGATTAAGATATCTCTTCTTCCCGCCAACAGTAAACATCAAGTATCCTTGATTATTCACAGAACCAACTGGTTTCTTCAGTCTGCGGTTTCTGACAGTACCATCACTGGATGCTTCATAATTTGTGATCACAGGGTGTGGTCTGAATTCTTGGTTCATTCGTATATATAATACTATTGTTTGTCTAATTCATTGTTTGGTTTAATGATAAATCTTTCGATGTAGTCTTGAGGAGTTCTTATGATTTTATCCTTGATACTGACTTTGTCAGCGTCAAGAATACTGACTTTGTCAGCGTCAGGGTCATAATTTCTGATTGATTGTCTATTTTTTATTCTTTTATCATAATAACGCTTCAATTCCCTGTATCGCTTACCACCGCAATTTAGACACAACTGAGATTTTCCCCTGACCCCAACCCCACATAGAATACAGGGTAACGGACCAAGGCTTCCACGACGAAAGCTTTGCATATGATACCCACAAAACTCATTTCTGCATGATTTGTTACACGGGGTTACTGATCCAATCATAAGCCACTTGCAGTGATTCATTATATAAAAATCTTTCATTTAAATGCTTGTTTTAATTATAGCATGATGGAATTAAGGAAAACGCCTTCGAAAAATGCTGATAAAGAGTTTAAGAGATTATTAAAAATCAATCCTAGATTTAATCTCGATAAACCAAAAAAACGTCCAATGGACGGAAATATGAAAGAGTTTAAGAGATTATTAAAAATCAATCCTAGATTTAATCTCGATAAACCCAAAAAACGTCCAATAGACGGAAACATGAAAGAGTTTAAGAGATTATTAAAAATCAATCCTAGATTTAATCTCGATAAACCCAAAAAACGTCCAATAGACGGAAACATGAAAGAGTTTAAGAGATTATTGAAAATCAATCCTAGATTTAATCTCGATAAACCCAAAAAACGTAACAAAATCAATCCTAGATTTAATCTCAAACGTCCAAGAGACGGAAACATGAAAGAGTTTAAGAGATTATTGAAAATCAATCCTAGATTTAATCTCGATAAACCAAAACAAACGTCCAAGAGATTACCCTGGAAGGATGCTCAATTCAATCTCGATATAGTTTCTAATACACCAAAGAATACAATTCTTGATAAAGCCATGATTAATAAAATCAGAGACTGTTTTAATGAATTTAAGCGTGATGGAGCATCTTATTGTTGGTCAACATTTCGAATTGATGGTGTTGTTGACGCTACCATGACTGATGAAAAAGCAACAGTGATCATTTCACGTGTTGGGGAAAAACGGCATTTTTTCCGAATCAAATTCATTATCGAAGTCGATGGCAAATGGATTATTAGGGATAAATTTGAACCAATCCTCAAGAATAAAAAAGCTGTCATTGTGAGTAGAGATTCCAAACCAGGGATTCTAACCGGCATTGACAAACCATACTACGAGAGATCTTATCCTGTAACAGCAATGGTTTATGGGATATACCCGCTAAATGATAAACCCGATATCGCAAAACTAGCTCCTATGAAATATTCGTCAGGGCTTAATTGTGTAGCAACACGGGTACTAGAACACTTCACAAATGCATCCCGAGGAAATAAACTAACTGATCTGCGACGAAAAAAAATAACCGAGTGGGAACTGACAGTGAAACAGCATGGTGCAAAGATTTCTGATATAGCTAAATTAGAAACATCATTACGATTCCCAATAACCGTTATGACGATAACCGGAGAGGTTTTATACGAACCGAAATATAACAAAAATGGAACGCCAATACAAATTATTGATCATAACAAACACGCGTGGACACCTGCGGTAACAGTATTTCCACGAGAAAGAACCGTGAGATATATCCCCCCGGAATTTTCCGGGGATGTTTTCTATGAAGAGAGATTATTTGATGCTATTCATGCGTTGTGTAAGGATGATCCTGTGTCAGTGTGGTTACTTAGAAGTGATGAAGGATTTGATCAATTTGTACGACCAAATGGTGAATTATATCGCGTTGAAGAATTAGATAACAGAATGAGAAAAATCGCTAGTGATTTTTCACCGGAGAGTTTCCATGAAAAACTACTCACGAATAGTTTTACTATTCCATCAGTGGTAGCTCACTTCGCAAGAGAAAAAAACTCATGGCGTCCAACACGAAGTGATTTTCTTGAGGATGTTAAATTGAGTTGCGTCGAATTTGGTCATGGAGGACTGTGGAATACGAAATACTCACGTGATGGTATGATTTCAATTGATATAGCCGCGTGTTATCCCGGAAGTTTTCTCGGGTATGGAGAATGTGCTGAGTACTTCAAACGATTTGGACACCCCACGCATGAAATGACTCGTGTTGCGATTAATGGACCATTGCCTGATTTTGATTTAACCGGATTCGCTCGTGTGATATCATTTGAATTAGCGTCAGGGTTACATCCGTGTAGTTATGTTTGGCTCGGTAGACACCTATCTGAAAAGGCCTGGATGCCAATAGTGCTATTGAGATATATGATTGATTGTGGTATGCTAATATCGTTGATTGTTTCCGAGGCTATTATATGCTATCACGCGCAGAAAGAAGTTTGGCTACCACAACCCGATTTAGATCGTATAATCAGCGAACTACGAAAACAATTCCCTGATTTCAATGAAGAACAAATCATGAATCTGTCTAAGAAGTTATTTGAAATTAAAAAAGAACAAGCAAAAGATTTTGGACGAAGAATAATCGGTAAATTTACCCAAGGTGGGCGATACGACAACGCAAAATACTCTTCGCGGTTGATCATAGATATCGTTGAATACGATTTTATTGTAGCGGATTTAATGAAACAGGGAAAACTTGTATCCCGTAAGGATGCTTTTCTATCCAATGGTGAGAAATTAGGTACGGTTGTTACCTACTGTGATGGATATAATTCCCAGTACACACATTTGAGAAGTTCAATGCTAGCCTATGCTTCTATTAATCTATTTTCGATGATAAATAGATTTCCTAATACCGCGGTTAGAGTGGCCACTGATTCGATGTATATACACAATAAGTACAAATCAGCTGTAGCGGCATTCACAGATCCCGAGGAAGCGTGGGGGTGTTGGCGATTTAAAAAGGAGATGCTACATGAGTATTGTGAATCCGCAGACGTTGCCATGGATGATAAATATCTTTGTTGTAACCGTATTGAAATTCAATCAGAATTTTCTAATGCACCACCGGTATCTGATCCAATCTGTAGATATAAAACAGTTTATTTAAACGGTTGTGGTGGGTCAGGAAAGACAACTCGTGCAATTGAATTATTTCGTCGGTCAACCATGATTGTGCTAACACCGACTCACAGACTCGCCAGAGAGATGATACAGCGAGGGGTAAATGCCTGTACTTACCATAGTTTCTTTCGATGGAAGGGTGATAAATGGACTCCTGAGCGTATGGGTGATAAATTCATTCCTGAAATCATCATTTGGGATGAAGTATGCACAGTGTCATTAGATGTACTACAAACATTTCTCGAGTGGTTGTTAAACAAAAACACAAAAGTCGTTATGTGCGGTGATCACGGCCAACCACCACCATTTGTCGGTGCATCTCCACATGAATGGCTAAAGGGTTTTGTAGACTATTATGAAGAAATTACCACTGATTATAGATCACTTGATGAACAATTACGCGAGTTCAAAGCGCTAATTAGACTACAACCGGATAGAATCCAATGCGAAATAGCGCGTGAAGTGATTTCAGAAACTCCAATGAATGATTTCTGGGAAACATGGAGACCAAATGATTTGATAATTGCAAGTAGGAAAATAGTCAGGGACACACTTCAGATGAAGTTATTTGAATTGCATAAAGAAAAATTTGCAACGCTTCCAGTACCCCTTTGTTATAGGCCATCGGATACACGAAAACAGAACACTGAAGTTGATATTCCAGGACAGAGTGAAAAACAAATTCTCGTATTAAATGATATTGTGCTGGTTGATATCAATGTCGTTGAAGATGCATTGCGTGCTAATAAATCCCCGTGGACGCTAGGATACGCAGCGACGATACATTCTTCACAGGGATTAACTATATCGGATACAATTGTTTGGATGGTGGATAATCACATCGAATGGTCGAATTTAGTCTATCTCGCAGTATCCAGAGTACGAAAAATAAATCAACTTCGAAGAATTGTTTTCGATGATGAAATCATTGGTGACGATAATGACACCACAATAAATGATATTGATGTTAGCATCATTAATAAAAAACTCTCCGGTTACAAACAACAGGACAAAAAAAAAACAACGAGAATTTGATATTGATGCTAAATTAATAATTATGCTGAAACAACAACAGAATAATCACTGCGCGAGTTGCAATTGTATTATGCGTTGGAAGTATTCGGATAAGGATCCTCGCCAATTCACCGTAGACAGAAAAAATAACAATCTCGGTCATGTCAAAAATAATGTGATGTTGACTTGTCTTGAGTGCAATAGACGCAACGGTGCTAGTTAAGACCATGCGGTGGTAATTGAGTATCGTCAGGAATTACCTGTAGTTGTTGTCGAGTAAATCCTCGTTGAGGGGCAGTTGAATCAAGTTTATAGATTGCTGGTCTACCAGTTGATCGTGTTATACTAGATATCTTATGCGTAGTGACGCTCCAAATAGGATCAGTAGCCCTTTTTCTACCCCCTTCAAGCTCTCCTGGTTCGTATAAGTACCTCACAATGACATTACTACCAAGAATTGGTTCTTTGAAATCTTTTTGAATTTCCATTTTAGGTATCGACTTCTTTTTAATCGCGTTGATAGGTTTCATATTGATTGTTCTAGTAATCTCGTTATTCAGTGCGGTAACTACACTTGGTAATCTCTTAACCCATTCACGGGATCGCTTTTCTTGGATGAATTCTTTTGCGTATTGATATCCAAATAACCGCTCAGCAAGTGTCCGATTAAATCGTTCGACAATGGCCTGATCGCGATGTAGCGCAGTATGCCCTCGTCGTATGGTGACATTATGATGTTTCATTGTAGATAGAACCGCACCCTGAAATTCCTTGCCAGGATCAACCTGCAATAGATTTGGCCAGTGCAGAGGACCTCGTCGATAAATCCTCTCAAATGCAGAAGCAACTTCAGTGGCTGATTTTGTTTTTAACGGTTCTGCTTCTTTGTATCGACTTGCAATATCAATTACGGTTAAAGCGTATTTGTAACCACGATCATGTGGCAGAAATAATATATCAGCCTGATGAACTTCATTAGGAGCGGTCACATCAAAATGCGAGAATTGAATTTGTTTAGGCGGTGGTAGATAAATTTGCCATAGTGCCTGTTTGGATAACCAATTAGCCGCAGTGGTTTTTTTCACTTTTGCAGCGCTAGCGAGTTTATGGACTGCTGATTTACCCCTCCAGTATCCTCTTGGGGAATAATAAATTGATTCCATATTAATTACCGGCACCTAACATCAATTTGCTTTTCATAGCCGATTTTATTAAAAAGGAAGCCAATTTTTCTTTGAAGGATTTATCAGGAATAGCATTTAACGCATGAATTAATTTCACATCTGCTAGATGCCTGTGTTGCAGATTGCTGCTTTTATAAGCAACATCATGAAGGTGACAGGCCTTATCAATGGCGTTTATTGGTTCTTCACCGGGGTTGGGTTGATTTTGATTATTGAGTCTGATATCAAGTCTGGTTCCCGGTCCACAGTAGCTATATCCCGGAAGGTGCTTTTCTCCGGGGTACTTTGCCCATGGGGTTCCAGGGAGCTTTGCCAATTTGGCTGCGATATCACCTCCTCGTTTTTTTTAAAATCAGATTTCATAGACACAAATCTAAATTTCTTTGTACCACATTGCACGCATTTACCAGAAAGCGCTGATCGGTTATTTTTAGTTGTAACCGTCGTCACATCATCTGTGCCAGTACGCGTTTTACACTTCACACAATATAGATCCATAATTTATGTATAGAAATATGGATATAATTGATTTTTCGGCGACTAAAACAAGAGAACCAATTAAGCATCATGCAGCGCTACCAAACTCTATCCGGATGATTATAATCGGGCCATCTGGATCCGGTAAAACGCAATTGTTGCTCAATTTAATAATGAGATGGATGACGTGGGATAAGTTGTATTTAATTGCCCCTAGCGTAGATGATCAACGATGTTATGAAGTGCTAAAAGATTTTAACGACAGCGCGGTAGAAAAATCCGGAGAGGGTATGATTGAGTTTATAACCGATATCGATGAAGCACCGAGTATTGATGATATTGATGGAGATATTAACAATTTAGTCGTATACGACGATATAATGTTGGATAAACAAAAAAATCCTGCTAGGATCTTTTCTAGAGGCAGGCATAAAAACACTGACGTGATATATGTCACTCAACGCTACACTCAGGTTCCAAAAGTGATCAGAGATAACTGCAATTTATTGTCTGTATTCAACGGAGTTGATACTCATACTCTTAGAAATATATGGCAGACATGGTGCTCTGATATGGACTTCAATCAATTTCGAGATTTCTTTAGTCATGCTCAGTCGACTCCGCACGGATTTGCAACAATAAATCTACATGATCCTCGGACACGATACGTATCGGACTGGATCAAATATTCGGTTAAAATCATTTATTATTTTTTGTTAACCCATAGCAGCAGAGAGGGTGAATGACAACAAGTTGCGACCAAAATTAATTAAAAAATCGTAAAAGTCTCCGTTTTCATTTTTTTAGTTAAAATGAGATTTCGTAGGGAAGCCTCATTAAAATTTCAATCAATTTTTTTGTCTGAAAACGTTGTAGGGTTCGTCCTTTTTTTTGTTAAAATGAGATCGTAGGAGGGATTCAATCAAATTTTGTTTCAAAACGTTGTAGGGTTCGCCCTTTTTTGGTTAAAAGACGGCTCGTTTTAGGATTTCAATCAAATCTTGTCTGAAAACGTTGTAGGATTCGCCCTCTCTGCTGCTCTAAAGGATGGCTAAAGATTGGAATGGGTTGGTATGTTATGGTTAAATTTTAGCATGATTACTAAAGATTGGAATGGGTTTGCTTTCTGGTATGTTATGGTTAAATTTTAGCATGATTACTAAAGGATGGCTAAAGATTGGAATGGGTGTGCTTTCTGGTATGTTATGGTTAAATTTTAGCATGATTACTAAAGGATGGCTAAAGATTGGAATGGGTTTGCTTTCTGGTATGTTAGGGTTAAAATTTAGCATGATTACTAAAGGATGGCTAAAGATTGGAATGGGTTTGCTTTCTGGTATGTTAGGGTTAAATTTTAGCATGATTACTAAAGGATGGCTAAAGATTGGAATGGGTTTGCTTTCTGGTATGTTATGGTTAAATTTTAGCATGATTACTAAGGTATGGCTAAGGATTGGAATGGGTTTGCTTTCTGGTATATTATGGTTAAATTTTAGCATGATTACTAAGGTATGGCTAAGGATTGGAATAGGTTTGCTTTCTGGTATGTTATGGTTAAATTTTAGCATGATTACTAAAGGATGGCTAAAGATTGGAATGGGTTTGCTTTCTGGTATGTTATGGTTAGATTTTAGCATGATTAATAAAGGATGGCTAAAGATTGGAATGGGTTTGCTTTCTGGTATGTTATGGTTAAATTTTAGCATGATTACTAAGGTATGGCTAAGGATTGGAATGGGTTTGCTTTCTGGTATGTTATGGTTAAATTTTAGCATGATTACTAAAGATTGGAATGGGTTTGCTTTCTGATATGTTATGGTTAAATTTTAGCATGATTACTAAAGGATGGCTAAAGATTGGAATGGGTTGGTATGTTATGGTTAAATTTTAGCATGATTACTAAAGGATGGCTAGAGATTGGAATGGCTTTGCTTTCTGGCATGTTATGGTTAAATTTTAGCATGATTACTAAAGGATGGCTAAAGATTGGAATGGGTTTGCTTTCTGGTATGTTATGGTTAAATTTTAGCATGATTACTAAAGGATGGCTAAAGATTGGAATTGGTTGGTATGTTATGGTTAAATTTTAGCATGACTACTAAAGATTGGAATGGGTTTGCTTTCTGATATGTTATGGTTAAATTTTAGCATGATTACTAAAGGATGGCTAAAGATTGGAATGGGTTGGTATGTTATGGTTAAATTTTAGCATGATTACTAAAGGATGGCTAAAGATTGGAATGGGTTTGGTTTCTGGTATGTTATGGTTAAATTTTAGCATGATTACTAAAGGATGGCTAAAGATTGGAATGGGTTTGTTTTCTAGTATGTTATGGTTAAATTTTAGCATGATTACTAAAGGATGGCTAAAGATTGGAATGGGTTTGCTTTCTGGTATGTTATGGTTAAATTTTAGCATGATTACTAAAGGATAGCTAAAGATTGGAATGGGTTTGCTTTCTGGTATGTTATGGTTAAATTTTAGCATGATTACTAAAGGATGGCTAAAGATTGGAATGGGTTGGTATGTTATGGTTAAATTTTAGCATGATTACTAAAGATTGGAATGGGTTTGCTTTCTGGTATGTTATGGTTAAATTTTAGCATGATTACTAAAGGATGGCTAAAGATTGGAATGGAATTGCTTTCTGGTATGTTAGGGTTAAATTTTAGCATGATTACTAAAGGATGGCTAAAGATTGGAATGGGTTTGCTTTCTGGTATGTTAGGGTTAAATTTTAGCATGATTACTAAAGGATGGCTAAAGATTGGAATGGGTTTGCTTTCTGGTATGTTAGGGTTAAATTTTAGCATGATTACTAAGGTATGGCTAAGGATTGGAATGGGTTTGCTTTCTGGTATATTATGGTTAAATTTTAGCATGATTACTAAGGTATGGCTAAGGATTGGAATAGGTTTGCTTTCTGGTATGTTATGGTTAAATTTTAGCATGATTACTAAAGGATGGCTAAAGATTGGAATGGGTTTGCTTTCTGGTATGTGATGGTTAAATTTTAGCATGATTAATAAAGGATGGCTAAAGATTGGAATGGGTTTGCTTTCTGGTATGTTATGGTTAAATTTTAGCATGATTAATAAAGGATGGCTAAAGATTGGAATGGGTTTGCTTTCTGGTATGTTATGGTTAAGTTTTAGCATGATTACTAAAGGATGGCTAAAGATTGGAATGGGTTTGCTTTCTGGTATGTTATGGTTAAATTTTAGCATGATTACTAAAGATTGGAATGGGTTTGCTTTCTGATATGTTATGGTTAAATTTTAGCATGATTACTAAAGGATGGCTAAAGATTGGAATGGGTTGGTATGTTATGGATAAATTTTAGCATGATTACTAAAGGATGGCTAAAGATTGGAATGGATTTGCTTTCTGGTATGTTATGGTTAAATTTTAGCATGATTACTAAAGGATGGCTAAAGATTGGAATGGGTTTGTTTTCTAGTATGTTATGGTTAAATTTTAGCATGATTACTAAAGGATGGCTAAAGATTGGAATGGGTTTGCTTTCTGGTATGTTATGGTTAAATTTTAGCATGATTACTAAAGGATAGCTAAAGATTGGAATGGGTTTGCTTTCTGGTATGTTATGGTTAAATTTTAGCATGATTAATAAAGGATGGCTAAAGATTGGAATGGGTTTGCTTTCTGGTATGTTATGGTTAAATTTTAGCATGATTACTAAAGGATGGCTAAAGATTGGAATGGGTTTGCTTTCTGTTATGTTATGGTTAAATTTTAGCATGATTACTAAAGATTGGATTGGGTTTGCTTTCTGATATGTTATGGTTAAATTTTAGCATGATTACTAAAGGATGGCTAAAGATTGGAATGGGTTGGTATGTTATGGTTAAATTTTAGCATGATTACTAAAGGATGGCTAAAGATTGGAATGGATTTGCTTTCTGGTATGTTATGGTTAAATTTTAGCATGATTACTAAAGGATGGCTAAAGATTGGAATGGGTTTGTTTTCTAGTATGTTATGGTTAAATTTTAGCATGATTACTAAAGGATGGCTAAAGATTGGAATGGGTTTGCTTTCTGGTATGTTATGGTTAAATTTTAGCATGATTACTAAAGGATAGCTAAAGATTGGAATGGGTTTGCTTTCTGGTATGTTATGGTTAAATTTTAGCATGATTAATAAAGGATGGCTAAAGATTTTAATGGGTTTGCTTTTTGGTATGTTATGGTTAAGTTTTAGCATGATTACTAAAGGATGGCTAAAGATTGGAATGGGTTGGTATGTTATGGTTAAATTTTAGCATGATTACTAAAGATTGGAATGGTTTTGCTTTCTGGTATGTTATGGTTAAATTTTAGCATGATTACTAAAGGATGGCTAAAGATTGGAATGGGTGTGCTTTCTGGTATGTTATGGTTAAATTTTAGCATGATTACTAAAGGATGGCTAAAGATTGGAATGGGTTTGCTTTCTGGTATGTTAGGGTTAAATTTTAGCATGATTACTAAAGGATGGCTAAAGATTGGAATGGGTTTGCTTTCTGGTATGTTATGGTTAAATTTTAGCATGATTACTAAAGGATGGCTAAAGATTGGAATGGGTTTGCTTTCTGGTATGTTAGGGTTAAATTTTAGCATGATTACTAAAGGATGGCTAAAGATTGGAATGGGTTTGCTTTCTGGTATGTTAGGGTTCAATTTTAGCATGATTACTAAAGTATGGCTAAAGATTGGAATGGGTTTGCTTTCTGGTATGTTATGGTTAAATTTTAGCATGATTACTAAGGTATGGCTAAGGATTGGAATGGGTTTGCTTTCTGGTATATTATGGTTAAATTTTAGCATGATTACTAAGGTATGGCTAAGGATTGGAATAGGTTTGCTTTCTGGTATGTTATGGTTAAATTTTAGCATGATTACTAAAGGATGGCTAAAGATTGGAATGGGTTTGCTTTCTGGTATTTTATGGTTAAATTTTAGCATGATTAATAAAGGATGGCAATAGATTGGAATGGGTTTTCTTTCTGGTATGTTATGGTTAAATTTTAGCATGATTACTAAAGGATGGCTAAAGATTGGAATGGGTTTGCTTACTGGTATGTTATGGTTAAGTTTTAGCATGATTACTAAAGATTGGAATGGGTTTGCTTTCTGATATGTTATGGTTAAATTTTAGCATGATTACTAAAGGATGGCTAAAGATTGGAATGGGTTGGTATGTTATGGTTAAATTTTAGCATGATTACTAAAGGATGGCTAGAGATTGGAATAGGTTTGCTTTCTGGCATGTTATGGTTAAATTTTAGCATGATTACTAAAGGATGGCTAAAAATTGGAATGGGTTTGCTTTCTGGTATGTTATGGTTAAATTTTAGCATGATTACTAAACATTGGAATGGGTTTGCTTTCTGATATGTTATGGTTAAATTTTAGCATGATTACTAAAGGATGGCTAAAGATTGGAATGGGTTGGTATGTTATTTTTAAATTTTAGCATGATTACTAAAGGATGGCTAAAGATTGGACTGGGTTTGCTTTCTGGTATGTTATGGTTAAATTTTAGCATGATTACTAAAGGATAGCTAAAGATTGGAATGGGTTTGCTTTCTGGTATGTTATGGTTAAATTTTAGCATGATTAATAAAGGATGGCTAAAGATTGGAATGGGTTTGCTTTCTGGTATGTTATGGTTAAATTCTAGCATAATTACTAAAGGATGGCTAAAGATTGGAATGGGTTTGCTTTCTGGTATGTTATGGTTAAATTTTAGCCTGATTACTAAAGGATGGCTAAAGATTGGAATGGGATTGTTTTCTAGTATGTTATGGTTAAATTTTAGCATGATTACTAAAGGATGGCTAAAGATTGGAATGGGTTTGCTTTCTGGTATGTTATGGTTAAATTTTAGCATGATTACTAAAGGATAGCTAAAGATTGGAATGGGTTTGCTTTCTGGTATGTTATGGTTCAATTTTAGCATGATTAATAAAGGATGGCTAAAGATTGGAATGGGTTTGCTTTCTGGTATGTTATGGTTAAATTTTAGCATGATTACTAAAGGATGGCTAAAGATTGGAATGGGTTTGCTTTCTGGTATGTTATGGTTAAATTTTAGCATGATTACTAAAGATTGGAATGGGTTTGCTTTCTGATATGTTATGGTTAAATTTTAGCATGATTACTAAAGGATGGCTAAAGATTGGAATGGGTTGGTATGTTATGGTTAAATTTTAGCATGATTACTAAAGGATGGCTAAAGATTGAAATGGATTTGCTTTCTGGTATGTTATGGTTAAATTTTAGCATGATTACTAAAGGATGGCGAAAGATTGGAATGGGTTTGTTTTCTAGTATGTTATGGTTAAATTTTAGCATGATTACTAAAGGTTGGCTAAAGATTGGAATGGGTTTGCTTTCTGGTATGTTATGGTTAAATTTTAGCATGTTTACTAAAGGATAGCGAAAGATTGGAATGGGTTTGATTTCTGGTATGTTATGGTTAAATTTTAGCATGATTAATAAAGGATGGCTAAAGATTGGAATGGGTTTGCTTTCTGGTATGTTATGGTTAAATTTTAGCATGATTACTGAAGGATGGCTAAAGATTGGAATGGGTTGGTATGTGATCGTTAAATTTTAGCATGATTACTAAAGATTGGAATGGGTTTGCTTTCTGGTTTGTTATGGATAAATTTTAGCATGATTACTAAAGGATGGCTAAAGATTGGAATGGGTGTGCTTTCTGGTATGTTATGGTTAAATTTTAGCATGATTACTAAAGGATGGCTAAAGATTGGAATGGGTTTGCTTTCTGGTATGTTAGGGTTAAATTTTACCATGATTACTAAAGGATGGCTAAAGATTGGAATGGGTTTGCTTTCTGGTATGTTATGGTTAAATTTTAGCATGATTACTAAAGGATGGCTAAAGATTGGAATGGGTTTGCTTTCTGGTATGTTAGGGTTAAATTTTAGCATGATTACTAAAGGATGGCTAAAGATTGGAATGGGTTTGCTTTCTGGTATGTTATGGTTAAATTTTAGCATGATTACTAAAGGATAGCTAAAGATTGGAATGGGTTTGCTTTCTGGTATGTTATGGTTAAATTTTAGCATGATTAATAAAGGATGGCTAAAGATTTTAATGGGTTTGCTTTTTGGTATGTTATGGTTAAGTTTTAGCATGATTACTAAAGGATGGCTAAAGATTGGAATGGGTTGGTATGTTATGGTTAAATTTTAGCATGATTACTAAAGATTGGAATGGTTTTGCTTTCTGGTATGTTATGGTTAAATTTTAGCATGATTACTAAAGGATGGCTAAAGATTGGAATGGGTGTGCTTTCTGGTATGTTATGGTTAAATTTTAGCATGATTACTAAAGGAAGGCTAAAGATTGGAATGGGTTTGCTTTCTGGTATGTTAGGGTTAAATTTTAGCATGATTACTAAAGGATGGCTAAAGATTGGAATGGGTTTGCTTTCTGGTATGTTATGGTTAAATTTTAGCATGATTACTAAAGGATGGCTAAAGATTGGAATGGGTTTGCTTTCTGGTATGTTAGGGTTAAATTTTAGCATGATTACTAAAGGATGGCTAAAGATTGGAATGGGTTTGCTTTCTGGTATGTTAGGGTTCAATTTTAGCATGATTACTAAAGTATGGCTAAAGATTGGAATGGGTTTGCTTTCTGGTATGTTATGGTTAAATTTTAGCATGATTACTAAGGTATGGCTAAGGATTGGAATGGGTTTGCTTTCTGGTATATTATGGTTAAATTTTAGCATGATTACTAAGGTATGGCTAAGGATTGGAATAGGTTTGCTTTCTGGTATGTTATGGTTAAATTTTAGCATGATTACTAAAGGATGGCTAAAGATTGGAATGGGTTTGCTTTCTGGTATTTTATGGTTAAATTTTAGCATGATTAATAAAGGATGGCAATAGATTGGAATGGGTTTTCTTTCTGGTATGTTATGGTTAAATTTTAGCATGATTACTAAAGGATGGCTAAAGATTGGAATGGGTTTGCTTACTGGTATGTTATGGTTAAGTTTTAGCATGATTACTAAAGATTGGAATGGGTTTGCTTTCTGATATGTTATGGTTAAATTTTAGCATGATTACTAAAGGATGGCTAAAGATTGGAATGGGTTGGTATGTTATGGTTAAATTTTAGCATGATTACTAAAGGATGGCTAGAGATTGGAATGGGTTTGCTTTCTGGCATGTTATGGTTAAATTTTAGCATGATTACTAAAGGATGGCTAAAAATTGGAATGGGTTTGCTTTCTGGTATGTTATGGTTAAATTTTAGCATGATTACTAAACATTGGAATGGGTTTGCTTTCTGATATGTTATGGTTAAATTTTAGCATGATTACTAAAGGATGGCTAAAGATTGGAATGGGTTGGTATGTTATTTTTAAATTTTAGCATGATTACTAAAGGATGGCTAAAGATTGGACTGGGTTTGCTTTCTGGTATGTTATGGTTAAATTTTAGCATGATTACTAAAGGATAGCTAAAGATTGGAATGGGTTTGCTTTCTGGTATGTTATGGTTAAATTTTAGCATGATTAATAAAGGATGGCTAAAGATTGGAATGGGTTTGCTTTCTGGTATGTTATGGTTAAATTCTAGCATGATTACTAAAGGATGGCTAAAGATTGGAATGGGTTTGCTTTCTGGTATGTTATGGTTAAATTTTAGCCTGATTACTAAAGGATGGCTAAAGATTGGAATGGGTTTGTTTTCTAGTATGTTATGGTTAAATTTTAGCATGATTACTAAAGGATGGCTAAAGATTGGAATGGGTTTGCTTTCTGGTATGTTATGGTTAAATTTTAGCATGATTACTAAAGGATAGCTAAAGATTGGAATGGGTTTGCTTTCTGGTATGTTATGGTTCAATTTTAGCATGATTAATAAAGGATGGCTAAAGATTGGAATGGGTTTGCTTTCTGGTATGTTATGGTTAAATTTTAGCATGATTACTAAAGGATGGCTAAAGATTGGAATGGGTTTGCTTTCTGGTATGTTATGGTTAAATTTTAGCATGATTACTAAAGATTGGAATGGGTTTGCTTTCTGATATGTTATGGTTAAATTTTAGCATGATTACTAAAGGATGGCTAAAGATTGGAATGGGTTGGTATGTTATGGTTAAATTTTAGCATGATTACTAAAGGATGGCTAAAGATTGAAATGGATTTGCTTTCTGGTATGTTATGGTTAAATTTTAGCATGATTACTAAAGGATGGCGAAAGATTGGAATGGGTTTGTTTTCTAGTATGTTATGGTTAAATTTTAGCATGATTACTAAAGGTTGGCTAAAGATTGGAATGGGTTTGCTTTCTGGTATGTTATGGTTAAATTTTAGCATGTTTACTAAAGGATAGCGAAAGATTGGAATGGGTTTGATTTCTGGTATGTTATGGTTAAATTTTAGCATGATTAATAAAGGATGGCTAAAGATTGGAATGGGTTTGCTTTCTGGTATGTTATGGTTAAATTTTAGCATGATTACTAAAGGATGGCTAAAGATTGGAATGGGTTGGTATGTGATCGTTAAATTTTAGCATGATTACTAAAGATTGGAATGGGTTTGCTTTCTGGTATGTTATGGTTAAATTTTAGCATGATTACTAAAGGATGGCTAAAGATTGGAATGGGTGTGCTTTCTGGTATGTTATGGTTAAATTTTAGCATGATTACTAAAGGATGGCTAAAGATTGGAATGGGTTTGCTTTCTGGTATGTTAGGGTTAAATTTTACCATGATTACTAAAGGATGGCTAAAGATTGGAATGGGTTTGCTTTCTGGTATGTTATGGTTAAATTTTAGCATGATTACTAAAGGATGGCTAAAGATTGGAATGGGTTTGCTTTCTGGTATGTTAGGGTTAAATTTTAGCATGATTACTAAAGGATGGCTAAAGATTGGAATGGGTTTGCTTTCTGGTATGTTAGGGTTAAATTTTAGCATGATTACTAAAGGATGGCTAAAGATAAAGATTGGAATGGGTTTGCTTTCTGGTATGTTATGGTTAAATTTTAGCATGATTACTAAGGTATGGCTAAGGATTGGAATGGGTTTGCTTTCTGGTATATTATGGTTAAATTTTAGCATGATTACTAAGGTATGGCTAAGGATTGGAATAGGTTTGCTTTCTGGTATGTTATGGTTAAATTTTAGCATGATTACTAAAGGATGGCTAAAGATTGGAATGGGTTTGCTTTCTGGTATGTTATGGTTAAATTTTAGCATGATTAATAAAGGATGGCTAAAGATTGGAATGGGTTTGCTTTCTGGTATGTTATGGTTAAATTTTAGCATGATTACTAAAGGATGGCTAAAGATTGGAATGGGTTTGCTTACTGGTATGTTATGGTTAAGTTTTAGCATGATTACTAAAGATTGCAATGGGTTTGCTTTCTGATATGTTATGGTTAAATTTTAGCATGATTACTAAAGGATGGCTAAAGATTGGAATGGGTTGGTATGTTATGGTTAAATTTTAGCATGATTACTAAAGGATGGCTAGAGATTGGAATTGGTTTGCTTTCTGGTATGTTATGGTTAAATTTTAGCATGATTACTAAAGGATGGCTAAAGATTGGAATGGGTTGGTATGTTATGGTTAAATTTTAGCATGATTACTAAAGATTGGAATGGGTTTGCTTTCTGATATGTTATGGTTAAATTTTAGCATGATTACTAAAGGATGGCTAAAGATTGGAATGGGTTGGTATGTTATTTTTAAATTTTAGCATGATTACTAAAGTATGGCTAAAGATTGGAGTTTGCTTTCTGGTATGTTATGGTTAAATTTTAGCATGATTACTAAAGGATAGCTAAAGATTGGAATGGGTTTGCTTTCTGGTATGTTATGGTTAAATTTTAGCATGATTAATAAAGGATGGCTAAAGATTGGAATGGGTTTGCTTTCTGGTATGTTATGGTTAAATTTTAGCATGATTACTAAAGGATGGCTAAAGATTGGAATGGGTTTGCTTTCTGTTATGTTATGGTTAAATTTTAGCATGATTACTAAAGGATGGCTAAAGATTGGAATGGGTTTGCTTTCTGGTATGTTATGGTTAAATTTTAGCATGATTAATAAAGGATGGCTAAAGATTGGAATGGGTTTTCTTTCTGGTATGTTATGGTTAAATTTTAGCATGATTACTAAAGGATAGCTAAAGATTGGAATGGGTTTGCTTTCTGGTATGTTATGGTTAAATTTTAGCATGATTAATAAAGGATGGCTAAAGATTGGAATGGGTTTGCTTACTGGTATGTTATGGTTAAATTTTAGCATGATTACTAAAGGATGGCTAAAGATTGGAATGGGTTTGCTTTCTGGTATGTTAGGGTTAAATTTTAGCATGATTACTAAAGGATGGCTAAAGATTGGAATGGGTTTGCTTTCTGGTATGTTATGGTTAAATTTTAGCATGATTACTAAGGTATGGCTAAAGATTGGAATGGGTTTGCTTTCTGGTATATTATGGTTAAATTTTAGCATGATTACTAAGGTATAGCTAAGGATTGGAATAGGTTTGCTTTCTGGTATGGTATGGTTAAATTTTAGCATGATTACTAAAGGATGGCTAAAGATTGGAATGGGTTTGCTTTCTGGTATGTTATGGTTAAATTTTAGCATGATTAATAAAGGATGGCTAAAGATTGGAATGGGTTTGCTTTCTGGTATGTTATGGTTAAATTTTAGCATGATTACTAAAGGATGGCTAAAGATTGGAATGGGTTTGCTTACTGGTATGTTATGGTTAAGTTTTAGCATGATTACTAAAGATTGGAATGGGTTTGCTTTCTGATATGTTATGGTTAAATTTTGGCATGATTACTAAAGGATGGCTAAAGATTGGAATGGGTTGGTATGTTATGGTTAAATTTTAGCATGATTACTAAAGGATGGCTAGAGATTAAAATGGGTTTGCTTTCTGACATGTTATGGTTAAATTTTAGCATGATTACTAAAGGATGGCTAAAAATTGGAATGGGTTTGCTTTCTGGTATGTTATGGTTAAATTTTAGCATGATTACTAAAGGATGGCTAAAGATTGGAATGGGTTGGTATGTTATGGTTAAATTTTAGCATGATTACTAAAGATTGGAATGGGTTTGCTTTCTGATATGTTATGGTTAAATTTTAGCATGATTACTAAAGGATGGCTAAAGATTGGAATGGGTTCGTATGTTATTTTTAAATTTTAGCATGATTACTAAAGGATGGCTAAAGATTGGAATGGGTTTGCTTTCTGGTATGTTATGGTTAAATTTTAGCATGATTACTAAAGGATAGCTAAAGATTGGAATGGGTTTGCTTTCTGGTATGTTATGGTTAAATTTTAGCATGATTAATAAAGGATGGCTAAAGATTGGAATGGGTTTGCTTTCTGGTATGTTATGGTTAAATTTTAGCATGATTACTAAAGGATGGCTAAAGATTGGAATGGGTTTGCTTTCTGTTATGTTATGGTTAAATTTTAGCATGATTACTAAAGGATAGCTAAAGATTGGAATGGGTTTGCTTTCTGGTATGTTATGGTTAAATTTTAGCATGATTAATAAAGGATGGCTAAAGATTGGAATGGGTTTGCTTTCTGGTATGTTATGGTTAAATTTTAGCATGATTACTAAATGATAGCTAAAGATTGGAATGGGTTTGCTTTCTGGTATGTTATGGTTAAATTTTAGCATGATTAATAAAGGATGGCTAAAGATTGGAATGGGTTTGCTTTCTGGTATGTTATGGTTAAATTTTAGCATGATTACTAAAGGATGGCTAAAGATTGGAATGGGTTCGCTTTCTGGTATGTTATGGTTAAATTTTAGCATGATTAACAAAGGATGGCTACAGATTGGAATGGGTTTGCTTTCTGGTATGTTATGGTTAAATTTTAGCATGATTACTAAAGGATGGCTAAAGATTAGAATGGGTTTGCTTTCTGGTATGTTATGGTTAAATTTTAGCATGATTACTAAAGGATAGCTAAAGATTGGAATGGGTTTGCTTTCTGGTATGTTATGGTTAAATTTTAGCATGATTACTAAAGGATGGCTAAAGATTGGAATGGGTTTGCTTTCTAGTATGTTATGGTTAAATTTTAGCATGATTACTAAAGGATGGCTAAAGATTGGAATGGGTTGGTATGTTATGGTTAAATTTTAGCATGATTACTAAAGATTGGAATGGGTTTGCTTTCTGGTATGTTATGGTTAAAATTTAGCATCATTACTAAAGGATGGCTAAAGATTGGAATGGGTGTGCTTTCTGGTATGTTATGGTTAAATTTTAGCATGATTACTAAAGGATGGCTAAAGATTGGAATGGGTTTGCTTTCTGGTATGTTAGGGTTAAATTTTAGCATGATTACTAAAGGATGGCTAAAGATTGGAATGGGTTTGCTTTCTGGTATGTTAGGGTTAAATTTTAGCTTGATTACTAAAGGATGGCTAAAGATTGGAATGGGTTTGCTTTCTGGTATGTTATGGTCAAATTTTAGCATGATTACTAAGGTATGGCTAAGGATTGGAATGGGTTTGCTTTCTGGTATATTATGGTTAAATTTTAGCATGATTACTAAGGTATGGCTAAGGATTGGAATAGGTTTGCTTTCTGGTATGTTATGGTTAAATTTTAGCATGATTACTAAAGGATGGCTAAAGATTGGAATGGGTTTGCTTTCTGGTATGTTATGGTTAAATTTTAGCATGATTAATAAAGGATGGCTAAAGATTGGAATGGGTTTGCTTTCTGGTATGTTATGGTTAAATTTTAGCATGATTACTAAAGGATGGCTAAAGATTGGAATGGGTTTGCTTTCTGGTATGTTATGGTTAAATTTTAGCATAATTACTAAAGATTGGAATGGGTTTGCTTTCTGATATGTTATGGTTAAATTTTAGCATGATTACTAAAGGATGGCTAAAGATTGGAATGGGTTGGTATGTTATGGTTAAATTTTAGCATGATTACTAAAGGATGGCTAGAGATTGGAATGGGTTTGCTCTCTGGCATGTTATGGTTAAATTTTAGCATGATTACTAAAGGATGGCTAAAAATTGGAATGGGTTTGCTTTCTGGTATGTTATGGTTAAATTTTAGCATGATTACTAAAGGATGGCTAAAGATTGGAATGGGTTGGTATGTTATGGTTAAATTTTAGCATGATTACTAAGGATTGGAATGGGTTTGCTTTCTGATATGTTATGGTTAAATTTTGGCATGATTACTAAAGGATGGCTAAAGATTGGAATGGGTTGGTATGTTATGGTTAAATTTTAGCATGATTACTAAAGGATGGCTAAAGATTGGAATGGGTTTGCTTTCTGGCATGTTATGGTTAAATTTTAGCATGATTACTAAAGGATGGCTAAAGATTGGAATGGGTTTGCTTTCTGGTATGTTATGGTTAAATTTTAGCATGATTACTAAAGGATGGCTAAAGATTGGAATAGGTTTGCTTTCTGGTATGTTATGGTTAAATTTTAGCATGATTACTAAGGTATGGATAAGGATTGGAATGGGTTTGCTTTCTGGTATATTATGGTTAAATTTTAGAATGATTACTAAGGTATGGCTAAGGATTGGAATGGGTTTGCTTTCTGGTATATTATGGTTAAATTTTAGCATGATTACTAAGGTATGGCTAAGGATTGGAATGGGTTTCCTTTCTGGTATGTTATGGTTAAATTTTAGCATGATTACTAAAGGATGGCTAAAGATTGGAATGGGTTTGCTTTCTGGTATGTTATGGTTAAATTTTAGCATGATTACTAAAGGATGGCTAAAGATTGGAATGGGTTTGCTTTCTGGTATGTTATGGTTAAATTTTAGCATGATTACTAAAGGATGGCTAAAGATTGGAATAGGTTTGCTTTCTGGTATCTTATGGTTAAATTTTAGCATGATTACTAAGGTATGGCTAAGGATTGGAAAGGGTTTGCTTTCTGGTATATTAAGGTTAAATTTTAGCATGATTACTAAGGTATGGCTAAGGATTGGAATGGGTTTGCTTTCTGGTATATTATGGTTAAATTTTAGCATGATTACTAAAGGATGGCTAAAGATTGGAATGGGTTGGTATGTTATGGTTAAATTTTAGCATGATTACTAAAGATTGGAATGGGTTTGCTTTCTGATATGTTATGGTTAAATTTTAGCATGATTACTAAAGGATGGCTAAAGATTGGAATGGGTTGGTATGTTATTTTTAAATTTTAGCATGATTACTAAAGTATGGCTAAAGATTGGAGTTTGCTTTCTGGTATGTTATGGTTAAATTTTAGCATGATTACTAAAGGATAGCTAAAGATTGGAATGGGTTTGCTTTCTGGTATGTTATGGTTAAATTTTAGCATGATTAATAAAGGATGGCTAAAGATTGGAATGGGTTTGCTTTCTGGTATGTTATGGTTAAATTTTAGCATGATTACTAAAGGATGGCTAAAGATTGGAATGGGTTTGCTTTCTGTTATGTTATGGTTAAATTTTAGCATGATTACTAAAGGATGGCTAAAGATTGGAATGGGTTTGCTTTCTGGTATGTTATGGTTAAATTTTAGCATGATTAATAAAGGATGGCTAAAGATTGGAATGGGTTTGCTTTCTGGTATGTTATGGTTAAATTTTAGCATGATTACTAAAGGATAGCTAAAGATTGGAATGGGTTTGCTTTCTGGTATGTTATGGTTAAATTTTAGCATGATTAATAAAGGATGGCTAAAGATTGGAATGGGTTTGCTTTCTGGTATGTTATGGTTAAATTTTAGCATGATTACTAAAGGATGGCTAAAGATTGGAATGGGTTTGCTTTCTGGTATGTTAGGGTTAAATTTTAGCATGATTACTAAAGGATGGCTAAAGATTGGAATGGGTTTGCTTTCTGGTATGTTATGGTTAAATTTTAGCATGATTACTAAGGTATGGCTAAAGATTGGAATGGGTTTGCTTTCTGGTATATTATGGTTAAATTTTAGCATGATTACTAAGGTATAGCTAAGGATTGGAATAGGTTTGCTTTCTGGTATGGTATGGTTAAATTTTAGCATGATTACTAAAGGATGGCTAAAGATTGGAATGGGTTTGCTTTCTGATATGTTATGGTTAAATTTTGGCATGATTACTAAAGGATGGCTAAAGATTGGAATGGGTTGGTATGTTATGGTTAAATTTTAGCATGATTACTAAAGGATGGCTAGAGATTGGAATGGGTTTGCTTTCTGACATGTTATGGTTAAATTTTAGCATGATTACTAAAGGATGGCTAAAAATTGGAATGGGTTTGCTTTCTGGTATGTTATGCTTAAATTTTAGCATGATTACTAAAGGATGGCTAAAGATTGGAATGGGTTGGTATGTTATGGTTAAATTTTAGCATGATTACTAAAGATTGGAATGGGTTTGCTTTCTGATATGTTATGGTTAAATTTTAGCATGATTACTAAAGGATGGCTAAAGATTGGAATGGGTTGGTATGTTATTTTTAAATTTTAGCATGATTACTAAAGGATGGCTAAAGATTGGAATGGGTTTGCTTTCTGGTATGTTATGGTTAAATTTTAGCATGATTACTAAAGGATAGCTAAAGATTGGAATGGGTTTGCTTTCTGGTATGTTATGGTTAAATTTTAGCATGATTAATAAAGGATGGCTAAAGATTGGAATGGGTTTGCTTTCTGGTATGTTATGGTTAAATTTTAGCATGATTACTAAAGGATGGCTAAAGATTGGAATGGGTTTGCTTTCTGTTATGTTATGGTTAAATTTTAGCATGATTACTAAAGGATAGCTAAAGATTGGAATGGGTTTGCTTTCTGGTATGTTATGGTTAAATTTTAGCATGATTAATAAAGGATGGCTAAAGATTGGAATGGGTTTGCTTTCTGGTATGTTATGGTTAAATTTTAGCATGATTACTAAATGATAGCTAAAGATTGGAATGGGTTTGCTTTCTGGTATGTTATGGTTAAATTTTAGCATGATTAATAAAGGATGGCTAAAGATTAGAATGGGTTTGCTTTCTGGTATGTTATGGTTAAATTTTAGCATGATTACTAAAGGATGGCTAAAGATTGGAATGGGTTCGCTTTCTGGTATGTTATGGTTAAATTTTAGCATGATTAACAAAGGATGGCTACAGATTGGAATGGGTTTGCTTTCTGGTATGTTATGGTTAAATTTTAGCATGATTACTAAAGGATGGCTAAAGATTAGAATGGGTTTGCTTTCTGGTATGTTATGGTTAAATTTTAGCATGATTACTAAAGGATAGCTAAAGATTGGAATGGGTTTGCTTTCTGGTATGTTATGGTTAAATTTTAGCATGATTACTAAAGGATGGCTAAAGATTGGAATGGGTTTGCTTTCTAGTATGTTATGGTTAAATTTTAGCATGATTACTAAAGGATGGCTAAAGATTGGAATGGGTTGGTATGTTATGGTTAAATTTTAGCATGATTACTAAAGATTGGAATGGGTTTGCTTTCTGGTATGTTATGGTTAAAATTTAGCATGATTACTAAAGGATGGCTAAAGATTGGAATGGGTGTGCTTTCTGGTATGTTATGGTTAAATTTTAGCATGATTACTAAAGGATGGCTAAAGATTGGAATGGGTTTGCTTTCTGGTATGTTAGGGTTAAATTTTAGCATGATTACTAAAGGATGGCTAAAGATTGGAATGGGTTTGCTTTCTGGTATGTTAGGGTTAAATTTTAGCATGATTACTAAAGGATGGCTAAAGATTGGAATGGGTTTGCTTTCTGGTATGTTATGGTCAAATTTTAGCATGATTACTAAGGTATGGCTAAGGATTGGAATGGGTTTGCTTTCTGGTATATTATGGTTAAATTTTAGCATTATTACTAAGGTATGGCTAAGGATTGGAATAGGTTTGCTTTCTGGTATGTTATGGTTAAATTTTAGCATGATTACTAAAGGATGGCTAAAGATTGGAATGGGTTTGCTTTCTGGTATGTTATGGTTAAATTTTAGCATGATTAATAAAGGATGGCTAAAGATTGGAATGGGTTTGCTTTCTGGTATGTTATGGTTAAATTTTAGCATGATTACTAAAGGATGGCTAAAGATTGGAATGGGTTTGCTTTCTGGTATGTTATGGTTAAATTTTAGCATAATTACTAAAGATTGGAATGGGTTTGCTTTCTGATATGTTATGGTTAAATTTTAGCATGATTACTAAAGGATGGCTAAAGATTGGAATGGGTTGGTATGTTATGGTTAAATTTTAGCATGATTACTAAAGGATGGCTAGAGATTGGAATGGGTTTGCTCTCTGGCATGTTATGGTTAAATTTTAGCATGATTACTAAAGGATGGCTAAAAATTGGAATGGGTTTGCTTTCTGGTATGTTATGGTTAAATTTTAGCATGATTACTAAAGGATGGCTAAAGATTGGAATGGGTTGGTATGTTATGGTTAAATTTTAGCATGATTACTAAAGATTGGAATGGGTTTGCTTTCTGATATGTTATGGTTAAATTTTGGCATGATTACTAAAGGATGGCTAAAGATTGGAATGGGTTGGTATGTTATGGTTAAATTTTAGCATGATTACTAAAGGATGGCTAAAGATTGGAATGGGTTTGCTTTCTGGTATGTTATGGTTAAATTTTAGCATGATTACTAAAGGATGGCTAAAAATTGGAATAGGTTTGCTTTCTGGTATATTATGGTTAAATTTTAGCATGATTACTAAGGTATGGCTAAGGATTGGAATAGGTTTGCTTTCTGGTATGTTATGGTTAAATTTTAGCATGATTACTAAAGGATGGCTAAAGATTGGAATGGGTTTGCTTTCTGGTATGTTATGGTTAAATTTTAGCATGATTAATAAAGGATGGCTAAAGATTGGAATGGGTTTGCCTTCTGGTATGTTATGGTTAAATTTTAGCATGATTACTAAAGGATGGCTAAAGATTGGAATGGGTTTGCTTACTGGTATGTTATGGTTAAGTTTTAGCATGATTACTAAAGATTGCAATGGGTTTGCTTTCTGATATGTTATGGTTAAATTTTAGCATGATTACTAAAGGATGGCTAAAGATTGGAATGGGTTGGTAAGTTATGGTTAAATTTTAGCATGATTACTAAAGGATGGCTAGAGATTGGAATTGGTTTGCTTTCTGGTATGTTATGGTTAAATTTTAGCATGATTACTAAAGGATGGCTAAAGATTGGAATGGGTTGGTATGTTATGGTTAAATTTTAGCATGATTACTAAAGATTGGAATGGGTTTGCTTTCTGATATGTTATGGTTAAATTTTAGCATGATTACTAAAGGATGGCTAAAGATTGGAATGGGTTGGTATGTTATTTTTAAATTTTAGCATGATTACTAAAGTATGGCTAAAGATTGGAGTTTGCTTTCTGGTATGTTATGGTTAAATTTTAGCATGATTACTAAAGGATAGCTAAAGATTGGAATGGGTTTGCTTTCTGGTATGTTATGGTTAAATTTTAGCATGATTAATAAAGGATGGCTAAAGATTGGAATGGGTTTGCTTTCTGGTATGTTATGGTTAAATTTTAGCATGATTACTAAAGGATGGCTAAAGATTGGAATGGGTTTGCTTTCTGGTATGTTATGGTTAAATTTTAGCATGATTACTAAAGGATGGCTAAAGATTGGAATGGGTTTGCTTTCTGGTATGTTATGGTTAAATTTTAGCATGATTAATAAAGGATGGCTAAAGATTGGAATGGGTTTGCTTTCTGGTATGTTATGGTTAAATTTTAGCATGATTACTAAAGGATAGCTAAAGATTGGAATGGGTTTGCTTTCTGGTATGTTATGGTTAAATTTTAGCATGATTAATAAAGGATGGCTAAAGATTGGAATGGGTTTGCTTACTGGTATGTTATGGTTTAATTTTAGCATGATTACTAAAGGATGGCTTAAGATTGGAATGGGTTTGCTTTCTGGCATGTTATGGTTAAATTTTAGCATGATTACTAAAGGATGGCTAAAGATTGGAATGGGTTTGCTTTCTGGTATGTTATGGTTAAATTTTAGCATGATTACTAAAGGATGGCTAAAAATTGGAATAGGTTTGCTTTCTGGTATATTATGGTTAAATTTTAGCATGATTACTAAGGTATGGCTAAGGATTGGAATAGGTTTGCTTTCTGGTATGTTATGGTTAAATTTTAGCATGATTACTAAAGGATGGCTAAAGATTGGAATGGGTTTGCTTTCTGGTATGTTATGGTTAAATTTTAGCATGATTAATAAAGGATGGCTAAAGATTGGAATGGGTTTGCTTTCTGGTATGTTATGGTTAAATTTTAGCATGATTACTAAAGGATGGCTAAAGATTGGAATGGGTTTGCTTACTGGTATGTTATGGTTAAGTTTTAGCATGATTACTAAAGATTGCAATGGGTTTGCTTTCTGATATGTTATGGTTAAATTTTAGCATGATTACTAAAGGATGGCTAAAGATTGGAATGGGTTGGTATGTTATGGTTAAATTTTAGCATGATTACTAAAGGATGGCTAGAGATTGGAATTGGTTTGCTTTCTGGTATGTTATGGTTAAATTTTAGCATGATTACTAAAGGATGGCTAAAGATTGGAATGGGTTGGTATGTTATGGTTAAATTTTAGCATGATTACTAAAGATTGGAATGGGTTTGCTTTCTGATATGTTATGGTTAAATTTTAGCATGATTACTAAAGGATGGCTAAAGATTGGAATGGGTTGGTATGTTATTTTTAAATTTTAGCATGATTACTAAAGTATGGCTAAAGATTGGAGTCTGCTTTCTGGTATGTTATGGTTAAATTTTAGCATGATTACTAAAGGATAGCTAAAGATTGGAATGGGATTGCTTTCTGGTATGTTATGGTTAAATTTTAGCATGATTAATAAAGGATGGCTAAAGATTGGAATGGGTTTGCTTTCTGGTATGTTATGGTTAAATTTTAGCATGATTACTAAAGGATGGCTAGAGATTGGAATGGGTTTGCTTTCTGTTATGTTATGGTTAAATTTTAGCATGATTACTAAAGGATGGCTAAAGATTGGAATGGGTTTGCTTTCTGGTATGTTATGGTTAAATTTTAGCATGATTAATAAAGGATGGCTAAAGATTGGAATGGGTTTGCTTTCTGGTATGTTATGGTTAAATTTTAGCATGATTACTAAAGGATAGCTAAAGATTGGAATGGGTTTGCTTTCTGGTATGTTATGGTTAAATTTTAGCATGATTAATAAAGGATGGCTAAAGATTGGAATGGGTTTGCTTACTGGTATGTTATGGTTAAATTTTAGCATGATTACTAAAGGATGGCTAAAGATTGGAATGGGTTTGCTTTCTGGTATGTTAGGGTTAAATTTTAGCATGATTACTAAAGGATGGCTAAAGATTGGAATGGGTTTGCTTTCTGGTATGTTATGGTTAAATTTTAGCATGATTACTAAGGTATGGCTAAAGATTGGAATGGGTTTGCTTTCTGGTATATTATGGTTAAATTTTAGCATGATTACTAAGGTATAGCTAAGGATTGGAATAGGTTTGCTTTCTGGTATGGTATGGTTAAATTTTAGCATGATTACTAAAGGATGGCTAAAGATTGGAATGGGTTTGCTTTCTGGTATGTTATGGTTAAATTTTAGCATGATTAATAAAGGATGGCTAAAGATTGGAATGGGTTTGCTTTCTGGTATGTTATGGTTAAATTTTAGCATGATTACTAAAGGATGGCTAAAGATTGGAATGGGTTTGCTTACTGGTATGTTATGGTTAAGTTTTAGCATGATTACTAAAGATTGGAATGGGTTTGCTTTCTGATATGTTATGGTTAAATTTTGGCATGATTACTAAAGGATGGCTAAAGATTGGAATGGGTTGGTATGTTATGGTTAAATTTAGCATGATTACTAAAGGATGGCTAGAGATTAAAATGGGTTTGCTTTCTGACATGTTATGGTTAAATTTTAGCATGATTACTAAAGGATGGCTAAAAATTGGAATGGGTTTGCTTTCTGGTATGTTATGGTTAAATTTTAGCATGATTACTAAAGGATGGCTAAAGATTGGAATGGGTTGGTATGTTATGGTTAAATTTTAGCATGATTACTAAAGATTGGAATGGTTTGCTTTCTGATATGTTATGGTTAAATTTTAGCATGATTACTAAAGGATGGCTAAAGATTGGAATGGGTTCGTATGTTATTTTTAAATTTTAGCATGATTACTAAAGGATGGCTAAAGATTGGAATGGGTTTGCTTTCTGGTATGTTATGGTTAAATTTTAGCATGATTACTAAAGGATAGCTAAAGATTGGAATGGGTTTGCTTTCTGGTATGTTATGGTTAAATTTTAGCATGATTAATAAAGGATGGCTAAAGATTGGAATGGGTTTGCTTTCTGGTATGTTATGGTTAAATTTTAGCATGATTACTAAAGGATGGCTAAAGATTGGAATGGGTTTGCTTTCTGTTATGTTATGGTTAAATTTTAGCATGATTACTAAAGGATAGCTAAAGATTGGAATGGGTTTGCTTTCTGGTATGTTATGGTTAAATTTTAGCATGATTAATAAAGGATGGCTAAAGATTGGAATGGGTTTGCTTTCTGGTATGTTATGGTTAAATTTT